>JAXQQM020088680.1:0-22318 GCA_034641835.2 Pinus albicaulis
CCGCAAAACTGTCACTTCTTATTCCAACGAATTTCTGAGTTGGAATATTTGATGATGATTTGGAGATCAAATCTGCAATCTGGCAAATATCTTGGAGGCTAAAATGGTGAGTGTTCGTACAAAATATATTAATAAACCATCATTGATAAATTTATGCATAATAATCACCCATTTATTAAAAATAAAGGAGAAGAAATAATATTCATCCATAAGAGCATAAATCATTATGGATTTATATGATAAATTATAATAAATGACATGATAAAGAAGAGTAAAAATAGATGAAATAAGTGTTAAAAAGTGGTCGTATTCACGGCCCAACATACCCCCAAACTGAATATATTGCATGTCCTCATGCAACCTAGAACTGAATATATTGCATGTCCTCATGCAACCCAAAGACAAAACCCATGTGTTAACCAAGCAAAGAAAATTGTTCATCCCAACTCATGAAATGGATGGAACAAATGAATTTTTCCTCAAATAATGAATATTTAATTTGAGCAATCTTGATAAAGGCATAACAATTTTTACAGTTTGTTGATCAGCGGTTGTCATTGATGTCCTTGAAGCAGCACCGGGAGCTAACCCAATATTGAATGGAAATTTTTGACCTACTAAGTGTATATTCTAGGTTAATAATGATTTTGATGGTTTTCTACTTGTCGAGATTTTTTAGTTGATATATGTACATACATGTAATTCTTCACGGTTTGAGATATTCTTTGAAGGTTGTACCCCCGGTTAGTGGGCTAAAAACCCCATGGGGTTGGGGCATGGGTCATTGAAAAGTCATAGCTATGTACATGGTCCTAAAATCCCTCCCCGTTCACTTGTTGAAGCCTCTCAGCAAGCATTCATATAAATTGTGATCTTCATTTCCTCCTTGTCATGGGATTTGGCCATACGAAGCAGTCATCGTGGGATTTTCGCTCCTAAATTTTTCCTACGAAGGCTTAGAAGCTGGGGTACATGAGAGACACGAAGCCGAAATCACGAGGAAATACTGATAAAAATTTTAGATCAAGTTGCGCAATATTTTTGGAGATATGATCTATGGAAGTAAGGGTTTTTGTAGGCTCCTGAAATTCATCTCAAAGAAGTGACTTGGTAAAATCGTCATAACTCTCTCTCTGAGTATCGGATTGGAATTCTGTAAAAAGTGGTAGATAGTGCATAGTCTTTAGTTTTCTTTCTATCAGTTTCAAAGGCAAATGAAGAAACAGTGACACATGGCATGTTATACAAGTGCGCTCTACTTAAACAGTCCATAATTAGGGCTGTGTGAGAAATTGGGTATAACTCTCTCTTGAAGAATCCAAATTGGGTCAGATCTATCGAATTGGAAAGACGACTCAGAGGAATACTACAAGACCAAAAATTAGATATTGAAGATCTGAAATAACAGAGATACACCAGATTCAATATCGAGCTCCTAGAAGGAAAAAAAAAAAAGCTAGATCATGTGTTGTCAAGGGTTGCAAAGGACCAGAATTTCTACGGTAGAAAAGAAAAGCAAGGTGCAGCAGAGGGTAGCATGACAAGAGCAACAACCAAGGTGCATAACAGCAACAAGAAGTTCATCATATGAAGTCTTCAAGTGGGCAGCACTGCATACAATCATTGTAAAGGTATCATTGTACTTAGTCATTGTAAATACATTATTGTACAAATTGTACTAGTGTCTATCTGCCAAGGGTTGAAGAGGCGGTGTTGGGAGGTCTAGGATCATCATTAGGTGGTTGTGTCAAAGTTGGGGTTATGGTCTAGTATATCTTCTTCTTCTACATCATTCTATATCATTGTAAAGTGGACCATTTTCCCTGGTATGGGAGTCCATTCATTTTTTATTCTTCTATAGGGTGGTAGGGTGGTGCTAGGGTGAGTTGTAGCTCATTGGGTGTTGGGGCATCCATTCAGTTGACTACTGAAGAATCTCGGGCGTTGGAGCATCCATCCGGTGGGAGCTGGAGAAGAATGCTTTTCTAGATTCTAGGAAGTTGGAGCTTTATTTTCAATTGGAGTTGAATATTAAAGAATTATTAGAAAAGCATTAGGTGGTTTTTGTCCCGGAGTGGGTTTCCACCTTAAAAACTGTGTGCATTTGTGTTCCTCTTGTTTTCTACTATCATTGTACAAACACTGATAATAATTGAAGATTAACTAATGCTCTAATTGAAAGGAATACTGATTCACCCCCCCTCTCAGTATTTCCAACAATTGGTATCAGAGCTTGGTTCCTTCAATATCAGTTTAACAGCTGGAAGGAGGTCATGGAGCATACCAAGAATGGTGTACCTCTATTCAATGAAAATAATTATGCACTTTGGAAAGGAATAATGGAGGTCTATCTCTTGGCGCAAGGTTACAAAGTATGGGACACTGTTCAAAATGGATTTACATCAACTACGGATGAACAAGGTAAGAAGAATTTGGTAAATGATGCAAAAGCAAAGAATATTATTATTAGTGGACTTATTGAATCTGCTTATCATAAGGTGTTGGGTTGTAAAACTGCCAAAAATGTATGGGACAAGCTTGAGAATATATATGCAGGTGACTCAAATATCAAAGAAGCAAAGCTTCAAATCTATAGAGAAAAATTTGAGCAACTCAGAATGAAAGAAGATTGCAACATTGTTGCATACTTCCAATACGTTGATGAAATAACCAATACTCTGGAAGGATTGGGAGAGCCAGTTGATGAGAAGACTATTATACGAAATATTCTTAGAACGTTACTAGGGAGATTCAACCCAAAGGTATCGGTCTTAGAATACAATGCAAATATGGACAAACTCAGCAAAGAGGAATTACATGGAGTTCTCATAGCATATGAAATGAGACTTGATGAAGAAGAGGGTACTTCGCATCTAGAAACTGCGTTCATTGCATCTAAGAAAACCAATAAGGATAAACAACCTTCAATTGAAAAGACATGCACATGCAAGTGTGAAGAAAAGGGAGATGATGAAGAAGGTCTTTCAGATGAAGAATATGCTTACTTCACGAGAAAACTACAAATTGGTAAGGGACAATTCAAAGGTAAACTTCCATTGATATGTTTCAGCTGTAATGAGGTTGGGCATTTTGCAACAAAATGTCCAAACAAAAGTAATGGCAACTCAAAAAGAAAGAAAGGCTTTAAGAAATTCAACAAGCAAGGATCCAAAAGGAACTTTCTCTCTAAAGAAGATAGCTCATCATCGGATGAAGACAATGATAGTGAAGAAGAAGCCAATGAGAGAGTATTGTTTATGGCCAAGCACAATAAACCCAAGCACAATAAGCAAGAGGTATCAAACAATGAAGAAGAAGGATGGACCATAGACGAATTTTATGAGGAAGCAATCAAGCTTATAAAAGATCTCAAGGTAGAGAAGATCCGTTCCAAAACTCTTGAAGAACAAGTTCAAGGTCTCAAAATTGAAGTTGAAGAACACAAATGCATTGAAGATTCACTTCAAAAGAATTTGGAAGAAAGCAACCAAGAAAGGGAAGAATTAGAAGCCGAAGTAGTCTCGCTGTGTGAGGAAGTGAAGAAAGGAAAAACTATCCAAAACTATGCCAACAGCTCAAGGGCATTGGAAGAACTCATCAACAATCAACGATCTTACAATGACAAAACTGGCATCGGTTACAAAGAAGAAGAAGTAGGACCTTCTACAACAAAATACAATGAACCTATGAGATCTGACATGCATGTAGACTTCATTGGACAAGATTCACAAGAACAACCTTGGAAGACAATTCCTCGACGAAAATTTCCATCCAGGTACCAACATATTTTTTATGGCTACTATTATTCATGTGGAAAATTTGGTCATAAAGCTATAGAATGTCGCACGTACCCTAGGAACGAATACAATTCCAGGAGATCTGTCAAATATGAACCTCCCAGGGCTCAGCGAAACATCAATAGATTTTAACATTTAAGAAATAATATTGAATGTTACAAATGTCGAAACTTTGGACACATAGCCAAAGACTGCAGACTTGAAAATCCTCTAGAAGAATCTTCGAAGCCACAGAATGAACGAACATGGAAGAAGAAGAAGAATGATAATTGTGCTCTCACTCTCAAGGCTCAAAAGAACAAAGATGTGTGGTATGTTGATAGCGGTTGCTCAACGCATATGACTAGAGATAGAAATAAATTTGTATCTCTAAAAGAGAAGAAGGATGGAACCGTGTCCTTTGGAAATGATGGATCTTCAAATGTTATAGGATCAGGTACTATCACTCTCGGAAGCAAAGATGTTCTAGCCAAGAATGTTCTATTGGTTGAAAACATGAATCACAATCTGCTCAGTGTTGGACAAATGTGTGATGAAGGACACACAATACTATTCAACTCCACGAAATGTGAAATCAGGAAAGGCGTGTATGGTGAAATTGTGGCTATAGCAAGTCGAGCTCCAAACGACATATATGTTCTGGATGAAGCAACTAAAGCATGTATAATAGCTAAAGAGGATGATATAATAATTGGTAGCAAAGATGATCGACTAAGTAAGAATTTTTCTACAAAGGTGCAAAGTGATTTCGAGATGTCTTTACTTGGTTGCAAATTGAGCATAAACGACTCATCTAAGGATGTGGATCAAAGGTTGTACAAATCTATGATTAGTAGTCTTCTATATGTAACAGCCTCTCGACCAGATGTTATGCAAGCAGTTGGACAAGTAGCAAGATTCCAAACAGCACCAAAAGAATCACATATTAAATATTCGCCAACATTGGAATATCTTCGCCAGAAGCTTGGGATTCTCCCAAGTTCTCATTAGATTTTCCTTTTTCAGAATATAAAGGGGGAGTGGAAGTGTGTACAGGTCTGCAGGACGGTTGTGTGTCAGCGCGAGTGGAAGTGTGTACAGGTCTGAAGGATGGT
Organism: Pinus albicaulis; assembly: GCA_034641835.2. Taxonomy (NCBI): domain Eukaryota; kingdom Viridiplantae; phylum Streptophyta; class Pinopsida; order Pinales; family Pinaceae; genus Pinus; species Pinus albicaulis. The sequence continues at coordinate 4,892 of JAXQQM020088680.1, forward strand.
TGTGTTTCAGGGGGAGTTACCCTTTTCCATTGATGTCAAAGGGGGAGAGAATGTTGTAGGAAGAGGTGTCATGATCGCAGGGGGAGTACTTATGTTGCCATCAATGCCAAAGGGGGAGATTGTTGATCAGCGGTTGTCATTGATGTCAACCCAAGCAGCACCAGGGGCTAACCCAATATTGAATGGGAAGTTTGACCTACCAAATTAATATATTCTAGGTCAATAATGATTTTTATGGTTTCTACTTGTCGATATGTTTCCGTTGATATATGGCACGCCATGTAATTCTTCACGGTTTGAGAGATATTCATGTTTGAAGTTTGTACCCCCAGTTAGTGGGCTAAAACCCCATGGGGTTGGGGCATGGGTCATTGAAAATTCATAACTAATATTTTTTATGCTCCTAAAATCCCTCCCACGTTAACTTGTTGAAGCCCCTCTCAACTTAAGCATTCATATAGATTGTGATCTTCATTTCCTCTTTATGCATGGGATTTGGCCATCTGAAACAGGTCATCGTGGGATTTTCGCTCCAAATTTTTTTCTACGAAGGCTCAGAAGCTGAAATTTTTATGAGGCGAAGCCAAAATCCGGAGAAAGCTGCAGTAAAAATTTTAGATCAAGTTGCAAAATATTTTTGGAGATATGATCTGTGGAAGTAAGGGTTTTTGCACGCTCCTGAAATTTATCTCAAAGAAGTGACCTTGGTAAAATTGTCATAACTCTCTCTCTAAGTATCAGATTGGAATTCTATAAAAAGTGACAGATAGTGCACAGTCTGTAGTTTTTTCTCTATCAATTTCAGAAACAAATGAAAAAACAGTAACACGTGGCATGCCGTACAAGTGCGCTCTGCTGAAACAGTCCATAATTAGGGCATTGTGAGAGATTGGGTATAAATCTCTCTTCAAGAATCCAAATTGGGTCAGACCTGTGGCATTGGAAAGATGATTCAGAGGACTACTACAAGATTGAAAATTAGTTACTGAAGATCTGAAATAATAGAGATACACCAGATTCAATATCGAGCTCCTAGAAGGCAAGAAAAAACTATATCATGTGTTGTCAAGGGTTGCAAAGGACGAGACTTTCTACGGCAGAAAAGAAAAGCAAGGTGCAACAGAGGGTAGCATGACAAGAGCAGAAACCGAGGTGCATAACAACAACAAGAAGTTCATCATATGAAGTCTTCAAGAGGGCAGCACTGCATATAATCATTGTAAAGGTATCATTGTACTTATTCATTGTAAATACATTATTGTACAAATTGTACTAGTGTCTATCTGCCAAGGGTTGAAGAGGCAGTGTTGGGAGGTCTAGGATCATCATTAGGTGGTTGTGTCAAAGTTGGGGTTATGGTCTAGTATATCTTCTTTTTCTACATCATTCTATATCATTGTAAAGTGGACCATTTTCCCTAGTACGGGAGTCCATTCTTCTTTTATTCTTCTATAGGGTGGTAGGGTGGTGCTAGGGTGAGTTGTAGCTCATTGGGTGTTGGGGCATCCGTTCAGTTGACTACTGAAGAATCTCGAGCGTTGGAGCGTCCATCCAGTGGGAGCTGGAGAAGAATGCTTTTCTAGATTCTAGGAAGTTGGAGCTTTATTTTCAATTGGAGTTGAATATTAAAGAATTATTAGAAAAGCATTAGGTGGTTTTTGTCCCAGAGTGGGTTTCCACCTTAAAAACTGTGTGCATTTGTGTTCCTTTTGTTTGTTGCTATCATTGTACAAACACTAATAATAATTGAAGATTAATTAATGCTCTAATTGAAAGGAATATTGATTCACCCCCCTCTCGGTATTTCCAACACGATTCAATCGTTCAACTATATGTATATGAAGTTGCATAAGGGTGACATAAGTAATAGAAAACTTCATTAACCATTTTCTCAAAAACTGAATCGTTTTGATGCATGGATATGAGATATAAACAAAATGGTTGTAGGTTATAGTGCATAATTTTCAAAATTTTATGAACTAATTTAGCATGAAATTATCTGGGTTTGTGTATTTTAATGATACCTCTTTGTTATCCATAAATCACAAGAATTCAGTTCATAGTTTTAAAGATATATGAAAATCAATTTCTGCACTGTATAAAAATGAAATTGTATGCCTTAAACGAGAAAGAAAGTAGAAAACATCCATCATGTGTAGCAATTCCTCCCCCAAACTGAAGAATTAGCATGTCCTCATGCAATGCTAGAAAACAAAGAGAGGTGGTTGCTACAATCTGTTGAAATCGATGCTTGGTGTAAAACAACATGGAATAAGGGAGGTGTTGAGAATGAATAAGAATATCAATGGATGATAAAGAATATTATTGACATGATGATAAGAAAGAAATGAAGGAAAGCAACACTCCCCCAACTGAAAGATGAGATTTCTCTGAAAAATGGGAAGTGGTAAAGATGTGGAATGAATGATGATAAATAATGCTCAATGGATTTTCATGAAATTCTCCTAAATTCATAATAAATCAGAAAATTATGTTATTTTACCTCAAGTGTTACCTTCGGAAAAATGTGGAATGATATGTAGGGGCTAGCCTTTGTTGAAGCTGATGTAGGCTGAGTGGATACTGAAAGTGATGCAAAAGGTGGAAGCCATGCAAGCACATCATGTCTGACGAATTGTGTGCGTTCGCGAGCCTTTACTGTTAGTTGCAATAGTGTGGTCATGCTGCGAATAGAATTCCCCCCCATATTTGTTGTTCTCCTGTAAACAAATCACGATTCTGTATGCAATTTTCTTGAATCCACAATTTTAGTTTTGAATGGCAATAGATAAGATGCATGCAAAAATTTTAAGCAAAAAAGCTTCTCTAGAAATACAGTATGAATATTGTGGCCAATAGAAGAGCAGCGTACTGCACAGCAATTGTACAACATGGAAAGGCATACATACTTATGATATGATCAAAAAATTATCACATTACTGAAATCAATGCATATTTTGAAATCGTGAGTAGATAGGGAAATGTTTATGTAATGATTCGAAAATAAGGGAAAATGACAGCTGATGTGAAAAAAAGTACTTATGCGGTCATTATCCACATAAACCATTATGATCGATTTATAAATAAATTTCATGCATAAGAGGTTTCGAACAAAGGGTTTAGGAGCATACTCTCATTTGATATTAGATAAAGATATAAGAAAATGGTTTATCATTACTATTGATTTGTGAAAAATATGACTCCAATACCATCAGCAGAGCTCTGTTGCTCATAGGTGTCTATAACCTTGACAAAGTTTCTTTCTCACCCTTGGAACCATTATCCTTTATTTAGTCCTAGGGAAGTGCTATGTGATGTCATGATGGAGGCCACTGTGCTAGCTTGGGGACCAGATGAATCACAATGCCATTCACCAGGAAGGAGTAAAAGGTGGGCAGGCCGGCTCGTGATGAGACCTCCTGTTCCAAGGAATTTTTATTTTTCTGAGTTGTCCATTGGATCATATCCCTGGTGTGGTGGCCATAATGGGAATGCCACTTCACTTCTCCCTTATGATCATGGTAGGCTGGCTCTTGATGACACCCCCTATCCTTCATCTGCCATATCATAGAATTGTTAGTAACCATATAGAGAGTTTTTTATTTTTTTTCTTTACATATAACACTTCCCTATTTATATATAAAGGGTGGCTCAACACTCATTAAGAGTAGGGATGGTGGAAGAAGTCTGAACATCTCAATAGAGAAAGTATGTCCTTATTCTTATTCAATAAATGAGAATCGAAGAGAGTTGTGAGGATTTAGGGAAGAACCAACATGATAAAGATAGTCGATCATATTATTTTTAGTGAAAATAAAGACACAAAGTGATATAGATAGTTGTGTCATTTCCTTTGTCTTATCACTATAAAAATTTCTTAAAAATGACAATTTCTCTTGATTAGCTGATTCCAGTAACCTCTAATTTGTGTATCCTTGCATGAATTGTATGTTTGCTTTTCAAAGAGTCATGAAAAATTCACAAAAAGTCCTAGAAATGTTGTTTAAAAACAAGAAAAATGCATTCAAAAAGTGTTGTTCCTTTGGAAAAGGAACAACAAAAACAATCTGCGAAAATGCTGTTCCTTTCGAAAGGAACAACAAAAACAATTGGCCAAACTGTTGTTCCTTTCGAAAGGAACAACAAAAATTATTAGCGGAAATGCTGTTCCTTTAGAAAGGAACAACAAAAACGCTCACAACAATACTGCTGTTCCTTTCGAAAGGAACAACAAAAACACTCACAACAATATTGTTGTTCCTTTCGAAAGGAACAACAATTCCTTTGGAAAGGAAAAACAAAAATTCGCAGCAAGCAAAGTAAGTGCGGTTCAAGAAATAAAATTCTATACAAAAAACAAGCAAAGTAAAAGAAAAAAAACTTTATGTACATGTTTCAAGAAAAATTAATATTTATTTATTTATTTATTATTATTATTATTATTATTTTTATATACAAAATTGGTGTTGCCGAAGAATTGCCTTCTGTAACTAAAACTTGCATGGTGGGGTCTTTATTGTTTAATTGAAAATGGAGCGAAAACTACAATTTGGAGGGATCAACACCTGAAACACAAAAACATAAAAGAAATTAGAAAAGAAACAACACTTTATTAAGTTACAACAACGATGATGTTATTTCCTAAGGGAATATCAATCTGTTAATGGAAAAAAATGATCTTTTTGAAAAATGTTTTGGCAGCAGTGGCATGAATCTTCAAATGGAAACGAATTCTTCATTTCTTCTGTTATGAATCCTTTAGGTAATGAACTGGATGAAATGCCCTTGTTTTACTAAAATTTCTTTCAAGAATTGCTCGTCCATAAATTGACCTTCTTTGTTCTGCTAAGACCTGCAAAAAACGAGTGTTTACCTGCAATAAAACATTAAATCATAGAGAAATAGAGGTGATCGGGCTCCCCTAATCCAAGAATTATGCAAAAAACTAAAAATTAGTTACTCGTAGAACAAATCCATGGACAAAGTAAAATTAATTTATTACCTGCGGGAGAGCAGTGGCCAATCATGCTAACCTGCAGTGTTTCAATGATAATTTCTTTGTTTTTCGTTGGATTTGAGTGATTATAAAGCCAAATGAGAGCTAATTCAAAGGTTTATCTTCAATAAAAACAAGTTTTAAAAATTCAATTCTATGATATTTCAAATTTGCTTAAAACAACCTGCATAATAGAGTCATTTTTGATTTTCCAACTTAGACCAACAGTTGATATTTCAAGCATAAATTTTTCGTTTGATGGCGGATTGAACCGATTCAAATTGGAGATTAAACTAGATTAATTTATTGATATAAAATAGAAATATGTTTTGAATACAAGAAGAATTTATGGATTAAATACGTTAATGAACAACCAATAAAACATAGTTTCAAGAGTGCTGATTTATGATAGGCAGTCAGTATTTTGGTCATAAATTCCTCATAAGATATCGAAATTGAGTGATTCAAATTGTGTTGTAAACTATATTCATAGAGGAATATACCATATAAACATGTTTTAAAAATATAGTCATTTAGGTCTCCAAAAACTGACTGTCTCAACTCTGTTCTTGAGTTGCCTACTAGACACCCTGTCAATGTTTTGGTTCTAACTTTTTCGTTTCAAATCTCAATGGAGTGATTCAAATTGGGTTGGAAATTAGAAATCAAGGGCTACTTAGGATAGAAATAGGTTTTAAAAATATTCAATTTTGGTCCCTCAAAACATGACTGTCCCAACTTTGTTTTCAGAAATTTCATCAAGCCCGCAAGCCAAAAAAATGATATTCAAGCAATTTTTCCATATTGATGATAAAAATGAATAAAAATGTTTGTAGAATTTTTATTTGCAATATAATTCATCTACATACACAAATAAATTAGAATATTTATCATAAATGTTGATTTCCACAGCGTGTTGCAATAAAAAAACAACTATTTTTACAAAAATAAAAAATGTGTTTGTTTTATTTCCTTATTTATTTTATTTTCTCCACTATCCTAATTTTCTTTGAGAATCGAATATGTTTATGTATAAGAGTATTTCTAGTGGAACAATTTTAGAAATACGGCTTCTAGTATGTACATACCCAAATTTGAAAAATGCATGTTGATAAAAATTAGGGTATGAGAAGCCAACTTCCCTTGAAAAGATGGTGCCAAAAATTGTTGAAGCATAGAGTGATGTTGCAAACAAATGATGGAGTGAAACCAATCTTCAATGTATCCCTTACTTTCTTGATTTCCCATAGCCATCGTATCATGAAGTTCTTGAGCTTTTAAAATGGTTTGTTGGTGCAAACTAGAAGAAACCTCATTTTCTTTCATAACTTCTACAATTTTTGGATTTGATACATTCTGAGTCTCAGTGTAAGTTTTCTCCAATAGTGCATGTGAGATAGAATGGGTGGGAAGGGTGGGTGAATTTTCCAGTTCAACACTGTAGGCATGCTGTACTGGTTTATTATGGTGAGGGTGTGGAATGAGTTGAGCAGGAGATTGTGTAGGGAATGGAGCCTCTTGATGATGTAGTTGATTGGGTTGAGTGGATGATTTTGATAGGTAAGCAAGGTGTTGTGGAAGAGCTGGAAGATGTGTTTGTGCTACAAGATGAGGGAGATTAGTCATACAATCATAAGATGAACCATGCCAAACTTGTAGACAAGATTGGTAGTGGTTATATTGAGATTGGCATGGCTGCCCTAACATATGAGTATTCCATAATGAATTATGCAAGTAAGAGAATGGAGAGGAAGTGTTTTGAACCATACCTGTAGGCCATGATTTCCATGGTTTTGATCTTGTTGCAGCTTCTCCATCTCTTTGATATGCTACTTCCAAATTAGATAAGGAAGAGTGAGTATCTATGGGATGTTCCTTTCGGTAATTAGGGCAAAACAATTCATCAAATTCTTGATTTTTCTGAACCTGCAAAACATTCAACTGTGAATTTAGAGAGCTAATAAAATCAACTTTAAACTTTTCAAATAAAACATCGATTTCAGCTCTTATATCTCTTGTTCTTGTAGTAAATTTGGAAAAGAAAGAAGAAACTTCTCTAGAATTCTTACCAGCCTTGGAAATTCCTCTTGAATACCTTATGCACAATTCACAAACATCATCATATGATAACTGAAAAACATCACCTTTTCCTATCATATTTAAGAGTTCTAAAAAATCATCTTTGATTCCTTTAAGAAGGAGTGTTTTCAAGATCTTTTTTTCCAAATGCTTATGCTTTGATTTTTGAAGGTTGTCTTTTTTTTTTTTTTTTTTTTTGGTACTTCTTTAAGAATATGTTCTTCATGTCCTCCCATGTTTGGATGCAGTTCCCACCTAGGCTCATGAACCATCGGAGAGCTGCTCCTTTTAGAGTAAGAGGAAACACTTTCAACCTTTGATCATTAGTACAATAATCATATCCTCTACAAAATACTTCAAACTCAAATAAGAATGTATCTGGATCTTCATTTGTCAAACCATGAAAATTTGGTAGAGACAATGGGGGAATTATGTGCATTTGTGTCACTCCTCCTAGATATTTGATAGGGAATTCAAAAGTTGCAATGTGAGCCATTTCTTACCATAATAGAAGATGTTCTTCATGTGTTTCTTTAAGGATCCTCCTTCCAATGTTCTTGTCAATTGGTTAGTGAAATAGGTGGTGCTTACATCACCACTTGAGTGGAATTACAAGATTTTTTTTCAAAAATTCTACCTCTAAAATTCGAGAAAACGCAAGCATTCATTCCTACCTTAAGCTTTCACTCAATTCTGCTGTGAAGCGGGCCAGTGAACAAGTGTGTTTCTTGCTCGGTGCGCAGGTTCTTACCTTCCGTCTTTAATACCCAATTCTTCACAAGCAAAAAAAATTAAATATGCATCACTCTTTCTAAATGGCATACACTCTCCTCGGAAACGGCGCCAAAATGTTGAGGTATAAAAGGTATCTTTTTAACACCTATTTATCTCACATTAATTATCAATCTAGGAACAACTTTTTATTTCAAGAGTGTACTTAGTCTGAGGCAGCAATTTATCCAAGAGTAATGCTCTTCAATATGTAGTACAATGTTCTAAATGCAAGAGTAAATGGATGCTTGAAAAATAAATCTAATTACAATAACATGAACTCAAATGCTCTTAAAATCTATCTATTCACTCAACAACCATCAATCGAGGATACAGTAGCAATAACTCATTCCTCTAGAAATTGATGCAATTGAAATCAAACTGAAACAAGACAATCAATCTGGGAACGTGGAAGCAATAACCAATATTCTCTATAGTTGATAGTCCTGCGTTAAAGCAATTAAAAGGAAATAGAAATTGAACTAAGAAAGCGCTGTAAAATTAATGAACTGGAAATGAACAACAAACTGTAATCGAATAACGATGTAAATAAGCAGCGAATTATGACTACAGGAATTGAACAACAGGAATTAACTAATGAATATGATCTTAACTTAATGAAATCAACTAACGAACTCTGTTGAACACCAAACCCTGTCGACAGCAAACGTTATCAAGAAATCCAACAGAATAGCAAATGAAGTAAATATTGAACAACAAAGCTTTATAAGAAATAACAAGATGAATAATACCGAAATTAAGATTGTTGTTGAAATGGAACAACAATGCAATTCATTAACGCAACACAACAACGAACAATTCAACAACAACTTAATTAACTTTACAATTGTAATAAAACCAATCACAATTATCACACAACGGTAATTAAAAGAGTAGAAATACAAAATAGCGGATCGATCCACTAGGGTCGAGCCCTCAACCACCGGTGAAACGCTGTTGGGCTACTGTAGAACTAAGAAATTAAACGACAACACGTTCTTGCATTAATCATGCATAACATCGTTTACAAATAGTCGAACTCTGTTTAATCAATGAGAGTCGATGAGGAATTGTGTAATTACAACAAGAAATCTCTCCATCTCTCCTCCATTGTTTTTTCAATACATAATACATGCTCTCCTTTTATAATCAGAAAGAGGAGAAATTAAATAGCAAATATGATCTCTCATAACAATATTGGATTTTTCCCAACAACTTTATCAACTAGAAAATATATTTTCAACAATATTTCAACAAGAGCAAGTGGAATTTGGATTTGCAGCTGAGATAATTTGGAGGACGGTCGCAACAGTAAATCTGAGAAAATCGTGCTCAAAGAACCTTGCGTTTCTCTCAATACAGGCCAAATTTGGGCAAAGTGTTCCTAAATAAAGTTAATTTGGTCCGTTCTGGACAAAACCCATGTTCCGGATTTTCCAGATTCTTCTTCGTTTTCCCAGAATCTCAACCGCAAAATCTCACTTCTTATTCCAACGAATTTCTGAGTTGGAATATTTGATGATGATTTGGAGATCAAATCTGCAATCTAGAAAATATCTTGGAGGCTAAAATGGTGAGTGTTCGTACAAAATATATTAATAAACCATCATTTATAAATTTATGCATAATAATCACCCATTTATTAAAAATAAAGGAGAAGAAATAATATTCATCCATAAGAGCATAAATCATTATAAAATGGATTTATATGATAAATTATAATAAATGACATGATAAAGAAGAGTAAAAATGGATGAAATAAGTGTTAAAAAGTGGTCGTATTCATGGCCCAATAGTGAGAAGCCTGTAGTATTCCTCCATGTTGTCCTATAAGCCCACAGTACCTCTGGAAGTTTCTCGGCCCAATTTTTTCGGTGCTTGGCTACTGTCTTTGTCAAAATTCCCTCAATGACTTTATTGGTGCTTTCTACTTTCCCACTTGCTTGTGGATGATAGGGTGTGGTGATTCTATGATGGATTCCATACTTTTCAACCAACTTCTTGATCAAATGAAATGTGAACTGAGGACCCCCATCTGTCACTATCTCTTTGGGTACCCCGAAGTGAACAAAAATATCTTGAAACAGGAAGTTTGAAACCGCTTTCTTTCTTCTATCTAGACCAAATTCCCTTACATCACATTCCATTTTGACATAATCGGTGCTGACCAATATGTACGCTTTTTGCTATGATGAAGGATTGATTGGCCCCACAAAGTCTAGGGCCCATTTCTCAAATGGTTCTATTACTATCTGAGGCTGTAATGGCATCTCATCTGATTTCAGAGGCTGGCCCATCCTTTGGCAACTATCACATCCTTTCACAAACTTCTTGGCATCCTAGAATATGGTTGGCCAATAGTACCCTGTCGAGAGTACTTTATGTCCTGTCCTCTTGTCAGCGAAGTGCCCTCCATAAGGTTCTTCATGACAAGCCTTTAGGATCTCAAATACCTCATCTTCTCTAACACATCGCCTAATTTGGAAATCTGGCTCGGTGTGATAAATATTGCCTTTTATCCAGGAGTAGGTAGCACTCTATTGTATAATCCTCCTTCTTTCTTTGGAAGACAATTGATGTGGGAATTTCCCTACAGCAAGATAATTGGCTATATATGCATACCATTGTGAGTGAGTAGAAATGGAAAAAAGATACTCATATGGAAAAGAATCCTCAGTGGCATTGCAGTCATCACTTATAGTTAATCTAGAAAGGAAATTAGCAACTACATTATCTTTTCTGGGTTTAGCTAAAATAGTAATATCAAATTCTTCTAACAGTAATAACCATCATGTAACTCTACCATTAGTAACATGTTTTTTCATCAAAAAACGAATGGTATCATGGTCAGTGTGCACGAATACTTCATACCCGGTGATGTAGTGTCAGAATTTGTTGATAACATGCACTACTACTACGAATTCTTTCTTAGTTACAGTGTAGTTAATTTCTACTAGAGTCAAATTCTTGTTGATGTAATATATAGTGTAAGGTCTTTTATCCTCCAACTGCCCCAAAACAACACCCACAACCATGTCTGATGCATTTGTAGCAATATGAAATGGTAATTTCCATTTTGGTCCTCGTAAAACAAGTGTTGCTGTTACACAGTTCTTCAAATTTAAAAAGGCATGCTCACACTTTTCTGTCCACACAAATTCCGCATCTTTTATCTATAATGAAAATAAAGGAGATGCAATCTTTGAGAAATTTTCTATAAAACTCCTATAGTATCCTGCATGCCCCAAAAAACTACGTACCTCTTTCAGAGTCCTAAGGGTCAGGATTCTCGAGATTACCTCAATTTTTGCAAGATCTACCTTGATTCCTTCTGCTGAAATGAAATGTTTGAGCACAGTTCCCTCGGTCATCATCATGTGGAATTTTTCTATGCTTAGAGAAAAATTAGTTTTCTCACAACATTCCAGCACTTTTCCCAGATTAGTTAATTTTGTCTCAAAATCATCCCCATAGGGTGTAAATTCATCCATAAAAATTTCAAGACAATCATTCAAAAGATCAGAAAAAAATACCTAATATTGCCCTTTGAAAGGTTGTTGGTGCATTGCAGAGACCAAAGGGAAGGACACTGTATGAAAAATTACCCCATGGGAAAGTAAAGGTTGTCTTGTCTTCATGTTCTGGAGTGATCTATATTTGATTATAGCCATTAAACCCATCTAGAAATGAAAAGAATCTTTTTCCAGAAAGAGTGTCCAAAACTTGATCAATAAATGGTAAGGGAAAATGATCCTTCTTAGTGGCCTTGTTAAGTTCTCTATAGTCAACACAGACCCTCCACTTGTCATTCTTCTTCAGAACTATGACAAGTGGAGACACCCACGGACTGTCAGAAATCGAGTAGATGAAATTAGCATTAAGGAGTTTCTGCAATTCTTATTTTACTATCTCCTTAAGTGCAGGGTTCATTCGGCGCTGAGGTTATCTAACAAGTTTGCAATCTTCCTTAAGGTAAATGCGGTGAGCGCATAGGGTAGGATGGATTCCTTTCATATAGGTATAGTCCCATGCAAATGCCTTTTTGTATTTTTGTAACAACTATATCAGCAGTCTATTTTGTTCAGCAGTCAGGTTAGGATTGATATTTAAACATTTTCCAAGTTCGATTTCAACGGGACTGCTGGTAGTAAGTGGAGTTGTTTTCAAATATTCAATAATTACATCATCTTCCTCAATTTCTTCTCCCAAATATCTAATGGGGGAAACAGGGAGTGAATTATTGATAAAACCATTGATAATATCGTTCTTTGTTTCATCCTTAAAGTATTATGATTTTCTAAGCGTGAGAAGAGGTAGGGAAAGATTGGATTTAGGTACAAATTCATCCCACCAGGGGCTATTCGAATCCATGTAAGGTTTTGTTGGGGGATAAAGATTCAGGTTATGAGTGGCATGCCCATCTGAGATCACCATAGATCTGGACCTACATCCGATATATGCATCTGCAGTGGCTAGCCACGGTCTCCCCAAAATCAAAGGATGACCCCCCAAATTGGATTTGGTGTGTAAAATAAGAAAGTCAAGCGGATAATTCCAGGAGGCCACAGTGATAACCACATCTTCAATCATCCCTTCGGCCTTAACACGGGACCTATCTGCTAGTTCAAGAACTGTAGGTGTAGGTCTCTGTCCATGAAGTCCTAGAGAGATGAAGAGGTCTTTATTCATAACGTTAATAGCTGCCCCTAGATCATTCAAGGTATTAGTTATATGATGATTGTCAATATGGATAGTCACTGTGGGGTTCCCTGGGTTATTATACTTAGTCAACAAAGGCTGATCAATCATAAGATCGGACAATTTTCCCAAGACATGGATGGTCCTTAGGTTTCCTTCCAAGTCTTTTAACGCATAGATCCCTCACTGTTTTGGCATAGATAGGCACTTCTTTAAGAGCTTGTAAAAACGGAATCTGCACATATAAGTTTTGCAGCTCCTTAAGGAATTCGGATTCAGGTTGTAAGACCACCCCAGTTTCAGTTAATCATTGAGGATATGGGGTATTTTGGATGCTAACAGCTGGGTCAGCTACCACAGATGTACCAACCTTACTCGGGTTAGCTACTGTAAAAACAACAGACTTTCCTGAGTTGGTTGTTACAGGTGTAACAATGGGTGTTGTGTCAGCTATTACATATGTAACAATTGCCTCAAAATTGGTCATATCCTTCCTGGGTGATTCACTTTCTTCGACAATAATGGGAGTGTGTCTAGATCTGATTACTTTCCCTGATCGAATTTGAACCTCATTAAGTCCAATAGGAGTGATAAGGTAAGTCTGGAGGGTAACCAGAGCATCTATGCTCTGAGCTGCCTTATTATTTGGATTGGGGTTAGGTTGTACAGGTAATTGGGGTCAGACAGAAGGTGTAGGATTTTGAAGAGAAGGTAGTTGTAATTGTTGCTATTGTATTGGAATTGGAGGGGGTACTGGACCTTGGCCATTACTTCTCCAGTTCTGACCCCAAGGATTGGGTTGTAATGAAAGATATTGCATTAGTGGAGGAGATGGCCACTGGTTCCATGGTGAAGGAAATTGTGTTAAAGAAGGTGTGGGATACTGCCATGGATATTGATGACCCATGGATATTGCTGAATGTTATAAACATTATTCCAAGGATAAAAAGAAGAAACTCAGAGGCATGTTCCGTAGTCGCAGCTTGCCATGGTCTCTTTGATCCGATAAAGGAACATTGAACATCCTCACTTGATTCTGAAGTACCGCCTTTAGTTTGGGCAACTCTCAGACACCGATTTGTAGAATGCGCCAACTCAAAATTGTTGTACAAGACAACACTATCTACCCACATTCTCTTTCCAAATTTTTCTTTTGGCATCGGGGACAGAATATTTCTAAGGTTGCTTCAGCTTACGCTTGTGCCTGCTTGACTTGTACCATAGTGATCTGGGCAGAGAGAGTGCTAAGGAGATCGGTTTTGAAATCTTCAAATAAATTCCCAATTTCAGCTCTGGTTACCCCTTCACTTGTGGAATTCTCCATCTGAAGTGAAGGGTCCCAAACTAAAACCCTTCCCGTGACAGATCCCATTGAGCTACGCAGGCAGAGTTTCGTTATCTCCTCAAACGTTTCTTGCAATATATCTCATTTTCCTATTATATTCAGATGTTCCAGAAAATCATCTCTTAATCCTCTTAAGAATATCGGCTTTAGGATATCTGTATCTAAGTTACTGAACTTAGACCTCTATAAGTTATAGTGGAATTTCTCCAGATAGTCCTCCAGGCTTTCCTCTTCCTTCTGTGCAATTTTGAAAGTTTCGTCCTTCAAATCCCTAGTTCGGCAGTAGTCCTGATACTTAAAGAGAAAGGCTTCTCTCATGTCGTTCCATGTTCAAATCGTGCCAGCACCCAATCTCATAAACCATCTTAATGCCACTCCTTTTAGAGTAGCAGGTAATAGTTTCAGCTTTTGGGTGTTTGAAGTGTAGTCATAACCTCTACACAACACATCAAATTCGAACATGAAGGTATCATGATCTTCAACAGCCATCCCTTGAAAGGATGGTAGGGATGATAAAGGGATGTTCTTCATAGGAGCTTCATCCTGTGTTTCTGCTATTAGGAATTCAAAGGCGACAGAGCTATCAATCTTAACATTCTTGTCCCCCATGGCTGATTCTTGCTGATGAGATGAGCTACCCTTGAAATGCACGAGAGATTGGAAAATAAAAGGATCTTGCTGTTCCAGGACCAACTGTTTGATAGCACTACTAGCATCCAATTGATGATCAAATAGTTGCTGTTCCTTAGGCACTGTCTCTCCGTGTCCTTCAATTCTCAAATCCTGGTCAATGATTCTCCACTTCTGTTTTGAATCCAGAGTTTTGATATCAGGAGTGGATATGATGTTCAAAGGATGGTGAGGTCTAGACATGAAAGACACTGATGGTCCAGGCCTTGATGTGGTAGCCGCTTTCTGTGGTCCTATCTTCCGATTATCTCTGTATGAAGTGGAATGTTCCTTTTCTGCTCTTGCAATCATGTCTCCAAAGAATGTTTTCCTTCCCAAATCTGTGCTCTTCTTTTCCTTCTTACGACCCGTCTTTCTTGTAGTTAGTAGAGTGGGGGGTGCTTGTAGATGTTGATGTTTTCCTACTGGCACACATGGGCCCTATGCATATCAATTCATCTTATAAGTGCTTCATTTTCTACAACAATGAGCCCGCTCAAGCTTGTTAGAGTGATGCGTAAGTTCTTACCTCTCGTCTTACCACGCAACGACTGTATAGCTGAAGACACCCTAAAAAAACCCAAAATTCAATTCCTAAGTGTTCCAGCAAGACATTGGTGAGCCCGCTCAAGCTTGTTAGAGCGATGCACAGGTTCTTACCTCTCGTCTTACTGCCCAACAATTGCAGCACTAGAAACACTCTAAACAAAAGAAAAAATGCTCAGAAATTCAACTTCTTAAGTATCTCAGCAAGACATTGGAAAGCCCGCTCAAGCCTGTTAAAGCGCTGCGCAGGTTCTTACCTCTAGTCTTACTTCCCGACAATTGTATTGCTGGAGATACTCTATAAAAAAAAACACTCAGAAATTGCACTTCTAAGAAACAACTCTGATTTATTGGATCGTCACTACTATCCTTGGCAACAACGCCAAAATGTTGGACTATATAAATCACTTATTAATGATTGAACAACACACATTTAACTATCAATCCAGGGATGTCTGTTATTCCAGTGATAGTAACATTGTCTATGCCGATACATCAACCAGAAGTAGCCTCAAAGAAAAGAAATCATTGCCGAAGTAAAATGCTGGAAATAAATCACTCATGCAGAAATAAAAGAATCCACAAGATTGAAATCACACTTCAATCGATTTATTAGCTTGCCACACAATAAGTACCCAACTAGTGTCTTTATTAATCAGATGTGTGACAACATATAAAGTATAGAAATCGAAGCAGATATATTCTTAGCTAAACAACAGCAAAAACACTCTAACAATACATAAACTAAAATCCAATTACATAAACACGTGCAACAATTGTAACCACTGTAATCCCTGCTAAGAAGGAGGGTCCTTCCTCCCCAGAAGGGCGCAGGTAGAAAATAAACTTTAACCAAACTTAAATGGAATCACACATGTAACAACAGTAACAATATGGTCTGTATTAATCTGAACACAATTACAAAGGCAAAAAAATGCTGTTTTTTGCTCCCCTCTTGACCTCTAGTGTTGAGAGATACATAGTTGTTACATCAGAAAATTCGGAATAGATCAGTCATGAGAATCTTACGATTCTCATGCTGATCGAAATATAACTCATGCAATTATAACCACTCCCTAATAAAGTTCTGATTAGGAATTAAAATATTACAATCGGAACTGCCCTTAGGCTGTTATCCCAAAAATATAATGTTGATAACTCCTATAGCTATCATAACAAAACACAACTGTAGTGCAGATCAACAACAATATAGACAAGAGCGGTCAATGGTACAACTGTATCAACGATTCGCCAACGACTCTGTAACATCAGGGTGTAATAGTAAATTGCTGGCGGGTCTATAACAACATGGTGTAACTTCATCGCTTTTCTATAATAGCACCATCCAAACTGCCTTTGTGAACTTCATGTTCGGGATCTTTGACATCTGAAAGGACAACAAAATACCATCGATCTTTCTCCAAACATTCACCATCAGTTAGTCATAAAAAAGTATAATAGATCATAATAATTGGTGAATTGGCAAAATAACAAAAGCAAGGTGAAACAACACAAGTCAGGGTAAAAAGGTAGGAAAAAGGGTAAAGATAATCCCATAAGTTAAGGTTACGAAGCAAGATAAGGGAGATAAGTGTAGGAAAAAATGTGCAAAACCAGCACCCAACAATAACCATCCTCTTTTTAGGAAGTAGTGCAACAACCAGTTTGGGTTGATGCCATGGTTGCGGAGTATGACTCCATTAAAAAAAAAAAAAACACATGGGAATTTGTCCCAAGACCAGTGGGAAGTTTGTTGAAAATGGCAACAAGAAACAGTGAAAGAGGCCTCCTGAAACATCTTTCCTGATCCTAGTTGGAAAGTGATCACCTAAACTAGGTGGGGACCACACATGTGATTTTTGTCGAAAAATCTATTTTTAGACTATGTCTATTTTTAGACATATGGAGCATGGTCCGAGGATTACAGTATGTTATTCTTGGAGTATTGGTTATGTTGGTAAAAATAGATGGGACTCTATTTTTTGGACCTATAGGTAGAAGTCTATTTTTAGACTGCCTCTCCTTAAAATAGGGAAGTCAAATATTATTTACCCTTAATAATATTTGGACTCTAAACTTCAGTTTACTCTCTTGGAGCACTTCAGTTTGACCCCCAGAGGTGGGGCATGCAGCTGCCAGAAGGAAATACGCTTTTCCTATGGGTTAGTTGAGCTAATGCATGGTTGACTTCAGTTAGAGCTCAAGTGGCGGAGTTCGGTGGAGTTGATGCGACAGTTAATGGAGGTGGTGTTCTGGTTAACTAGTTGAACTAGTTGTATTTAGTTTAGCTGGCTAATACACTAGAGATGAGTTGTGTGAATTA
>JAXQQM020063224.1:0-23966 GCA_034641835.2 Pinus albicaulis
AATTATATATTTCAATAATATATTATAGTAATAAAATTAAAATAATTAATTAAAATAATATATTTTATATGCATATATCAACATAGATATATGAATGTATACTAAAATATATAAAGATTATTTATATATATATATATATATAAACAAGTTTTACACAATCAAACCAAGGTGATAGTCATTGGAATCATAACGAGAGATGATCGAATATCGAAGAATCGAAAAGCTAAAAGTCATAGAAGGACCGTTAAAACATTTGGACTCACTCGTAAAGATTAACATAATGGGTTAGAACGCTAATTTGAAAAATCATCCTATTAGCATTAGATCTCTTATTTTGTAGTGGCCCTTAAATTTTAATATTTTTTAGCTATAAGAGTGATGATAGATTAAAATTGATAATAACAATTTAAGGAAATAACCCCTGCATCACTAATGAATAAAACAATAAGCCATACGGTGTAACATTCATGAAAGGAAGTCATCAAATTCATCAAATATTATTGCCATGAAGATCAACATGATGATCAAAAGAAAGAAATGTAGGAATCAAACCAATACAAATTCGAGCAAAATAGTAAATTTTAGAATGGGCCCTTTAATTTTGGTCAAAAATAAAAGGGAGTAGGTTGGCCTGCCAACAAGACGTTAGAATCAAATCTCATCAAAATAGATCTTAGTACCTTTCAAACAATCACCTTTTTCTCTATTTCTTCTCCCAATCCTTTAATGGCTTCTACTATTTCATCAACATGGAGGAAGTAGACTGCAATATTTTCATCCTCCATTTTCAAATGCTCAAATTGTCCTCTCAAGATTTGAAACTTTGCCTCTTTGACTTTCATATATCCTTATATATGCTTTAAAGATTGTCCCAAATATATTTTGTTGATTTACAATGCATTACATTAACATAAACCGAATGTGCTAGACCACTTAAAATAACATTCCTAGATTTTGCATTGTTTTCATAGAGTCTCTTACCAACATTATCTATTGGAGGAGAGGTAGGTGCATTGTATCCACTTTCTACATCGTTCCAAATATCAAAACCATGTGCTTCCACAAATCCTCTCATCCTTCGGCTCCAAAACACATAGTTTTGTCCATCAAACAATGGAGTTCCATTCTCGGTGAAATCCATGATCTTCCTTCCAATGGTTAAACTGTTATGAAGGAACTTGCTTTAATACTAATTGTTGGAAATACTGAGAGGGGCTGAATCGTGTTGGCATTATGATGTATGTGTTGTCCTTAATGACAACTGACTTGTAACATGATAAGTATGTGGTAACCGGATGAGTTCACAGGTCAATTCAGAGGTGACAGAGTGATGGAACAGAGTGACAAAATGATCAAAGAAATAAATACCAGTTAGTGGTAGAAGAATGATGGAGGTAAGGTTTGAGGAAATATACGTAGGTTCTGTGAAGTAAAGTCATGTACATACGCTCATTTTATGAAGAGAAGTTGTGTATACGTAGGTTCAGTGAAGAAAAACAATGTACATACACAGGTTTGATGAAGCGAAGTAGTGTATACGCAGGTTCGGTAAAGCAAAGTCGCGTACACACGTGGGTATGAATAAGAAAAGGCGCATATGTTTACTAAATACCAAGGGTTCTTACCATGGTATTAGCTCACAATATTGAATTTACTAATGGCTATTTGATCCCATCAACGATTACCATCGACACTAGTGTGGTTTTGGCTCATGGTATTGGCTAAGGCTCAAGCTATATAAGGAGGAGAGGATCAAAGTGTTAAAAAGTGCATGAGTGAGGGTGATTAACAAATACTTCAATTTGAAGTATATTTGCATGGTATGAGCCATTGATGAGTAATTAATATGAAATAAATATGCACTGATTAATATAATGATGGATCAGGCTCAATCGACCTGAAATGACCATGTATTGCATGATATGTTTATGGGTTGTTTAGATATGTGGTTTGGTGCATGTTTATTACAGTGAACGTCATGATCTGGTTATGTCTAAAGTTCTGAAGTTGTGATGCACAACACTGTTATAAGTTGAAAGTTGCGAATTTGTATGCGAATTTGACACAGGAAAAATGTGTGCACACACGAGTTATGTTCTGCATAATTGTTGAAAAGTCAACACGAAATGTGTGTCTAATTTAATTTTCCCTTAATTAAATTGGACAATAAATTGTAATCTTATTTCATAATCACTTGTAATAGTTAACTGGGTGTCATAAACTCCGTTAGCTCATGGAATTTGAGTTGATGGTGGTTGGTGAGGCATGCAGAGTGATTCTATTTCTTTTTTAGTCCAAGTTGTAGTTGGTGCATTAGTTTAATGCATGAGAAATCAATTGAATGAGTTAAAATTAGTTTAACTAGTTGTAACTGATTGTTGCACTAGTTAGAGGTCAAGTGAATTAAATCATATTTAATTCACATGCAGTGATCTGTCAAATAACTAATGATTTATTATTAGAAGCTGCATGCATGTCAGTTCTGATGAAGACCCAGTTGAGACAGAGGTTAAAAGGATTTTAACTATTAGTTGTATTATTAGCAAACTGCCCGTATGTAGTAATACACCCATAGGATTTCCCATGAGCATTGCACAATTGCAAAAGGCTAAAATTCATAAAGAACGGGGATTCCATTCCACATGAATTGCATAAGCAAGGCAGGCTAAGCAGAGGTTGAAAATTGGCTAAGTTGGTCGATTTTGTCCGGATCAGTGTGAGACAATTGGTAGATTGCAACAGATTCTTGTGAGAAGAGTGCATTGTATTGTTTCATGGTTCCTTAGTTGAATATACAATAGAAGATAAAGGGGTTTTGAGCAGCAAGCTTTCCCCGGGGAAAAATATCTGTGTTGTGGATTGATTTGCTTCTTTCTGTTACTTGGTGTGATTGTGCAATCGTTTTATTTTCTGCAATTAATTTGTAGAAGGATTTAATATCTTGCTTTATCATATCACATGATCGGACTGAATCCATTGGTATACATATTGTTTGTATAATTTCTACAATAATAGCGTATGTTTTCTGAAGTATATTGAGATCTGTACACGAGTTTGATTCTGGATAAGCACATATACACACAAAAATGTTTTATGGAAAGCACATATGAAAACTAGGGTTTCTGCTGAAGAATATGTCTGATCAGATTTTATAGTATTGTTGTGTTTCTGTTGTGATCAGATCTTCATATAGATCTGGGTTTTTTGAGTATTGACGATGTTGCTAGTTGTATGTGATTGAATATCAGTGATTGGTTGGTTGATTGGTGATTCAGTGGTTGGTTGAATGAATTGGTACAATGATATGTTTCAGTTTTGATGTATGGTATTGGGCTTAAATGAGTGTAGTGGTTCTAGTCTGAAAATTTGATGAAAAGTGGCCTACAAGTTGTAATGTGTTGAATCAGGTGGATCTAGTGTGAAAATTTATGAAACGTGATCCACGTTGGTGCTGAGGGTCGGAGCCTTCAGTGAGGGGGTCATAGCAACCTTTCAGTGGGTGTTGGTAAACGAGATCAGGGGGACGGTATCTCCCTTCTAGTGGGTGGTGGTAGATGAGACATTAAGGGAATTTTGAGGTCTAAGCCTCCTAAGACAAATGTACAGCCAAAATAAACTTTATAAGAACCAATAAGATTCAAGATGATGATGTGAACCACAGGGGATGATTCTTCATTTTTGGATTAAAAAAGTTAAAAGACTAAAAAATAATAAAATAATAAAGCTACTTTTTCAACTTATCTCCCTAAATTTGTACTGAAATTTTGAGCGAGATTACTCGTTGGATACAAAATATAATTCCTCATCCAAGGAGTACCCATGTTGCATACTTTCGATGGACCCTGCTGCACGAAAAATGATAAATACATGAAAAACGTGATTGCAATCATGTTTTTCATGTATTTTTCATTTTACATGTAGCAGGGTCCATCGAAAGTATGCAAACATGGGTACTCCCTGGATGAGGAATCAAATTATGCATCCAACTAGTGTTTTCACATGAAATTTAGTAAACTCATAGAGAAATAAGTTGAAATACGAGTTGAAAAAATAGTTTTTTTCTTTTTTCCCTCTAAATTTTGATGATGTAATCTAATATTGTTTTATTATTTCCACTATTATTTTATAATTTCTTTAGGAGGCCCATTTTAGACCTCAAAATTCTCCTAATGTTAGGGGGTTGGAGCTCCCTTCCAGTTGGAGCCAGAGAACAAGTGAAGGTTGTAGCCTTCTGCTAGTGGGTGCTTGCGTGCTAGTATGAGTCTGTGCCAGTACAAGATTGTAAAAGGTTTTCTATATAATAAATTTTGAAGACAGACGAAAACAATGGTGGTTTTTTTTCCCACATTGGGTTTCCACCTTAAATCTTAGTGTTCATGCGTGATGGTTTACTCTCATGGGGTAAAATGTTGGGTAAAATAAAATAAAATAAAATAAAATAAAATAATACCACATACAAAACTTAGAAAAAGAAAAGTAAAACTTTAAGTGAGTTTTAGAATATTGATTCACCCCCCTGCCACCTCTCAGTATTTTTCCCAACAATTGGTATCAGAGCAGGTCCTTCAGAAGAAGCTTGATTGGTTGAAGGAGATTTGTCACGATGGGAAATCTTGAAGGAATATTTACTATCAGGCCACCACTATTCATTGGAACTAATCTAATCTTATGGAAGATACGAACAAGTGCTTATTTCCAAAGTCTTGGTGCATATATATGGGGAATCGTAGAAGGAGATTATCAATATCCAAAAATCATTCCTATAGATGCAATACAAAAGAAAAGTTATCAATGCCTTGTTGGGAAGCTTGACAGAATCATAATTTGTCCAAGTCATGCAACCAAATTCAGCAAATGAGATATGGGACAAGATCATCTAGAGCTATGAAGGTGATGACAAGGTAAAAAGTGTTAAAATTCAAACTCTTAGAATTCAATATGAAATTCTCATAATGCATAATGATGAAAGTATTGCAAGTTTCTTCTTGATAATAGATGTGATTGTGAATTCTATGAGAAATATGGGTGAAGATATAAAAGACTCAACCTTAGTAGAGAAAATATTGAGATCTCTCACTCCAAAATTCAAGTCAAAAGTGTCTGCCATTGAATAAAAGCAAGATCCACAGAACCTTACTATTGTACAACTCCATGGGATTCTAACGAAATTTGAAATGAGAAAAGGAGGTCCTTCAGATATCAGAGAAGATGCATTTAAAGCAACTACAAAAGGAAAGTAAAAGGAAGTCCTCAATGAATCAAGTTATATATCAAAAGAAGACGAGGCAAATTTTGTGAGGAAACTCCAACCAGGTATCCGAAGGTTCAGAGGTAATATTCCCTTCAATTTTTTTGCTTGTGGTAGAGTTGGTCATTATGTTGCTAAGTTTTCTTATAAATAAAATCATGAAAAAGGGAAACAATTTGAAAATAGGAGAAGTTATTATACAAATGAAGAGAGTGATGGTTTATCACTTGGAGAAGAGGGAAAGTCTGATAAAGATCTGCAAGTAATTATGGCATTTACTATTAGTGAATATGATGACAATTTCATAGACACCCTAGAAGAGAGGGATCCTTTAATTAAATAATCTCCTAGATCAAGGCAGAAAATATGGTTTCATGGATGTTTTTTCTCTTGTAACTCTTTTAGGCACAAGGCCACTGATTGTAGGAAAAGTATGATGACCAAAACTAGGAGATTGGATAAGCTCCAACACATAATGAGAAATTTTAAGAAAATTTTGAGAAATAAGGAACACCAGTTAGAAACATAGAGAATATTGACCCTAATGCAGTCATTTGTTTCTAAATATTACTTCTCTTAGTGACTGCAGGAGTGATGTGAGATACATTGTCGGGATCAGTAATGTATCATCATAGGAGGGGAAATATACGATGATTCTCGTGGTTTTTTTGTTAATTCTGGTTGTTTATATTTCTCACAGTGCATCTGATGTGATAACAGAAGACAGGTACAAACTATACAAGCTCAGGGGGAGCTGATGCTGTGAAATTTCATAATTTCACTTTCTGTACGCAGATTTTATGAAATACAATCGCGTATGTACACGAGTTCCTCTATAGATAGTCACCTATATTTTTCTTTGATAAAAACCATGGGTCAAACTCAAGAAAAAATTATGATATGCTTCAGTCAGTTATTATTTGGCTTTTTTGTTCTGTTTTTGATGATTACAATCTGTAGTTGTTACTTATAACTGGTTTCAAGTAATAATGATTTTGCAATATTGCTAAAGAAACTTATGTAGTTGGTTGAAGGATGTTATGTTGTAGTATTTTGGTATTGGTCATAAAAATCATATCTGTCATTTGATGTAAAGGTCATGTAAAGACCCATAATGTATTTCTTCTAACACTTAGTCATGTTTGGACTATTTAAGGTCACGTCACTTTTGTATGTAATCCCATGATGGGAAGATGATGTTATGTAACCCTACTTGGTTGGGTGGTTGATGAAATTTTGAGTCCTTGGTGATAGGAAATGTCATATTCAGATGAGTCATAGAGTCATGTACTTCATTGAAAATATTTCAGTAGATTCAACATGTGCTCAGGGGGAGCATTGGTCATCCCTTTTCACTTTGATGTGAAAGGGGGGATAATATCTTGGGGTTTGAATTACAAATATTGATGTATTTTTCAGGTATCTACAGGTTGTGATGACCAAACACCAACGTGGTTGCCATCAAGTACAAAGGGGGAGATTATTGGAATTATGATGTATGTGTTGTCCTTGATTTCAACCCACTTGTAACATGATAAGTATATGGTAACCGGATGAGTTCACAAGTCAGTTCAGAGGTGACGAGTGATGGAACAAAGTGACAAAATGATCATAAAAATAAATATCAGTCAGTGACAGAGGAATGATGACGGTAACATTTGAGGAAATATACGTAGGTTCTGGTTATTATTGGAATTATGATATATGTGTTGTCCTTGATTTCAATTCACTTGTAACATGATAAGTATACGGTAACCGGATGAGTTCACAAGTCAATTCAGAGGTGACAAGTGATGGAACAGAGCGACAAAATGATCAGAGAAATAAATATCAGTCAGTGACGGAGGAATGATGACGGTAACATTTGAGGAAATATACGTAGGTTATGGTTGCAATATTGCTAAAGAGATACATTGTCGGGATCAGTAATGTATCATCATAGGAGGGGAAATATATGATGATTCTCGTGGTTTTTTTTGTTAATTATGGTTGTTTATATTTCTCACAGTGCATCTGATGTGATAACAGAAGACAGGTACAAACTATACAAGCTCAGGGGGAGCTGAAGCTGTGAAATTTCATAATTTCACTTTCTGTACACAGATTTTATGAAATATAATCGCGTATGTACACGAGTTCCTCTATAGATAGTCACCTATATTTTTCTTTGATAAAAAATCATGAGTCAAACTCAAGAACAAATTATGATATGCTTCAGTCAGTTATTATTTGGCTTTTTTGTTCTGTTGTTGATGATTACAATCTGCAGTTGTTACTTATAACTGGTTTCAAGTAATAATGATGTTGCAATATTGCTAAAGAAACCTATGTAGTTGGTTGGAGGATGTTATGTTGTAGTATTTTGGTCTTGGTCATAAAAATCATATCTGTCATTTGATGTAAAGGTCATGTAAAGACCCATAATTTATTTCTTGTAATACTTAGTCATGTTTGGACTATTTAAGGTCACGTCACTTTTGTATGTGTTACACAGTAATTTGTCACCATCCCTACCATTCCCCGTCCCGCACAATGGAGGACCCATTTTGTGACCTGTGAACATTGTCATGCCTTGAAAACATCATCAATGCATTCCTCTAAGCCTGAGCTTCATTTGACCTAAAGACATCTCCTTGCAAAAATCATGAAAAACATCTCTTTTTGCATTGGCGCGGGCAGACAGTTCAGCACTCGCGCCAATGGGGAAAATCCTGCAAAGAGGCCGCGCCAACTGGCACTCTGTCCCAGAGCAGTAGTCGCGCCAACCAATTTAAGGAGTGTTTTTTAAGTAAAGATGGCGGAAGTTGAGTTTCAACAAACTCATAAACCATTTCCTATCTTGAGTTGGGAGGATTGGCTGCGGGAGTTCTATGGAAGGGAAGTGGTTTTGCCACCTCCCATGGAACCTTCCTTGTTGATAGGGCCAATCCCACAATAATAGGGATCCCAAATCCCTCCTTCCCCATCTATAAAAGCCTGCTCAATTCCATGGCAAGCTAGTCTTGAAGTGCCTAAGCTTTGAATCTCCAAATTCCCAAGAGCCTTTGTGCTGTAAGAGCCCTCTTTCTTCCCTTAAGGCCAACTCAAGTAAGGAGACTATTGTCGAGAGACTAAGGAGAGGTTTCCCCTTTCCCTGGCGAGCTTTGCGAGACGTGAACGACTGGAGACCCATCCGAAGGAGACCACGATGTCAGAACTTTGGTTGTAATCTCTTTCGATTGATATTTAATGAATGATTACGATTATGGTTCCACTCTGTTTTCAATGATGTTAATATGAGTAATATCCTTTCTGACTGATATTTAGTTACGTATGCCAGATTTTATGCTTGTATCTGTTTGTTTCTTGCATGTGCAGGTGTCCATCCGCGGAGATCGTGGAGGATCATGATCTGCCGAGGCTGAGGAACGGGAACGCTCTCTTCTTCAGATCGTAGCATTGGATTCCAGGTAGGCTTCCATCTTTAGTCTTTTCATTCGTAACTAGGAACTTGCGTCGTAACATTTTTGATAGTTGCTAGACCCCTGCTGGGCTAGTAGGGATCGCCTCTGTCCGCAGAGGGGATTTACCTCCTCAACAATTTGGCGACTCCACTTGCTCCCGTTACGCAGAATCTGTTGACATTCAATAGAAGAACGAGTCAACCGTTGGGGATCCTTCCAAGGTTACCTGTTACTTTGGGAGGTAAAACCGTCCATATGGACGTGATGGTCGTTACAGGCCCTTTGGATTTCAATCTGCTCCTGGGGCGCGATTACACCTATGCCATGGGAGCGCTCGTCTCCTCCCTCTTTCGTGTGGTCTGTTTTCCGCATGAAGGAAGGATTGTGACCATTGATCAGCTTTCGTTCTTTGGTCCTAATGTGGCAGCTGGTCCGCCATCACCCCCTCCTAGTTTTTATTCACCCGTTGTATCTGCTCCACCGCAGGTCAACTATGTGTCTACCTACCCTGTGCCCGTACTCAGTGAAGACGCCGTTGTGCATAGTGTACTGGGGGCATTGGGTCCTGACTTCCAGGATGTTTTCCTTCCATCGGGAGTGGAACTCTTGGAAGCGCCGCCTTCTTGTTCATTTTGATGTAAGTCGGTTAGAGCATGGTTTCTTCCCTGTGTCAAGCTCTTTAAAAAATGAAACTAGGTTCTCGGAGCATAGTTCCTCCACTTGTGTCGAGCTCCTAAAAACAACGAAATAAGCTGTTTGAGGACAGTTCTTTTAAGTGTGTCAACCTCGTTAAAATAATGAAACACGAGCATGTTCAATTCGACTTTTTGTTTTGAACCTTCACTCCATTTTCAATGGACTGAAGCTTGGGGGGCATGCACCTCGAATTGAGACACCATGTTGGGGGGCATGCCCGTCTTCCTTATTTCAAGCATAGTTTGCATATGTGTGTGTTCATGTGTGCTTTTAAGCTTGCGTAAAAATGAAATGTGTGAGTAGATACATTGTGTGAATACATTTCGCATTGGGTCGTTTGTTATGTAACTGATACATTAGATTACATTTGTATTAGACATTTGCATGACATAAAAAAAAAAAAAACATCATCACATGTAAAAGATCCATTCAAAATAGTCATATGCATATATATAGATATCGAAATGTTTACATAGAGTGTGTCACATAAAAGTCAAAATATACATAATCGTCTTAAGTGCATCTAGAGACGATATGTCTCTCAAAAAATAGGTGTGGTATAAATCCTAAGAGCTAATCCACATGGTGCTCATGATAGCATGTGACTGCACGCACTAAGCGTCTCAGGATTCGGTGGATCCGACTCGGAACTCCCACCGTGTGGCGTTGGTATGCCATCGGTACGTCTGCCAGCCGAGCATAGTCTGGGATCCCGTGGGCAATGCCCTCGAGATTCTGGATCAACTCCTCTCCTCCGGTGCCCTCTCCCTCAGCATCAGGGGCGAGTTGAGTCCTCCGGGAGATTGGAGACATCCCAGCTAGTCTCTCAGGTCCCACATCTGCATGCATATATAAAATGTGTTAGGACGAATGTGTATTAACAAAAAAAAACATAAAAATATAAAATCAAACAACATGAGGTCTTACCCAACTCCTCGTCCCAGTCATCTCCTTCTGGCAGTGGGAGATCGGGGTCTCCGGTAAAGTCAGTTCCTGCATAGGACCAGTCTTCCACGACAATCAGCTAGCGCCGTAACCACCTAAAGAATTCCGGCCTCCAGGACATCTGTTGGCTGCCTCCAGCTCTGGGCATCAATGCTGCCCAGCGAGCCATTCTTGACTCTCATGGTATCGGATCTGCTACTACGGCCCCTTGGCCCTGGAAGATTGGTAAGCGTTCCAGAATGAACGATACCAGGATGGAACCGTAACCGAACTGTTTCAGTTTACCCTGTTTGCATTTCGCGAGCTGCCTTTTCATATTGATTGTTACTGCTATTGCCCAGTCGAACAGTAGGGGACTCATGCATTCTGAGGCCAACAGGAGTTGGGCCTTGTGGCCTCGTGCGGTGCCTGCGACCCTGCAGCCCGCGTGATGGTATGTAGGACCACTCTCAATGCCAGATCAGGGATAGTGTGGATATCCACCTTCTTGCTTCCTGATCCCATTTGTGCTCCTTGGCACACTCGTGCCATCACTTCTTCCATCTTCTCCCCAGATGGTCTGCTTCCAGTCAACACAGGGATCGGATCTCTGCGGGACAATCTAGTGATAAAATAAACATCAGAAACCTCCAGCTCTAATACCTGGTCTCGTAACCTGAACACCTGTTCATGTTTATCCCAGATACTGATTAAATACTGGAGGAGCTCGGGCTGAGCTCGTAGACACGGTGTGAGGAAGAACTTTTTCAGCCCACAGTTTCTAAGGGCATTCATGCAAGCTTGACTTTGGATGGCTTGTTCATCCTCTTCTCCATGCTCTCGTTCTTTCCATTCAATTGCCATTTTGCTTGATTACCTGCATTCATATGGTCATGAACCCTTAGTTAGATCTCTGATGAGTCTCAAATTCCATGCAATTTGGTCTAAATGTCGAAATTTTAGGCGGATTTTTAGGTTCGGCCGCTGGCGCGGGCCCTTTGTATAAAAGAGCCCATTGGCGCGGGTCCGTGCCCGATACCCGCGCCAATGAGCGCGGCCCTAAATTTTCAAAAGTGGCTATAGATAACTGATTTACAGGGTAAAACTATTAAAAATTGGATGAAAATGAAGAGCAAGGGAGCGCCTCTTACCTGTAGCAGACGAGAAGCTGAATGGTCAACTGGATTTGTCGCAATAACCGTCAGAAGTTTCTGCTCCAAATGGACCACTGTTGCTTTTTACCAAGGTAAATAGTAAATGTAATTTTTTTTTACCAATTTGACATATTTATAACTTTTTGACATAAAATGAGTTGTAAAAAGTCATTTTTATCGAATATTTTTATATGTTATGTTGAAAATGGATTTTACGCTTGCTTGGCATGTGCAGCAGCAGGTTTTTGCGACTTTAACGATGGAAACGAGTTGTATTTTATACTTTTTCGGACTTGGTAAATACACGAAAAAGTCACTTTGGAGTCATCTTTCAGCTCTTTTCTGACTCTCTAAATATGAAAAGATTGTCGAGGCCCTTGTCGTTTCGATCTCGTTAAAATGGACACGAATCGACATCCACCCAGTATAAGTTTAACCCTTTTTCGGGCTGGGATGGATTGATTACGAAAAAGGAATACCCTAGCCTATCGCGACTAAGAGGTTTTCCCGGATATTGTTTTCTACCTTTTCGGATCTGGGGAACTATTTACGAAAAGGGACCTGTGGAGTTTTCTTTTCCGCTGTCTTTTCAAACTCTCTAAACATGAAAAGACGCCGAGTTCTTCCTTTGTCAGACTCGTTAAACCCTGATGACATTGGATTCCGTCGAGATGACGTTCTCCGAGTTTCTCCTTCCTAGGACTCGTTAAATGCACTAGGATGGATTCGCCCGAAGGGCGGACTTATATCACAAGCATATGCTATCCCCTTCAAGCTTGTTATCAAAAATAATTGGGGTACTCGCCAGAAATGGTGGGGGAAAAATGGAACCATTGTCGTTGTCGTCGACAGTATGTCGCTCTTGAACATGGCACTTGTCTGCATTCATGTCGGGTTGGGGACATCTCATCTCATTTCTTCACTTTACCTCCGTGGGTTTGGATAATCCCTTTTGACCTTTCCTCTGCTCATTGCCTTGTCACCATGACCTCTGATCTGTTGATGTCAAATACTGCCAAGTCCAATGTCGTGCCGTTTATATGTTCAAGAGAAGTTGGCCTCTGCAAATATCAACCTTCCTCCGATTCTCATACGATCCTGATTCACAACAAAACATCATGTTCCTCTGTCTCGTGTCGATGATGTGGGAAACATTATGGCCCACCTTCAATCAAGGTCAGTTCCTATCGACTTCAGCTCATTATCCAGGAAGCTGATCTAGAGACTCCTTTATGGTACCTTGGAGCCTACATGCCTCAATGGCAGGTTCGTCGCATTCGACGTGAGGTTTTCATCATTGGCCTCCGATCGAGTGATTCTGCGGGTGTTCGACGCCAACTCATTGATTCACACGCCGTAGATTGTACCTGTAGTACCTTGAGGGCCATTGTCATTATTGGTGGTTCCTCTCGCGTATGTTAACAACTTTCATCATTGGCTGGTAATCAGACGATGTTCCTGCATGTTCGACTTCAGCTCACATATTCACATGCTCGAACTTGTACTTTGTTTGGGTCGAGATGGAGCGCAAGACCCTGGATTGTGTCTGTTGTAATCCAGGCTGCCATTGTGGATTATTATCATTATGTATATGACTTATTGATTGGATGGCTGCGACCATACCTGAGTCTATTTATTTGATCCTCGCTGGATGGCTGCGCCCATACCATGGATCCGGATTATAGTGTACTCTGTTTCGGATGGCTGCGCCCATACCACACATACATCATGTACTTGAGATGTCAGTTGTATTTTTCTGCACAGGTTTTCCAACGGCGGGCCTTCAGTTGAACATGTTCTCGTAAAGCATTTCACCCCTCTCTCTCTCGGGCCTCATACTTTAGGGGGCATCTGTTACACAGTAATTTTTCACCGTCCCTACCATTCCCCGTCCCGCACAATGGAGGACCCATTTTGTGACCTGTGAACATTGTCATGCCTTGAAAACATCATCAATGCATTCCTCTAAGCATGAGCTTCATTTTCCCTAAAGACATCTCCTTGCAAAAATCATGAAAAACATCTCTTTTTGCATTGGCGCGGGCAGACAGTTCAACACTCGCGCCAATGGGGAAAATCCTGCAAAGAGGCTGCGCCAACTGGCGCTCTGTCCCAGAGCAGTAGTCGTGCCAGCCAATTTAAGGAGTGTTTTTTAAATAAATATGGCGGAAGTTGAGTTTCAACAAACTCAGAAACCATTGCCTATCTTGAGTTGGGAGGATTGGCTGCGAGAGTTCTATGGAAGGGATGTGGTTTTGCCACCTCCCATGGAACCTTCCTTGTTGATAGGGCCAATCCCACAATAATAGGGATCCCAACTCCCTCCTTCCCCATCTATAAAAGCCTGCTCAATTCCATGGCAAGCTAGTCTTGAAGTGCCTAAGCTTTGAATCTCCAAATTCCCAAGAGCCTTTATGTTGTAAGAGCCCTCTTTCTTCCCTTAAGGCTGACTCAAGTAAGGAGACTATTGTCGAGAGACTCAGGAGAGGTTTGCCCTTTCCCTGGCGAGCTTTGCGAGACGCGAACGACTGGAGACCCATCCGAAGGAGACCACGACGTCAGAACTTTGGTTGTAATCTCTTTCGATTGATATTTAATGAATGATTACGATTATGGTTCCACTCTGTTTTCAATGATGTTAATATGAGTAATATCCTTTCTGACTGATATTTAGTTACGTATGCTGGATTTTATGCTTGTATCTGTTTGTTTCTTGCATGTGCAGGTGTCCATCCACGGAGATCGTGGAGGATCGTGATCTGCCGAGGCTGAGGAACGGGAACGCTCTCTTCTTCAGATCGTAGCATTGGATTCCAGGTAGGCTTCCATCTTTAGTCTTTTCATTTGTAACTAGGAACTTGCGTCGTAACATTTTTGATTGTTGCTAGACCCCTGCTGGGCTAGTAGGGATCGCCTCTGTCCGCAGAGGGGATTTACCTCCTCAACAGTATGTAATCCCATGATGGAAAGATGATGTTATGTAACCCTACTTGGTTGGGTGGTTGATGAAATTTTGAGTCCTTGGTGATAGGAAAGGTCATATTCAGATGAGTCATAGAGTCATGTACTTCATTGAAAATATTTCAGTAGATTCAACATGTGCTCAGGGGGAGCATTGGTCATCCCTTTTCACTTTGATGTGAAAGGGGGATAATATCTTGGGGTTTGAATTTCAAATATTGATGTATTTTTCAGGTATCTACAGGTTGTGATGATCAAACACCAACGTGGTTGCCTTCAAGTACAAAGGGGGAGATTATTGGAATTATGATGTATGTGTTGTCCTTGATTTCAACCCACTTGTAACATGATAAGTATATGGTAACCGGATGAGTTCACAAGTCAGTTCAGAGGTGACGAGTGATGGAACCGAGTGACAGAATGATCAGATAAATAAATATCAGTCAGTGATGGAGGAATGATGACGACAACATTTGAGGAAATATACATAGGTTATGGTTGCAATATTTCTAAAGAGATACATTGTTGGGATCAGTAATGTATCATCATAGGAGGGGAAATATATGATGATTCTCGTGGTTTTTTTGTTAATTCTGGTTGTTTATATTTCTCACAGTGCATCTGATGTGATTACAAAAGACAGGCACAAACTATACAAGCTCAGGGGGGAGCTGAAGCTGTGAAATTTCATAATTTCACTTTCTGTACGCAGATTTTATGAAATACAATCGCGTATGTACACGAGTTCCTCTATAGATAGTCACCTATATTTTTCTTTCATAAAAAACCATGGGTCAAACTCAAGAACAAATTATGATATGCTTTAGTCAATTATTATTTGGCTTTTTTGTTATGTTGTTGATGATTACAATCTGCAGTTGTTACTTATAACTGGTTTCAAGTAATAATGATGTTGCAATATTGCTAAAGAAACCTATGTAGTTGGTTGAAGGATGTTATGTTATAGTATTTTGGTCTTGGTCATAAAAATCATATCTGTCATTTGATGTAAAGGTCATGTAAAGACCCATAATGTATTTCTTGTAATACTTAGTCATGTTTGGACTATTTAAGGTCACATCACTTTTGTATGTAATCCCATGATGGGAAGATGATGTTATGTAACCCTACTTGGTTGGGTGGTTGATGAAATTTTGAGTCCTTGGTGATAGGAAAGGTCATATTCAGATGAGTCATAGAGTCATGTACTTCATTGAAAATATTTCAGTAGATTCAACATGTGCTCAGGGGGAGAATTGGTCATCCCTTTTCACTTTGATGTGAAAGGGGGATAATATATTGGGGTTTGAATTGCAAATATTGATGTATTTTTCAGGTATCTACAGGTTGTGATGACCAAACACCAACGTGGTTGCCATCAAGTACAAAGGGGGAGATTATTGGAATTATGATGTATGTGTTGTCCTTGATTTCAACCCACTTGTAACGTGATAATTATATGGTAACCGGATGAGTTCATAAGTCAATTCAGAGGTGACGAGTGATGGAACAGAGTGACAGAATGATCAGAGAAACAAATATCAGTCAGTGATGGAGGAATGATGACGGTAACATTTGAGGAAATATACGTAGGTTCTGTGAAGAAAATTCATGTACATATGATCGTTTGATGAAGAGAAGTCGTGTATACGTAGGTTTGTTGAAGAAAAACCGTGTACATATGCAGGTTTGATGAAGCGAATTAGTGCATATGTAGGTGCAGTAAAGCAAAGTCACGTACACACATGGGTGTGAAGAAGAAAAGGCACGCACAATTTGCACACTATGGTTTACTAAATACCAAGGGTTCTTACCATGGTAGTAGCCCACAATATTGAATTTAGTAACAACTATTTGATCCCGTCAATGATTACCACTAGCACTAGTGTGGTTTTGGCTCATGGTATTGTCTAAGGCTCAAGCTTTATAAGGAGCAAAATAACAAAGTGCTAAAAAGTGCACGAGTAAAGGTGATTAATGAATAGTTCAATCTGAAGTATATTTTCATGGTACGGGCTATTGATGAGTAATTAATCTGAAATAAGTATGCACCCGGTAATACAATGATGGATCAAGCTCAATACACCTGAAATGAATATGTATTGCATGATCTGTTTATGGGTTGTTTAGATTTTTGGTTTGGTGCATGTTTATTACAGTGAACGTCATGATTTTGTTATGTCTGAAGTTCTGAAGTTGTGATGCACATCATTGTTATAAGTTGAAAGTTGTAGATATGTACGCGAGTTTGACCCAGGCAAAGAACATACACATGCGAGTTATGTTATGCATAGTAGCGCAAGTTTTCTGAAGTATATTGAGATCTGTGTGTGGGTTTGATTATAGATAAGCATGTATACATGTGGAAATGTTTTATGGAAAGAGTGTATGAAAACCAAGGTTTCTCCTGAAGAATATGTCTGATCAGTTTTTATAATATTGTTGTGTTTCTGATGTCTCTCAATGAAGTATTCATATAGATTTGGGTTGTTTGAGTATTGATGATGCTACTAGTTGCATGTGATTGAAGATCAGTGATTGGTTGGTTGATTGGTGATTCATTGATTGATTGAATGAATTGGTACAATGATATGGTTCAATTTTGATATATGGTATTGGGGTTAAATGGGTGTAGTGGGTCTTGTAAAAAAAATTGATGAAAATTGGCCTACAAGTTGTAATGTGTTGAAGCAAGTGGATCCAGTGTGAAAATTTATGAAATGTGGTCCATGGTGGTGCTGAGGGTTGGAGCCTTCAGTGAGGGGGTTATAGCTCCCTTCTAGTGGGTGCTGTTAAACTAGATCATGGGGTTGTAGCTCCCTTCTAGTGGGTGTTGGAAACAAGATCAGGGGGTTGGAGCTCCCTTCTAGTTGGAGCTGGAGAATGAGTGAAGGTTGTAGCCTTCTACAGGTGGGTGTCTGCGTGCTGGTATGAGTCTGTGCCAGTACAATATTGTAAGAAGTTTTCTATATAATAAATATTGAAGACAAATACGAAAACATCAGTGATTTTTCTCCCACATTGGGTTTCCAACTTAAATCTTAGTATTCATGCATGTTTCTTATGTGTGATGGTTTACTCTGTTCTCACTGTAGAAATTTGCTGAATAATGATTAATTATCCACCGAGACTATCCTGATCACATACAATTCAAATTTATATGCAACACATAATCTCTTCCACTCAGATCATCAAACATGCGGAAATAAAACAAGCGATAACACATCAATTCATCATACACATTAACACATTATGTATGGGGAAAACTTATAGCTGAAAACCCCGTAGCGATTGTGTATATTATAATGGAGAAATCATGTAACAAACTCAGTACAATAATCCTCACAAGTACTCAGTACTATCTCATGAAGTTACACACAAACTAGCTCAGTTTTGAACAGGTTACTGGTTCAAAACTCACCGCCAATTGCCTTGCCTCTATTGCGCAATCCAGGCCTGTCTATATAGAGATCCAAGGTTCGAATCTCCTTGGCTTGACATCGCAATCATCATGGGAAATTCCTCCAAGTGTGGTGCAAATCTCATGCACAACTGATGTCGCCACTGATAGCTAACTCCACCCTTTCATCTGCCTCTTTCACTGGTCTCCACTGAACTGATCATGCACTGTAGTGAACTGATGTGTTCTTGAGTTGAATAATGAGTTACTAATTAATGAATTAAATAATATTTAATTCACTCCACTCATAACTAATTTATTATCTAGTTAAACTAATCTCAACTAGTTCAACTAAAATAAACATAACACAACTCCACTAGCTGTCTCATTAACTCCACCAAACTTCTGCCACTGAAGTCCTAACTGAAGTCAACCATGCATGATGCCATCAAACCCTTGGGAATAGCGTAATTCCTCTGTCATATGCATGAGCCACTTCCAAGGCTCGAACTAAAGTGCTCCAAGAGAGTAAACTGAAGTTTATAGTCTAAATATTATTAAGGGTAAATAATATTTGACTTCCCTATTTTAAGGAGAGGCAGTCTAAAAATAGACTTCGACCTATAGGTCCAAAAAATAGAGTCCCATCTATTTTTACCAACATGACCAATTCTCCAATAATCTCATACTGCAATCCCCGAACCATGCTCCATATATCTAAAAATAGACATAGTCTAAAAATAGAATTTGCGCCAGAATTTGCCTGCGGGCCCACTTAGTGAAGGCGACTTCATTTCACTAAGCTCCATCATCTTGCTGCATTTTCAACACTTACTGCACATGTTTACTGCTTATTAAATGTCTGATGAATCAATGATGCACTGGTTTAAGTTTAAAAAATGAACATTTATTTGAATTATAAGTGTATTGGATATATGCTAGTTTCCTAAATAAAAATTGTGTACATATGCTAGTTTTCTTCAGTCAAGTCACGTATAGAAATCAGAAAAAGAAAATTAAAATTTTAAGTGAGTTTTAAAATACTGATTCACCCCCCCTAGAATTTTTCCCATAAAATCAATATTTCACTTTTTTTTAATTAATTTTTCACTTACAAAGCATTAAATATCATTAGTATTAAATAAAATCATAAACATCACATCACAAGAATAGTACACCAAAAATTATACTTGGAAACCCAATGCAGGAGAAAACCACATAATGACTTCTAATATATATTATGAGTATAATAATTTATCAGCACCAAATCCCTAGTACTCAGTTAAAAAAAAATTCAGGTTAATCAAGAAGCACCACCTCCCTGAAAAGATGTGCCAACACCCTAGATTTACCGACACCAAATGGAAGGATGCACTAACACCCTAGCTTCACCGACACCAAATGGAAGGATGCACTAATACCTTGGGTTCACCGACACCAAATGGAAGGATGCACCAACACTTTTATTTTATCAATTTGATGCCCTAGCACCACCCTACCACCCTGAAGTGTTCTCAGGAACCACATGAAGGATACTTCAATCCTTGCCTTGCACCACCCTATTATTGCCTAAATCTACCTCAGGCTGAAAGAAGGCAGATTTCAGGGTAACATCAAACCACGCTCAGTCTGGTAGCTAGCCCTACCAGATCAGGAGAGGGCTCTCTCCGGATCAATCTCAGCAAAGACAATCAATAGGGCTTGAGATGACTTGAAATAAAAGCTGATTTTAGGCTAGGTATATAAGTAAAGGAGTTTAATTTTGATTTTTTGGGTTTTTGTTGGAATCAAAGGGAAAGGCAGTTTTGGGTTCGGGGATGAGGCCTAGTTTTTGCAGAGTTTTGAATGGGGCAAGGAAGGCAATTGTTTTGATGCTTTGGATTGAATAAATGGATAGTTCAGACCGGTGAGGAGCTGAAGAGGGTGAGAGGTTTTCAATAATCCTCTTCAAACAGATGAAAACATGGAAAATTAAACAAAACTCAAGGTAGAGCAAAGCAATCTAATGAATTCCACCTTTATCACTCATTTGTTTAATTTAAGAAGAAAGGAGAAGGGAAATGATACATATAAACATCAATGAACTTAAAATAACATAGAGAAACACACCATCAAAACATAGAGCCACATGGATCCCAAAGAGTGCTGCAAACCCTGGTCTATTCCTTTGCCAAAATTGCAGAGATGAAATGTACAATGAAGTGCCAAGCAATCCCAAATGTCCAACCCTAAAAATGACTGAAGAACTACATGATATAGACAAGCCTAACTCATCCCCATGCCTCTAGGGGTCGAGCTCATCATTCTAGGAGCTGTTTCAACCATATCTAAAATAAGAACTGGAAAATAGGCAATGAAACAACTTGCCTCTATATGATAGGAAACTGATTCATTCACTTACATTTCACTTTTTGGTGAATGAATCTACTAGGATGAGTAAAAATGTGCAAAAATTACATCAAAGTCATGAAATTACATCAAGTTACATCAAGAGTTACATGAAAAATTCAAACTAGCCAAAACTAGGCGAAAAATTGAGCTACTGAGTGAAAAATAGGCCAAATTTCCCAATGCACCGTGCTTGAAATCTCTATGCGTAGCACAACTTTGAGGCTGATTTTGAGGGCCTTCTCGAAGTCCAAATTGAGTGCAGGATAGCTCGTTGGAAATCCCTGCCTGTCTGATTTCCAACCCAAGTGGAATTTCTGAATTTGGTTGCCATTTACCCCTCCAAAATCCAATCTCCCAAAACTGCTTCCTGTGTGTCCAAAAAGTGGCAGAAAGGCCATTTTTGAGGTGTTTTTGACCCTTTAGGAAACCCAAAACTTGTCAAAATCCTTAGGTAATGGATAGGCATGCATAAATTTTGATGAAAAATCTAGAAATGCAAAGTTTTCCTCAAAAGGAGCTGCCAATTATAAGTGCGTGCCAAGTGGCGCTACGCGTCGGGTAGGAAAATCTGTGTTTAGGCCAAAAAATTCAAAATTGACAAAATTTTTCCCAAATTTCTTGAAATTTGGGCTGAATGTCCACCATCAAGAACTATGCTGGGAAAAAGAAGCTTCGGCCAAAATTTGGAGTCTATCATACCTTTTGCGGCGCTTTAGTGCCCTCCTTAGCCTTGCTTTCAGGATCTTGATCCTTGCTTTACAAACATGATTTCGTGCCCAATAATGGTTCTTCATGTGCCTGAGCATGTTCGTTTCTTTTTTTTCCTTCTCCAAAAGCTTCTCAAGATGAATATTGACCTTCTCAAGCCAAGTATCTCTATCAGTCTCAATCTCCCGCTCAATGGGTGTCATCTCGGTTTGGCTTCTTCGAGCAGCTTGCCGGTTCTCTTGGATGTTTTGCAACTCCATGATTGTTTGCTAATCCTCCGACTGTTTGTTTCGCTGCTCCAGGTAGTTTATGATCCATTGGGCTCTCTGCAACTTGACGGTCAAGGTATCAATCTCCGCCTTCTGCTCCTGAATAGTCTCTCTCAACTTTGAGCTTGGAGAGCTCAAATCCTCATCAATAAGTATGAAATCAGTATCCTGGCCTCCTGAAGGGCCCTCATCCTGCATAGGCCTCTTACCTTTGTCCTGTACCTGTACCTGTGCTGCTGATGACGGCAACGAGACCCCTTCCACCCCAGGTGGAGATAGTACTCGCCGGGCTGCTGCAAATAATACTCTGGTGCCTCTCTGATAAGTAATAAACACTGGCATACTGATAGGCTCTGTCTCGTGACCTTTAGGCTGATGTGAAGGTTCACCTGGCTCATGAACAACCTTCGGAGGAACTTCAGAAGCTGTGAAGAAGTCATGGGAAATGAAATCCTCCCATGAAATACCCTGCAATCCAAGCTGATGTACAACCACGATCTTGATGAGTGCATAATGATAAATACTGTTGTACTGCTGCTCAGGAGTTTTCTTCTGCACAAGAGTGGTCATTCTCTCGATGTTCCGGCACATGAAATAAGGTATGTTCATCATCCTCACCCTTGTGAAATGCATCAATAACCTGATATGGTAGGCATAGAGGCGTGAAAACTGGCCCTCACAACTGAAGTATTTGATAATGAGTTTCATCAGAGGCGCATAGGATTCCTTTAGGAACCGGAATGGGAACACTTTGCTGAGCTGCCTCACAAAGCTAGGCCTGATGTATGGTTCATAATGCACTTTGTCCACCTACTGTCTTTTGTTCCACTGTTCACCCACATTCGGTATTCCGGTTGCTTGAGAGATGGTTTACGATGTCAAAGTGAAATTTACACCAACAAGAGTTACCTGACCATCATGTAAATGCAATACAAACAAACGAGCTAAATCCTGACGATGATGAATCCTAGCAATCATCTCACAATACTGATAGCATGAATTCTCTTGAAAACATGCCATGGCAAGTGGGCAAGCCTGCAATTGAGTCAATGAGGTGGGCTCTTCTCTCACATGTTTTCCACCTTTACGAGGCCGTCTAGGTGCATGTAGATCAGTGTTAGAATCACTATCTCTGTCATATGATGTATCAGTGTCTGTCTCCATGATGTTCATACAAGGTGTATGTTGGATTGTATGAGATGAAAATGAGAATTTGGTGCTTTTGTTTCAATTTCCAAATATATGTCAAAGGGGAGGGACTGTAGGAGAAACAGGGCAGTGGGGAAAATGTGGTTTAATCAAGTGACAATTGAAGTGTAGGGACAACCAATTAACTATTTGGGAAATTTGGGGTTTGGGAATTTTACAAGTGAGATAGGAAAGGGAGAGTGATGAGAAATGAAATGACTTAGGGATAGGGATAATGAGAACGAGATGGTATGAGTGGGCTTTAGGGATGTAAGGGGATAGGGAATGGACTTGTATTGATAGTATAACAGTGAGAGGGAGGAATAAACAGTGAGGAATGAACAATTTTGGCACCAAAACAAATTTTAAAACTTCAACTTCAAAACCCTAAGGAGGCACTTCAACAAGAGGATAGGGTTTATAGTTTTGGCATTCAAATTCTCCAAAATCCATTTTCAAATACTTGTAAATGACAACTACAGTCTCACATGAACTTACTTGGACAAATTAGACCGAGCGATTTGGAATTTTTTGGAGGCAATGAAAAAATTTTGGGTGTTGGCCCTGTGCGCTGCGACAGTGGCCCAGTGCGCCACGACCGTGGTATGCGCCGTGCCAGAACAAAAATGCACGGAGGTGAGCGGCCCTATGCGCCGCGCTCAACCAGTGCACCGAGCCCAACGCCCAGTGTGCTGCGACACTGAACTTCACCATAGTTTTGACCTCCAACGCTAGCTTCGCTTCCTCCACTATTTTCTTTGGCTCTTTGATGACTTTGGCGTGCAAATGAAGTTTTGAATTTGGAAAGATTTTATATATACAAAGGATTTTGATTTTTGATTTGGAAAACCCACTTTGTATGTAATATTCCCAATTAGCTTTGCTAATTGGAATATTGCATTTTTGTGTTATTTTGCTGCTTTAGATAGGAATAATAAATAAAGTGAGAAATAAGAGGGGTCACCTCACTTTAGCCACCTCACTTTATAATAAAGTGTTCTTTTTCCTAGTAGATTGACGTTGTAACTTAGAGAGGGGGCCTTGGGGGTCCACGTGGATATGATGGGGGAGGCATCAGGCTAACCCAAGGTAAACTGCGCAGATCCAGGGAGAGTTAAGTTTTGGAGGGAGTTTGATGTTATAAAAGGAGAGGCTCTCACCTCATTTGATCATCCATGATTTGATATTCTTATTGATAGCTAGACTTTGTCTGCTTCAGCACGCCGGTTGTTTAGTCGGTCTGCAGCACTGCTTAGTGCAGGAGTGTCTCCGGTCGGAGATCTCACCCTTAGCCTCGGGGGACTTCGAGTGCCTGCCCTGGTAAGGTTTTTCTGGTTTCACCCTTAGCTTCGGGGGACTTCGAGTGCCCGCCCTAGTAAGGTTTTTCGGTAGCAAACGGCGCTGACACATCGGAGGAGGGCCACTCTTGTGGGATGCCTTGAGCAAGAGAGAGGAAGGGCCGAATCTTTGAAA
This sequence comes from Pinus albicaulis, assembly GCA_034641835.2. Lineage (NCBI taxonomy): Eukaryota > Viridiplantae > Streptophyta > Pinopsida > Pinales > Pinaceae > Pinus > Pinus albicaulis. The sequence continues at coordinate 23,856 of JAXQQM020063224.1, forward strand.
GAAGAATATTTGTTTTATCTGAAAGAGGGCCATTTGTCCCTTGAGAGGGATGGGGACATTTGTCCAAAAGAATGTGATTCGGGCGGCGAGAAAACGCTGTTTGAGAGGCAG
>JAXQQM020061685.1:0-52088 GCA_034641835.2 Pinus albicaulis
TGTTGCATAATTTTATTTTAGGCATGGGTTTCTATTAAAATTAAATTATAATATTCATTCTTGAATACAAAATGTGTGGTACGTGTTTTGTAATTTCCAGTTTACTATCAACTGAAAGTAGCTTTTCTATGTGCATTGATGAAAAATGTTGCATGTACTAGATATATATGTTCTAGAATGAAATTAACTGAAAGTAACTTTTCTATGTGCATTGATGAAAAATGTTGCACGTACTGGATATATATGTTCTAAAATGAAAATTTACAATTTTATGATTGTTTGACACATCTAAGAAGACCTAGAATCTTATGATTGTTTTTAGATATATATATACATGTCGATATGTATTGTACTTGAGTTTTAAAAACAAAACATTATATATCACAAGCCAAATGTAGTTCAACCATCCAAAACTTGTTTTAAAAACATAACATTATATCACAACATGTGATCACATGCCAAATGTAGCTCAACTATCCAAAATATGGTTTGTAATTCGATATTTCCACAGAGATTCATTTTATATTTTTAAAAACAAAGCATTATATCGCAATCACATGCCAAATGTAGTTCAACCATCCAAAATATATACATGTTGTGAAAATGTAATTTGAAATTTCCATCTAGAGATTCATTTTATATAAATAACAAATAAAATGACAACTTGAATATTAAAAAAAAACACTATATCGTAATTTAACAAAAGATTATATCATAACATGTGATTACATGCCAAATGTAGTTCAACTAGATCCAAAATATACACATGTATGTACATGGTTTAAAAAATAAAATGAAAACTTGAGTTTTAAAAACAAAACATTATATATATCACAACGTGTGATCACATGCAAAATGTAACTATCCAAAATTTAAAATCATTCCTCACAAGAGTAAATGTAGTTTAAAACTATATATATATATATATATCGAAACAGTAAAATATGTCCAAAATTTGTATCTCACATGAACAATAAAAGTAGATATATATATATACAAGTATCAAGTTATATATGATTGCATCTAGATAAGACTATGTATAAAAAAGTAAATTTAAGAGTAAATTTATCAAATATAATGTTGCACATGCATGTGCATCATCCATCAAATATAAATGGATGCAGTGTCTCTCCCAACAAATTCACGATCCTCGAGCTATCCTGTGAAGCATGAGGAACCTGTACACAATGTGTACAAACATTAAAATTTAATGTTTTAAAATTGAATGAGAATATAGAACTTCATGTAAACAAAAAAAATGTAAAAAAAAAAAATCATGCAATACCTCATAACATTCCCTCTCCATTTGTTGCTCATCTACTAAAACTTCCCCCATAGGAACATCTTCCACAGTAAATTGTACAATATACATGTACAAGTATATATATATATATATATATATATATATATATATATATATATATATTCAAATAAATTAATGTATATATAAACTAATTTTCAATAATATTAAAAAATAAAATAAACTTGTTCAAATGGTTGAAATGGTGTGGATGTTCAATTTATAACTTATGACTTAAAAACATATATTTAAGTGAAAAATTGAATACGAAGCTGGTGGATTTGGCACATCTCCTAAGAGAGGCTCGGAAGAAAATCTCCAAAACCTAAAATTCAAAAAATTAAAATAACTCAAGGTCTAGATCTCAATTTATAATAAGTCCTTTTGAACTTAAATTTATAACTTATAACTTAAAAACATATATTTAAGTGAAAAAATGAATACTTGTGCCGGTGGATTTGGCATATCTCCTAAGAGTGGTCATGGAGATTTTATATATTAATTTGGAGAAAATCTCTTGGATATGCCAGCAATAGTTTTTGTTGCAAAACTGATGGCATCATATCAGCATGTGGAGAAATTTCATCCTATTCTTGTGTGATTGAATTTATCATTCAGTTTCTTCTCCCATCTATAAAATGTAAGCCTGTTGAGGCAAATATTCATGAGATGTGAGGTGTGTGAAGAGGAAGTGCAGATGAGTAATTCTGCTGGTGTAATCTCCTGTTGATGAATAAGATCGTCGATACCTTTGTTTGGTGGATGTAGCCTAGGTTGGTTGGGTGAACCACGTTAAACGCTATCTTCGTGTTAGACGTCGTGTGTGTTTATTGTTTTTCCGCCGATAAATTTTACTGGTATCGTAGCTTGGTTGAGATAAATGGCCGTGTAAGAGCTAGTAGCCACTTCCGCAACCTACGTGGACTGTGAGATTGTTGACTTGAAAAAGTCGTCCTTGCTGTGGATGGTCATATGAGCTCTTGATCGCTGCTATTTGGAAGCAAGTTGTCGTCGTGTGAGCGCAGGAGGCACACCTTCGCTCAATGGCAGAGGGAGCTTTAAATAGTCAGCCTCCACAACTCAAGAGCTGGAGCTGGATCATCCAACTCTGACAACGCAGAGCGAAAGGGTACCGTCCATGGAGGAGCCCACAAAGCCGTGAGTTGGAGCTAGAGTTTGCTGTGCACCGATCTACATTTGCGTGAACTAGAGACGGAGTGACTAATCTGTATTTGTTGTGGATTGACTTGTGTGGATTGAAATCCATACATGAAGGCTGCTGTTAGCAGTGTAAGAACCTTTGAAACATATTTCCTTCTGAACCGTAGATCTACGTGGACCGTGGCTATTTGCGCAGAGAGCCAAAGTCCGAGAGCCGTTCGGGAGCGTTGAACTGTAAGATTGTGAGCTCTGAGCTGTTGTCCTGTGAACGCAGAAGAAAAGGTTGCGTTAAGGCTGCGTTAATGCTGCGTTAACGTGTGAGGGCCAGCATTCAGGGCCGTGGACCATTTGACTGGAGAAGTCGTGGACCATTTGACCGAGAGCTGTGATGTGGTAAGGAGGTGCATTAATGTTAAATCGATTTTTATAGAACGGCTAAACAAATTTTTGTATTGACATGCCTTCAAAAATCAGAACATATGCCATTTAAAAAAAAAAAAAATTGATTTGCATTTAAGTACATTAATGCAATGTTTTAAAACAATTTGTATTCGATATACATTGTATTTATTGTATATCGATTTGAATTGTTTTAAAAATCGATTATGTTGAAATTCATTGTATATCGATTTGAATTGTAGTATGCCATTGAAATGCCAATATGCCATCATATTAGGTAGGGCCTAGGGCCTAGTTTTTTTTTTTGAAAAAGGGCATTTTTAATCAAAATTAATAATTTTGATTAAAATAAAATCTTCATTTATTAAGATTTGAAATTGGAGATTTTTGACACAAGCTACTCAATATGGCAAAAATTCAAAGTGTTCGATTTGAGATCGAGAAGTTTAATGGGAAAAATAACTTTGAGATCTGGAAAGTTAAGATGCACGATCTACTCGTACAACAAGGTGTGGCGAAGGCACTTTTGGGAAAATCCAAACAACCTTACACCATGACAGATGACGAATGGATTGACATCGATAACAGAGCACTGAGCGGCGTACGGTTGTGTTTGGCGGATGATGTGTTATTCAACATCGTGTCAGAGAAAAAAGCTGTTGGTTTATGGACAAAGTTAGAGAAACTGTACATGATGAAATCCTTAACCAATAGGATTCTTCTGAAGAGACAGTTGTACAGCTTGTGCATGAAGTAAGGTACGATTATAACTGATCATCTGAATACCTTTAATACTCTCTTGGTGCAGTTATAAAGCATATAAGTAAAATTTGATTCAGAAGATAAAGCTGTAAATTTATTATGCTCGTTGCCTGAGTCATAGGATCATTTTGTTACTTCTATAAGTCTTAGTTCATCAGAAACCCTAGAGTTTGATGATGTTGTTGGAGCTTTGCTGTCTGAAGAAACCATGAAAAGGTCAAATTTAGAAACCTCTACATCAGAAGCAATGATGGTTAGAGGTCGGTCTAAAGAAAAATGCTTCAGTCAGAAGAACAACTCTTGGTCAAAATCGAAAGGGAAGAAGAGTAATTTGAAATGCTGGTTTTGCGGAAAATCAGGACATTTGAAGAAGCATTGTTGGAAGAGACAACAAACATCCAAAGGAGACTCTTCAACAGAAAATAAACAGGCAAACACGACAGATACAGGATCAGGTTCGGCATCCGGTTCAGGTATAAGTGATGAAGTTCTATCAGTTAATTTGTTAAATCATGATCAACATTGGCTATTAGATTCTGGTGCGTCCAATCACATGTGCATTCATGAAGAGTGGTTTAAATCTTATAAATCAATCAATGATGGAGTTGTTTACATGGGTAATGATTTCTCATGTAATGTTGTGGGAATTGGAAGCATCTAGATTAAAATGTTTGATGGGACAAATAAAATCTTAATTGATGTAAGACATGTGCCTAAACTCAGAAAAAATATTATTTCTCTAGGAGTGTTAGACACAAATGGATATAAAACTTTTATTCAAGGTGGAGTAATGAAAATTTATAAAGGAATCCTATTAGTAATGAAAGCAAAGAAGGTTGGAAATATTTTTCAGTTAGAAGGAAGAACAGAATCAGATCATGCTTCTACTGTATCTGAAAACGACAGTGATTCTATTCGACTATGGCATCAACGGTTGGGCCATATGAGCGAAAGAGGATTAAAAATTTTATCTGATCGTAAGTTACTTCCTAGTTTAAAATCTTCTAAGTTAGATTTTTGCAAACATTGTATATATGGGAAACAAAGCAAGCAGAAATTTAAAACTGGAAAACATACTAGTAAGGGAATCCTTGATTATATCCATCCTGATGTTTGGGGTCCATCTCCTACCACCTCATATGGAGGATCATCATATTTTGTATCTTTTATAGATGATTTCTCTAGGAAAGTATGGGTCTACATGTTAAAAAGAAAGTCTGATGTATTCACAGTTTTCAAGCAGTTTAGAGCATTAGTAGAAAATATCACTGGAAGAACCATTAAATGTTTAAGAACTGACAATGGTGGTGAGTTTACTTCAAATTCATTTGAAATATATTGCAAGGAAGTTGGGATCGAAAGGAATAGAACTACTGCTTATACTCCTCAGCAAAATGGAGTTGTTGAACGCATGAACAAGACTCTCTTAGAAAGAGCAAGAAGTATGCTTAGTAATGCCAATTTGTAGAAGGAATTATGGACAGAAGTAGTATCTACGGCTTGCTATTTGATAAATCAATCACCATCAACTGCAATAGGATGCAAAATTCCTCAAGAGGTATGGAAAGGTCATCCTTGTGATTATTCTAAACTAAAAGTTTTTGGTTGTGATGCATATGCTCTAATTCTGAAACATCAGCGTTCTAAATTAGATCCTAAATCAAAAAGATATATCTTTGTTGGATATGGTGATGGGATTAAGGGATATAGGTTGTGGGATCCTACTACTCACAAGATCATCATTAACAGAGATGTTAAATTCAATGAATCTTCACTTGATAATCCATATGTAGATGATAAATTGAAACAGGAAAATGTACCTAAGTTTCAACATATTCAGTTTGAAACCAGTTCAAATACTGATGATAGTCCAGATGAACAAGTTTCAGATGCAGATCATGAACAAGTTTCAGATGCAGATCATGAACATGTTTCAGATGCAGATCATGAAGAAGTTCCTACAGATAATAATCAACAAATTGTGGAAGTACCAGAAACATCTTTAAGGAGGTCCACGAGAATCAGACGTCCTCCTAAAAGGTATGATGATTATGTTACTTCAGTTGCTTTAACCGCTAATGATGATGAACCTTTGTGCTATCAGGAAGCTGTAGAAGGTTCTAACAGTTATAAGTGGAAAGAAGCTATGAAGGATGAGATGAAGGCATTAGACAAGAATGCCACATGGGATCTGGTGGAACTTCCTAAAGACAGAAAAACTGTGGGATGTAAATGGGTTTACAAATTGAAAAGGGGTGTTGATGATAAAGAAGACAGGTACAAAGCAAGGCTGGTCGCAAAAGGTTTTTCTCAGAAAGCAGGAATTGAATTTCATGAGATATTTTCACCAGTTGTTAAAATTGTTTCAATTCGGATTGTCTTAGCATTAGTTGCTTTACTTGATTTAGAATTACAACAACTAGATGTTAAGACTGCATTCTTACATGGAGATCTAGATGAAGAGATTTATATGGAACAACCTGAAGGGTTTGTTCAAAATCGCAACAAGAAATTTGTCTGCAGGCTCAAGAAATCATTGTATGGTCTGAAGCAGTCGCCTCGACAATGGTACAAGAAATTTGATTCTTTCATGATGAGTCAAAATTATATAAGAAGTGAATATGATCATTTTGTTTACTTTAAGAAATTAAGTAATGGCATGTTCATTATCTTAGTGTTGTATGTTGACGATATGCTTTTAGCAAGCAAAAGCATAACAGAGATCAACAGGTTAAAGGCTCAGATGGCTAGGATGTTTGATATGAAAGATCTAGGAGCAGCAAGACAGATTTTGGGCATGGAGATTTTCAGAGACAGGAGCAATGGTAAGTTGTGGTTATCACAAGAGAAGTATATTGAGAAAATACTTTTAAGGTTTGGTATGAACAATGTGAAACCAGTTTCAGTCCCTTTAGCTTCCCATTTTAAGCTTTCTTCAAGTTTATGTCCTAATACAAATGAAGAAAAAGAATATATGTCTCGAATACCTTATGCTAATGCAGTAGGAACTTTGATGTATGCGATGGTCTGTACACGACCAGATATTTCACATGCAGTTGGGGTTGTCAGTAGGTATATGGAAAATCCAGGGAAAGAACATTGGGCAGCAGTGAAATGGGTGCTTCGGTATTTGAGAGGCACAAGTGATTATTGTATCACTTATGACAGAAGTAGTGAATTTGTTTGCGGATATGTTGATTTCGATTTTGCAGGTGATTTGGATAAGAGAAGGTCAACTTCAGGATATGTCTTTACTCTTGCAGGTGGAGCTATTAGCTAGATGTCAAAGCTACAAAACATTGTTTCTTTATCCACTACAGAAGCAGAATACATAGCTGCTTCACATGCTTGCAAAGAAGTGGTTTGGTTGAAAGGTTTGTTTGGTGAGTTTGGTAGGTTGCAAGACAACATTAAGTTATTTTGTGATAGTCAAAGTGCAATTCACTTGGCTAAAAATCCAACCTATCATAGTAAATCAAAGCATATACCTATAAAGTACCATTTTGTAAGATATGTTATCACTGAACGGGAGTCTCTCTTGAAAAAGTGCATACAAAGGAAAACTGTGCAGACATGTTCACGAAACCAGTTTTATTAGAGAAGCTACGATGGTGTCTGGCTTCTCTTGGCTTGCAAAGAAAATAAAAATAATAAAGAACGAGGTATCAGGTTAATTGTTGTCAAGGTGGTGATTGTTGAGATTTTGCTGGCTAAAATCTCTTGGATATGCCAAAAATAGGTTTTTGTTGCAAAACTGATGGCATTAAATCAGCATGAGGAGATATTCTATCCTAGTTTGGTGTGATAGAATTAATTATTCAGTTTCTTCTCTCTTCTATAAAATGTAAGCTTGTTGAGGCAAATATTCATGAGATGTGAGGTGTGTGAAGAGGAAGTGCAGATGAGTAATTCTGCTATTGTATTCTCCTGTTGATGAATGAGATTGTCGATGCCTCTATTTGGTTGACGTAGCCCAGATTGGTTGGGTGAACCATGTTAAATCTGATGTCTTCGTGTTTTATTGCTATGTGTGTTTATTTTTTTTCCACTACATAACTTCTACTGTGGCTCCGAAAAAAAAAAAATCTTCAAAAACCTAAAATTCAAAAAATTTAAAATAACTCAAGATCTAGAGATCTCATTTTTTAATGGAACTTTTTGAGCTGGAATATATAACTTGAAAACATATAAATTAAAAGTGAAAAAAATTTCATACTTGTGATGGTGGATTTGGCACATCTCCTAAGAAATAAGAAAGTACTGCCATCCCAAAAACATCGAACGGAATTAGAATCTGTTAAAATATTTTATTATATATATATATATATATATATATATATATATATATATATATATATATGTACATGTATGCACAGTTATTTATTTTAAAAATATGTCACCATGTTTCGATATATATAATAATAGATAAAAAATAATTGTACATCATCATGTTCACTTAAAAAACACTAACATTTTCCAACATATCTTGATGGTGAGAACCATCTTGATTGTGTGAGTGATGGTGAGACCCATCTTGATTGTTTGAACTAGAGGCTCCGACCGTGATATTAACATCTTCTTCATTCATCAAGCGTGACAACTGAAAATGGTGTTAACATATAATGATACACTTTTTTTAGATTAATATATACAAATAAATGTATGTGTATATGTATTTATTACAAATTGTACATGTGTTAAAATAATCACCCTAACCATTAACACATATCGTTTCCATGCCCTCTTGCTCATGAATAATTAGGTCCTACTAACCATTGCGACAATTCTTTGCATATGTTCTGAGATCTTCAACACTCATGCTGTCTATCTCTTCATATGTATAATACAAAAAATTAGCATGTGCATTCTCATGTGCTCTTTGTCGATTCAGAAAAACATCAACTCCACCCAATCCACTCTGAACATTGTCAATGATGGCATTCCTTGCTTCTCGACTAATTTGAGAAGTGGCATCCACATCTTTGACTGTAAAGTTTCAACACGAAGAGATCGACTAACCAATAGTGGCTCAGGGGGAGGAAACTCAACATCACGCCTAGCGCCCCTACGGTCACACAATCGACCTTTCCCAGGACCAAAAAATTCAGAGGGAATATCATTGTAATTGGGTTTCATTCCTAAAAATAATTATGCATAAAATAAGTTTTCAAAATAAAGAGCAAAATCATCGTTTCATGGGAGTCTTCCATAGGCCGCAAGGTGTCTATCATAAAAATAGCGAGCTATATGAGGGTGCTTGAAATATTGTACCTTCAGCATCTTTCTTTTCAGCCCTTCTATGAAATTAAACATAGACTTGACCATTTATGTTGTAACTCTTTATTTAACAACCTCCCATGTATCAGGACCCATCATTTTTTCCTTTCTTTTTCTCATCACTTCTACAAAATTATCAGTGGTTGGCCCAAGCTTTAGGTACACATCTACTAGTTCGTTTAAAGAGTGAATAACTATTTCCAAGCTTAGTCGACTCTCAGCAGGAAGAGTTGAAGCCATGAGATCTCTCTTCAATTTTGTATGAATATTTTGACACCTTTGTAAGGTGCATTGTTGCATGTTTGATTCCTAATGAATATTGTAAATTTCAGATGGATAAGTCGTGGTTGGTGTACAACCTTCTTCTTGAATGACGCATTTTGTCTTACGTCTTTTTCGAGCAAAATTTTCACTCTCTGCACCAATATATAAAAAAAATTATATTAAAAAAATAGATGTAAACAAATTTGTACAAATTGAATGAAAATAATATTCAAATTAATCGCCACCTTGATATGGTTAGCTAGCATCTTGCCCACCCTGAGACTGTAGAGAACCAGAACGACCACCAATTGGTTGAGAACCAACACTGACCATCCGTTGATTGGCCTCTGGGGGAATACATATCACCACCTTCACGCAATTCACCAGCACCTATTGATGGCCCTCCAAGGGAATGTGTATCACCACCAACCTCACGAAACGAGAGGGAAGCTTCATAAAAAAATATAAATTTATAATCAACTCAAAAATACATTCATACATATAAATACATGTACATATTCATTGATTAAATTGCGTGAACTATACTACGATTGCATGAACCATGGCCATGCTCCATTGATGGAGTAGACACCCTTGTCCTCCTACCTCCTAAAAAATAAAAAGTGATATACTTATTAACAACTAATTTAACTCACAAAATTGATAAAAAATAAATTCCATATGTACACGCATGTGTGTATATGTATGGAGATAAGATTATATTTAAATACCATGAACAACCCTCGATCCCTGATTCCCCTCTCTCATAGAGATATGGAATTCTGTTGATCTTCGCCTTTCATCCTCCATGATATATATATATATATATATATATATATATATATATATATATATATATATATATATATCTACAGTGAACATTTACAATTATTTTTAAATTGCTGTTTAAAATAAATTCAAAATAAATTTCAACAAATTAATGTAATTTAGTATACACAAATTATGTAAAACACAACTTTCAAAGCACTAATTGGTGTGTGAAACTCAATTTAAGCAAAAAAATTATAAAAATGTTAAGTTCACCAAATTGCGCTTTATATGGTGGGAGCACACTTGGTATATAATTGAAAAAAACACATGTTCATTAAAAAAGAAGCATGAAACTCCATTTAAATAGAAATTTGTTGAAGTCCTCACATTTTAATTTTATAAAAATGTGAATTTCACCAAGTTGCAAATTTTTAGTTCACCAAGTTGCGCTTTACATGGTGGGAGCACACTTGGTATATGATTGAAAAAAACACATGGTCATTAAAAAAGACGCATTTATAAGTACAAAACACACACATATCAAAGATATGTTACAATGTCCATCAATAAATTTTGAAGGAGAGCATCTCAACACTAATTCATCTTTGAGAGATGAATCTTGAATTTTTGAAGAAAAGTGTCTCAAAACTAATTCATAATTAAGAGATGAATCTTGAATTGGCATTGCCCCGTATAATACTAATTCATCTATTAATTCATTTTTGATATATGAATCTTGAATTGGCATTGCCCCGCGTAATAGATCAGCAGACATTTTATTAACACTTGTACAATGTCTGATACTAAAAATTTGTAATTGGATAACAATATTGTTTTCTTTTCCATGAAGTTGTTTTAGCCTCTCCTCCTTAACTTGGTACATGCCTTTCATATGGTTGCACACAAGTTCAGAATTGGTGAAAACTACAATTCCATTTGATCCATACTCCCTAGTTGTTCCCAAGCCTTCTATCAATCCAATATAATGTGCATCGTTGTTTGTTGTTCTTCCTGGTATATTCATTTTCCTTTGGAGGACTTTACTAGTCGCAATATTGCAAAGCACATATGTAATTGATGCTTTCCCTGGATTGGGATAGCAAGAAACATATATGAATAATGTCCATTTTTCAACCATATTTAATAGGTTTTTTTTTAATCCCTAAAAAAAACAAATTCAATAAAATATATTAAATTAACATTTATTGCAAATGCATGGAAGAAATGACACATGTGCATGGGAGAAATGACATGTATGGTTTACCTTAAATTTTGACTTAAAGTTTATGGGAGAATTCACATCTAGAAATGAGATGCCTTAAAGATTGCATTGCCTAGAGTTTAAGGGAGATTTATGACATGTGTTATCACTATTAAAATTATCTAAACTCAGTCAGTTCATACTTGTTCCTAAGTCATGGTATTAGATAGGGTTTGAGTCATTTTATGTTTTATATGGTCTAAGTCATAGTTTACAAGTCTCATTTCATCACCAAATGAAGTTCACAAACCTTGCTTTACTCCTTATAAGTCTCATGCCACGTTTTGAAAACCATATTTTAAGTCTTTTTCAAAAAAAATTCGAATAAGCCATGAAACCACGTTTTCGTAGCGCGCTTAGTGTAAAAAATTTCTTCTGCACTATGAAAACGTTGGTCTTTTCGCAGTGCAAAATCTTGAAATCACACTACCAGCGCTACGAAGTCGAGGTTTCAGAATTTTCGGTTTAGCTGTCACATCCATCAACTTGGGGTTAAATTTTCATGATTATGATGTCAGTCCACAATTATGGTGTCAGTCCATGAATCCTCCTTCACACATGCAACCATCCAAAGTAGTTATGAAATCATTATGAGATTTAATAGCAGTCATTTGTCATTGGTCCTTTGCAAATTTGAAAAGGGGTTGGTTACCATTGATTTTATCTCATGCAAAGAAAACAGTGCATGCATATCTATTGTTGAAATAGAAGCTCATGATTAGAAACCAGAGCTCTCTTTAAAGTTTTCAAGCGAGGCTGAATTTCCAATCAAGCGAGGCTGAATTTTAAATCAAGCGAGGCTGAAACAAATTTTCAAGCGAGCCAGTTCATCCAACAAGGAGGTTGATTACAGATTTGCTGAAGACACAAGGTTTTTAGGAAGAAGATGACAGAAGAAAAAAGAAACCACCAGCCTGGTCACTACCTGAGGATAGAACCTGAAGGTTTAGAAACTCTCACAAGAGATAAATCTGTTGAAGAAGCCTTCAAGAAAGTAGGGTGTTGGAGGTTCTGTGAAAAGCTTTAAGGAGGGCATAATCAGGTTACCAAAGAATTTGCTAGCAACTTCACAAGGTCAAACACAAAGGTTGGTTTTCTCAATTTGCTAATTTCTCCTGAAGTTATGTCAGCAGTCACAGAAATTCCAAGAGGGGAGGAGAGATGGTTTAAGAATTTTAGGTTTAAAATGCAACCCTGCAAAATCTTTTTGAAACTAGAGTTTATGGATACTGATTTGAACAAATTTGGGCCAAGAAGTTATGTCAAGGATGCATTTGCCAATCTGCTTTACAATATCCAAAGGTACTTCACCTGCGACAGGAGATACCACAAGGTGTACACTTACCACTTTAAGCTCTTATTGCATTTCACAGGAATAATCTCTCTAGACTTACCTTTCTTTCTATTTCGAAGTCTGGCCAAGATGGCAGACAAAGTATAGATGAAAACCCAGGCATGTGAAACCTCATTATTTCATCATGGTCTAGTCAAGTTAATAGTTTTGCATGAGCTTCAGAAAATGAATAGAGAATTTTCTACATTTCTCTTTTTGAGTGGAATAGGGGTTGAAGGAACAGGTGCTAGCCCTCAAGTCAAAGAAACATCTTCATCAAAGACTATTGAACCTGCAGAATCAAAATCAAGGAGGTTTGTCAAGCTTAAGGCTAGGAAACAGGTTAAGGAACCAATGGTAAAAACATCACTAAATATCAAAAGGACTCCTAAATATGCACAGAAAAAGAGAACTCAAGCTAAAGAGACAATTCAGGAATAGTCAACTAGTAAAACAGCTCAGAAGAAGTTGACTGGGAGTCAAAGGTTAAAGGAGAAGGGTAAGGTTATGGTCACAAATGAAAATTTGCAATTAAGAGGAGACTTGAATGATATATTACAAGCTATTGACATTGAAGAGTTTCCCTTGGTTCAAGCAAAGTTCATAAAGCTGGATACAGGTGGCAAATCAAAGAAATTGAAAACATCCAAAAAATTAGACTTTGAGAATGAGGTGTCAGAGTTTGTTTTTAAGCCTAGAAAACCAATGACTAGGCAGTCTAAGAAAATGCAACAACCAGACATGGAGATAGACCAAATAGGAGGTGAGGATGCAAATGTTTTTGAAGAACCCATTAGTACATCATCTCAAATACTTGAAGAAGACAGAAACAGAGTTTTTAATACTCAGAGAGAAAGGAGTAGTTATGAGGAGGTTAAAGACAAACTCAGACTTGCAAACAATGAGATTGATAAATTGAGGAAGAAAGTGAGAATGCATGTTGTAGAAAGGTCAAACTTTGATAGGTTGAAAGGTCTGTGGGAGCTATAAAAGGTTTCAAACAGTGATTCAATCAGCAGTCAGGATCAATTCTTCATATGGACTGTCCCTGCAATCAAGGAAGAAAATTTCATAAGGATGGTTAATACCAAACTAAGAGATAATAATAGAAGGCTTAAAATGCAAGTTGAAGACCTTGAGATACAGCTAGCAAAGCCTGAAGATCAACCACAGCAAAAATGAGTGTAAACAATAACTGACATCTCCTAACACATTTTTGAGGTTATGTGGAAAGATTTCATTTTTTATGCAGTTCAGAGTTGGTTTTTGTTGATTATGAAAGCTTATATATAACTGGAAGGATGGCAGTAAAGGTCTGAAGCTTTAAATTTTGGAAACAAGCTATGAAAATATAGACAAGGCAGTTTCGTAGCGCGCTATGAAACTGCTATAGGTGTCATACACAACAGTTTAGTAGCGCGCTACGAAACTGCTGTAGGATACAGTTTGATAAATTTTGCAATTTTTCAAAGGGTAAAAAGGCATGTATATTAAACCTTGATGTTGCTGAAGGATTTATAAAGACCATAAGTAAATATCTAATAGAAAAACAAAATAAAATGAAGATTCCAAGTAAGGTTTTCAAAGGTGAAGTTCTGTGCTACGAAAACAGTAGACAGTTTCATAGCGTAGTAATGTTAACAGTTTTTGGCACTTCTTCAAAGGTTTGTTTTGGGCACAGCTGGAAGGGAGAAGTCACATGAGTTCAATAAGACATTGCCACATGTTTTTTAGCACAATTTGATCAGCACATGGTTTGAAGAAACATAAATGAAGCATTATAGTTATTTTGCAGGGAGCATGTTCCTATATTTCAGGGTAGATAAGAAGCAAATCATTACAGTATAACAGAAAGGAGATGGACATCATCAAGGTCGAATTTTAGGAGCAGCTGTCAGATAGAAGATTTAATGCTTAGATAATGTTGTTAAGTTATAATAGAGTTTTAATCCTAGTTGTGTTAGGACTCTAGAACAGACAGTTTAACTGTCAGATGTAATTAAAGTTTGTTTTAGCAGTTGATAGGTGTCAAGCTAGAAAATTCGAATTCTCTCAAGTGTGTGGAGAGAATCCAAGAAATGTAATGATGACTCTATAAGAGACAAGAGGTCGAATTGCATAGGGTTGGAAATTTTCATAAACAAGCCTACTGTTGTTGTAGCAGAAACTATGTTTTTTTATATTAATACAGAGATATTGGTTTCATCACTTAGGATTCGGAAAGGGTTATGGTTGTGCGATATTCTCATAGTTTTCCTCTTTAAATTACTTGCAGTGGCATGAATGTATGTTACGTAGAATTCACTGAAGGTGCTCTAACTTCCTTCATATGTTCTTGAACTGTGTTTATTTTCTGTCCTACTGTTCTTTGATGCATCTAAACCCTGAAATGCCCTGACTTCCAAATGGAACTGATATTCATGTTTTGTAAAAACACACTTGACTTCATAATCCCAATAGAAGTTTCTTAATTATTAGTACAACCAATTATCCATTTTTATCCATTTTACTCATAGAGTTAGCCATCTAATCCTTATTTGAAAATCATAAACCTATTGAGAGAGCCCTCTCAGGTTGAGGAGGCTAAGCCTCAACTAAAAGTCTGGTTTGAAATAGTTACATTGAGGTAGCCTGACCAGCAACCTATCAGGACCTATTTTGGTGATAACAACATGTACATGGTTTGTGCATGGTTTGCCTTAAAGTTTACCTTAAATTTTATGGTAGAAATCACATCTAGAAATGACATGCCTTGAAAATTTCCCTGCCTAGAGTTTAAGGGAGAAATGATATGTACATGGTTCATGCATGGTTTGCCTTAAATTTTATGGGAGAAATCACATCTAGAAATGGCATGCCTTAAAGATTGGCTTACATAGAGTTTAAGGGAGAAATGACATGTACATGGTTCCATGAGTTTAGTGGATATGTCACCTTTAAGAAAGGATGAGATCCAGAGGCTACCTGGCCCTTTATAGACTCCTTTAGAACTTGCAGAAGTTATTTCACTCAACAAACAAACTAAAATCCTATGGAAGTTCAACAACTTTAGGTTCAGTTTTTAGGCCTTAAATTTTTCCTTGAATTAATGGGAGAAAGCCTTGAGTTTGGGGGATCCTATTCTATGGAAGTTCAGCTAATTTAGGTTCAATTTTTAGGCCTTAAAGTTTTCTTTGAATTAATGGAAGAAAGCCTTGAGAAATGACACATGCTTTAAATTTTTCCTAAGAGTTTATGGGAGAAATGACACATGTATGGGAGAAATGGCACATGTACACGATTTTCCTCAAAGTGCTAGTGGTTTATGGATATTAATATGAAGAACTTCTATTTAGATTTGTTCCAGAGATTGACTGTAGGGGCATTTACTGGATATGTCACCTTTCAGAAAAGATGAGATCCATAGGCTATGTGGCCCTTTACAGACTCTGCCTTTAGAACTTGTAGAAGTTAACACACAACAGACAAACTAAAATCCTATGGAAGTTCAAAATCATATGGAAGTTCAGCCACTTTAAGTTCAATTTTTAGGCTTTAAAGTTTGCCTTGAATTAATGGGAGAAAGCCTTTAGTTTGTGGGAGAAATTGCTTGTTAATGGTTTGCCTTAAAGTTTATGGGAGAAATCAGATCTAGAAATATCATGCCTTAAAGTTTGTCTTGCCTAGAGTTTAAGATAGAAATGACATGTACATAGTTTTCCTTAAAGTTTGCCTTATAGTATATGGGAGAAATGGCATTGTCTTATATTTTATGGGAGTAATGACATAGAAATGATAGAGAAATGACATATAAATGACACATGCCTTAAAGTTAGTCTAAAATTTTATGGGAGAAATGACACATGTACACGGTTTGCCTTAAAGTGGTAGTGGTTTGCACTTACTTCAACAACTAGTGGTAGTGGTTGATTAAGTTATGTCAAAAGTCACACCTTGATGAGTTTGTGGGAGAAATGACATGTACATGGTTTACAAAATTATTTTATGCACTTACTAAAACAACTAGTGGTAGTGGTTGATGAAGTTATGTAAAAAGTCACACCTTTATGAGTTTGTGGGAGAAATGACATGTACAGGGTTTGCCTTAGAATTTAGTTTGCCTTGAAGTTTATGGGAGAAATCACATCTAGAAACCTTTACTTTGACATCTATAAATAGGCTAAGAACATTAAAAGGGAATTTTCAACTTACAAATTAGTTATGTCCTTAATAAGAAGTATGATTTAGCACCTATCAAATTGTTTAATAATTTATAATAATGTCATTTTTGGCTTGTACTATCATTCATCCTTGATATGTAAAAGAATTTTACAACTTGAACATCAACCTACACAATCATCATATCATTGTAGCCATGTCGATCTAGATTATTTGTATCCATTACATCATAAAACACTCCACTTTTAACATTTTACAAGATTAGGAGCATCATGGAAGGTGTAAATTTAGGTACATTAATAAAATACAGCCATGTCAATCTAGATTATTAATATCCAGTAGATCATAAAGCACTCCACTTTTAACATTTTACAAGATTAGAAGCATCATGGAAGGTGTAAATTTAGGTACATTAATAAAATACAGCCATGTCAATCTAGATTATTTATATCCATTGCATCATAAAACACTCCACTTTTAACATTTTACAAGATTAGAAGCATCATGGAAGGTGTAAATTTAGGTATATTAATAAAATACAGCCATGTCAAATGTTGGAGGGACATAACTAACAAGGAATGTACCATGTGGCTTATACTACGAAGGATGAAAAAGCTATTGTATGTTGCTTGGAGAAAACTTGAAGAGCAGATACATCTAGACATCTAGATACTACCTCTCAGATAGATTGTACAAGTATTGTGCTTGAAAATGATGATTACTCTTCTTGATAAGGTTGTAGTGAGCTAAGCTGACCTGTAGTAACACTGTAACCATGCTCATTGTATAGAAAGTTTCTTAACTTACTTATGTAAATACCGTCACACTAGTTCAACAGTGAAACTTATTAATTTCACTTTTTTTTTTCTTTTAAGACATTAATCTCCAAACAAATATGAGGATAAGATTGAATAGGGGAAAACTAAGAGGAAATATGGAGAATAAAGATGTTGAAAATATCGAAGTAGTTCTTCCAAGACTACAATATATTAATAGATGGAGACGTAATCAAATATATAAATAGATTACTATATATTAGACAATCTGGGAAAATAACAAAATCAGAGAAAATAGGAGAAAATAAACTATATAGAATTTTTTGACACCATTCAATCCTGCCTGTCGAGCTTGTTTAATTTTTATTCAATATTGACATGAAAAAATACATTACCTAGGAGGCTTAACCATAGTGGGGTTAGAGAGATTGCCAGTATTGAAGTTAAGAATGGCAATGATGATAATGAGTTGGAAGAGGGTCAGCTCACACCCTCTTCTGGGAGCTATGGTAAGCAAGAGGAGAAGTGTAACTCATTTTCTAATTGTGGTTTAAGCAAGAGGAGGGGGCAAAAATGGGTGGTGAGAATGAGAGTGAATGTGCAGAGGAGGAATTTGTCCCCTGTAAGATTCAAAGAGAATTCTTGTGCTATTGATGTCACATCAGAGAGAATTCCCGTGCTATTGATGTCACACCTGTTTCAAAGAGAAAGATGAAAAAATAGAAGAATCCATATCAGACCAAGAAAGGGCCAAATATGTACAACTTTGAAATATGAGCACAATCCATACTCTCCTTCTGTACATCTCTATAGTATGAGCATAGTCCATATTAACAATATATGGCCCCAAAAAACCCTCTGATGCTGCTGCAAGTATTGTTACTATGATGATAGTATTTTGTTTACTAGGATGTTAGAGTGATATAGTGAATCTGAACCATTTATTCTATATTCATTATTGAGACTTGACCAAAAACCACATGGGACTCTGTAAGTGGAGCCATGTGGCACATATGGTTAGGAAGTAATATTTAGTGGCCAAATGGTTGAGAAATGCAATTAAGTCATATAGTATATTTATGAATCTTCAAATTTTATGTAAAGGTGGATATATATAATTTTTTCAACACTTTCACGTCATTTTTAATTACACTTGTTTGCATTTTTATAGGAGATTGTGATCTGGAAACAGACGTTTTGTGTGATTACTCTGTTTCGTACCAGTTTTCAGCACATTAGATCTTGGTTAGAATGATTCAACTTGATGCAAGAATTTTAAGGTTCATCAGCTAGTTAAATTATATTTGAGGGTGTTCTAATTAATTAGAAACAATTTGGAGACAAAATCCCAAAAATAGATGGGAAAAAATAAGATTTAAATAAATTTAGCCTGAATACCATCAACACCCACACATTTTTCACCCACAGCAAATTGAAAATTTTAAAAATATTTTTAAAGTAAGATAGACAACCTAATAAACAATTGAAATATATTTTTAAAATGAGACAGATGACCTCAAAAACAATTGAAATATATTTTAAAAATGAGACAGATGACCTCAAAAAAAATTGAAAAATATTTTTAAAATGAGACAGGTGACCTCAAAAGCAATATAATTTTCTATTCGAGGAATCAATTCCAAGAGGTATTTCTGAAATTTACAATCTGAGTTGAGTTAAACCTGCAATTTAAAGAGAAATTCAAAGTTTTAAGCAAGAATATTTTAGAATCAGATAAACAAAATAAAATTTAAAAAAACTCCTATCAGTATTTCAGAATTCTAAAATCAAATTAAGTTCAACCTGCAACAGAGTTGGGCTCATTTGGTATGATCTTGGTGAGGATGATTCAAATAGTCTGGGTTATTCCTCTCGAGTCTGTGGATGTTTTGGGAGCAATTTATTAGTTATTGAATAGGTCATTCCTTGCAATTATTTTCTTGCAATTGGATACACATTGTGTAAATGAATGCAGAGACCATCAGCACCCACACATTTTTCACCCACAGCAAATTGCAAATTTGAAAAAAAAATTAAAAATGAGACAGATGGCCTCAAAAACAATTGAAATATATTTTAAAAATGAGACAAATGACCTCAAAAACAATAGAATTCTCTGTTCAAGCAATCGAATTCCAAAAGGTATTTCTGAAATTTACAATCTGAGTTAAGTTCAACCTGCAATTTAAAGAGAATTTCAAAGTTTTAAGCAAGAATATTTTAGAATCAAATAAACAAAATAAAATAAAAAAATTTAAAAAAATTTAAAATAAAATAAAATAAACTCCTATCTTTCAGAATTCTAAAATCGAATTAAGTTCAACGTGCAACAAAGTTGGGCTCATTTGGTATGATCTTAGTGAGGATGATTCAAAGAGTCTGGGTTATTCCTCTTGAGTCTATGGATGTTTTGGGAGAAACTTATTAGTTATTGAATAGGTCATTCCTTGCAATTATTTTCTTGTAATTGGGTACACATTGTGTAAATGAATGCAGAGACCATCAACACCCACACATATTTCACCCATAGCAAATTGCAAATTTGAAAAAAAATTAAAAATGAGACAGATGACCTCAAAAAAAATAGAATTCTTTGTTCAAGCAATCGAATTCCAAAAGGAATTTCTGAAATTTACAACCTGAGTTAAGTTCAACCTGCAATTTAAAGAGAATTTCAAAGTTTTAAGGAATATTTTAGAATCAGATGAACAAATAAAATTTAAAAGAACTCCTATCAGTATTTCAGAATTCTAAAATCAAATTAAGTTCAACCTCCAACAGAGTTGGGCTCATTTGGTATGATCTTGGTTAGGATGATTCAAAGAGTCTGAGTTATTCCTCTCGAGTCTGTGGATGTTTTGGGAGCAACTTATTAGTTATTGAATAGGTCATTCCTTTCAATTGTTTTCTTGCAATTGGGTACACATTGTGTAAATGAATGCAGAGACTATCAACACCCACACATTTTGCACCCACAGCAAATTGAAAATTTGAAAAATATTTAAAAAATGAGACGGGTGACCTCAAAAACAATTGAAATATTTTTAAAAATGAGACATATGACATCAAAACAATTGAAAAATATTTTTAAAATGACACATATGACCTCAAAAACAATAGAATTCTATGTTCAAGCAATCGAATTCCAAAAGGTATTTCTAAAATTTACAATATGAGTTAAGTTCAACCTACAATTTAAAGAGAATTTCAAAGTTTTAAGCAAGAATATTTTAGAATCAGATTAAAAAAAATAAAAAATAAAAAAATCTTATGAGTATTTCAAAATTCTAAAATCGAATTAAGTTTAACCTACAACAGATTTGGGCTTATTTGGTATGATCTTGTTTAGGATGATTCAAAGAGTCTGGGTTATTCCTCTCGAGTCTGTGGATTTTTTGGGAGCAAATTATTAGTTGTTGAATAGGTCATTCCTTGCAATTATTCTATTGTAATTGAGTACACATTGTGTAAATGAATGGAGAGACCATCAACACCCACACATTTTTCACCTAGAGCAAATTGCAAATTTGAAAAATATTTTAAAAATGAGACAGATGACCTCAAAAACAATTGAAATATATTTTTAAAATGAGACAAATGACCTCAAAAAAAATTGAAAAATATTTTTAAAATGAGACAAATGATCTAAAAAACAATAAGAATTATATGTTCAAGCAATCGAATTCCAAAAGGTATTTCTGAAATTTACAATCTCAGTTAAGTTCAACCTGTAATTTAAAGAGAATTTCAAAGTTTTAAGCAAGAATATTTTAGAATCAGATAAACAAAATCAAATTAGCAAAACTCCTATCAGTATTTCATAATTCTAAAATTGAATTAAGTTCAACCTGCAACAGAGTTGGGCTCATTTGATATGATCTTTGTTAGGATGATTCAAAGATTCTGGGTTATTTCTCTTGAGTCTGTGGATGTTTTGGGAGCAACTTATTAGTTATTGAATAGGTCATTCCTTGCAATTATTTTCTTCCAATTGGGTACAAATTGTGTAAATGAATGCAGAGACCATCAACACCCACACATTTTGCACCCACAACAAATTGCAAATTTGAAAAATATTTTAAAAATGAGACAGATGACCTCAAAAAAAATTGAAATATATTTTTAAAATGAGACAGATGACCTCAAAAACAATAGAATTCTCTGTTCAAGCAATCGAATTCCAAATGGCATTTCTGAAAATTACAATTTGAGTTAAGTTCAACCTGCAATTTAAAGAGAATTTCAAAGTTTTAAGTAAGAATATTTTAGAATCAGATAAACAAAATAAAATAAAATAAAAACCCCTATTAGTATTTCAGAATTCTAAAATCGAATTAGGTTCAACTTGCAACAGAGTTGGGCTCATTTGGTATAATCTTGGTTAGGATGATTCAAAGAGTCTGGGTTATTCCTCTCGAGTCTGTGGATGTTTTGAGAGAAACTTATTAGTTATTGAATAGTTCATTCCTTGCAATTATTTTCTTGCAATTCAGTACACATTGTGTAAATGAATGCAGAGACCATCAACACCCACACATTTTGTAGCCACAGCAAATTGAAAATTTGAAAAATATTTTAAAAATGAGACAGTTGACCTCAAAAACAATTGAAATATATTTTAAAAATGAGACAGATGACCTCAAAACAATTGAAAAATATTTTTAAAATGAGACAGATGACCTCAAAAATAATAGAATTCTCTATTCAAGCAATCGAATTCCAAAAGGTATTTCTGAATTTTACAATCTGAGTTATGGTCAACTTGCAATTTAAAGAGAATTTCAAAGTTTTAAGCAAGAATATTTTAGAATCAAACAAAAAAAAAAAAAAAAAAATCTTATAATTATTTCAGAATTCTAAAATCAAATTAAGTTCAACCTATAACAAAGTTGGGCTCATTTGGTATGATCTTGGTGATGATGATTTAAAGAGTCTGGGTTATTCCTCTCGAGTCTGTGGATGTTTTGGGAGCAACTTATTAGTTATTAAATAGGTCATTCCTTACAATTATTTTCTTGCAATTGGGTACACATTGTGTAAATGAATGCAGAGACCATCAACACGCACACATTTTGCACCCACAGCAAATTGCAAATTTGAAAAATATTTTAAAAATGAGACAAATGACCTCGATAACAATTGAAATATATTTTTAAAATGAAATAGATGACCTCAAAAACAATTGAAAAATATTTTTAAAATGAGAGAGATGACCTCAAAAACAATAAGAATTATATGTTCAAGCAATCGAATTCCAAAAAATATTTCTGAAATTTACAACCTCAGTTAAGTTCAACCTGCAATTTATAGAGAATTTCAAAGTTTTAAGCAAGAATATTTTAGAATCAAATAAACAAAATCAAATTAAAAGAAACTCCTATCAGTATTTCATAATTCTAAAATTGAATTAAGTTCAACCTGAAACAGAGTTGGGCTCATTTGGTATGATCTTGGTTAGGATGATTCAAAGATTCTGGGTTATTCCTCTCGAGTCTGTGGATGTTTTGGCAGAAACTTATTACTTATTGAATAGGTCATTCCTTGCAATTATTTTCTTCCAATTTTGCACCCAAAGCAAATTGCAAATTTGATAGATATTTTAAAAATGAGACAGATGACCTCAAAAAAAAATTGAAATATATTTTTAAAATGGGACACATGACCTCAAAAACAATAGAATTCTTTGTTCAAGCAATCGAATTTCGAAAGGCATTTTTGAAATTTATAATCTGAGTTAAGTTAAACCTGCAATTTAAATATAATTTCAAATTTTTAAGCAAGAATATTTTAGAATCAGATAAACAAAATAAAATTAAAAAAAAACTTCTATCAGTATTTCAGAATTCTAAAATCGAATTAAGTTCAACTTGCAACATATTTGGGCTCATTTGGTATGATCTTGGTTAGGATGATTCAAAGAGTCTAGGTTATTCCTCTCGAGTCCACGGATGTTTTGGGAGAAACTTATTAGTTATTTAATAGGTCATTCCTTGCAATTATTTTCTTGCAATTGGGTACACATTATGTAAATGAATGCAGAGACCATCAACACCCACACATTTTGTACCCACAGTAAATTGCAAATTTGAAAAATATTTTAAAATGAGACAGATGACCTCAAAAACAATTGAAATATATTTTAAAAATGAGACAGATAACCTCAAAACAATTGAAAAATATTTTTAAAATGAGACAGATGACCTCAAAAACAATAGAATTATCTGTTCAATAAATCGAATTCCAAAAGGTATTTCTGAAATTTACAATCTGAGTTAAGTTCAACCTGAAATTTAAAGAGAATTTCAAATTTTTAAGCAATAATATTTTAGAATCAGATAAACAAAATAAAATTTTAAAAAAAAAATCTTATGAGTATTTTAGAATTCTAAAATTGAATTAAGTTCAGCGTGCAAAAAAGTTGGGCACATTTGGTATGATCTTGGTTAGAATGATTCAAAGAGTCTGGGTTATTCCTCTTTATTCTGTGGATGTTTTGGGAGCAACTTATTAGTTATTGAATAGGTCATTATTTGCAATTATTTTCTTGCAATTGGGTACACATTGTGTAAATGAATGCAGAGACCATCAACACCCACACATTTTGCACCCACAGAAAATTGCAAAATTGAAAAATATTTTAAAAATAAGACAAATGACCTCAAAAAAATTGAAATATATTTTTAAAATGAGACAGATGACCTCAAAAACAATGAAAAATATTTTTAAAATGAGACAGATGACCTCAAAAACAATAATAATTATATGTTCAAGCAATCGAATTCCAAAAGGTATTTCTGAAATTTACAATCTCAATTAAGTTCAACTTGCAATTTAAATAGAATTTCAAAGTTTTAAGCAAGAATATTTTAGAATCATATAAAAAAAATCAAATTAAAAAAAAAACCTATCAATATTTCATAATTCTAAAATTGAATTAAGTTCAACCTGCAACAGAGTTGGGCTCATTTGGTATGATCTTGGTTAGGATGATTCAAATATTCTGGGTTATTCCTCTCGAGTCTATGGATGTTTTGGGAGCAACTTATTAGCTATTGAATAGGTCATTCCTTGCAATTATTTTCTTCCAATTGGGTACACATTATGTAAATGAATGCAGATACCATCAACACCCACACATTTTGCACCCATAACAAATTGCAAATTTGAAAAATATTAAAAAAATGAGACAGATGACCTCAAAAACAATTGAAATATATTTTTAAAATGAGACACATGACCTCAAAAACAATTGAAAAATATTTTTAAAATGAGATAGGTGACCTGAAAAACAATAGAATTCTTTGTTCAAGTAATCGAATTCCAAAATTACATTTAGACATAGAAAATTACATTTAAACAATTTACGATTTAAACACAAAAAATCACATTTAAACAAATAACTGAGTCTAGGTTTTAACTTTTCATTAACTGATTTGCGATTTAAACACAGAAAATTACATTTAACCAATACTTTGACAGAAGTAGGAACTTGGAAATTCGGAGACGCCAAGGCTGCAATGAGAAGAAGACGAGGCATGATATTGCCGAAGACGTCGAGGCCGCAATGAGAAGAAGACGAGGCATGAGATTGTCAAAGACGTCGATGCCGCAACTAGAAGACAAGCAAGAGATCACCGAGGACGTCATGGATTACAAATTACCTACAAAACAAAAAAAACAACTATAAAATTAAAATAGCAGAACAACAAAACAACAATAAAAAAATTCACAACAAAAACAAAACAGAAAACCAACAAGTTTCTCACCTGCACCTGTGACCCTGCAACAGCAAACAATGGTAATAAGCCTGAAACCTATTCATATTTCTGGGCTGGTGTACTTATAAACTAAATTTCGGCCAGATTATTTTAAAATTTCGGTTGAACTTTAGTTGTCGGTTTTCTCATCTTCGACCAAAAATATGTTTTCCCACGTCATCAATATGCCATCAATGTAAACGACAGAATGAGTTCAGCCGAACTAATTTCAAAAGTTCGGCTGAACTCTAAGACAATTCGGCCAAACTGTTGGGAAAATGACTTTTCCGCCCCCAATTCTCACAAAAGTGTAACCCACCTTCGCGGTTTTACCCATTTGCGAGAGTGAAAGTTGTTACACTTGCTCTTGTAATTTTGATATATCATGTTGCACTTCTTCCTCTTTATGATTCATAGTAGATCCTTCTGAGGGCTTAATGGGTGTTTAATTCTTTTTAGGGGGAGATTTTAGAACCCAATACTAATATCTATGCTTCAATATGTCGTAGGAATTACTTCAAACTGATTTTTCAAACAAGATTTATGCAATTTGAAAAAAAATACACACATTTTTCTTGTTTTTGAGGAGTTCAATATTGAAACTGATGTATCTCTATAATTTTGGATCCCCGAGATTTAAGCTTCGGTCTTGTAATATCCCTCTGAGTCTTCTTTCCAATGCCACATGTCTGACGTAATTTAGATTCTTCAAGACAAGGTTATGCCCAATCTCCCACAATGACCTAATTATGGATTGGTTCAATAGAGCAAATTTGTACGGTGTGTCATATGTCATTGTTGCTTCCTTCACCTCTGAAATTGTTACACAGAAAACTACAGTCTGTGTGTTTTCGGCCACTTTTTGCAGAATTCCAATCCTATGCTCAGAGAGAGAGTTATGACGGTTTTTCCAAGGTAACCTCTTTAAGATGAAATTCAGGAGCCTGCAAAAACCCTAACTTCCACAGATCATATCTCCGAAAATATTGTGAACCAAGATCTGAAATTTTTACATGAAATTCCTCAGGATTTCTTCACAAATGGGTTTTTTTTAGCGTCTGAACCTTCATAGAAAAAAATTTATAGTGAAAATTTCATGATGACATATTTGAAGCAGTGAAACTCTAGAATCAAAAGCTCTGATACCAAATGTTATGAAACCAACTCCAAATATAGAATAAAAGAGAGATCAACGCCTTAGAAATCAATCACTTTGAGGAGGAAACCTTCTTTACATTACATAAATCAACAATTCTTGGATGATTCAAATAACAAAACCCTCTTTCTATATATAGAAGTCCATGGGGTCACAATATAATCCTAGCCGGCCTAACAATAATAATGTAAGGGCATAGCAATAAAAATAGTGGGGTTTTATGGGGCACAATAATAACAATATGGGGACTACAGAGGTACAAAAATAATAATAAGGGGCCTACACTAAGGGACTACACTAATAATATAGGAACCTAACAATTTTTTGTCTTTTGTCTCATAATTCCCTGAGAAGATAATTGGAGAGACTAGAGAAAAGAAGAAGAAAAAATACAGAAAAGGAATTGTAGGCCTTGCTGATTTGAGGGGCAGGCAAAGATTGTGTCAAGGTTGGGAGGATCCAAGTCTTGACCCTAGTTTCCTAGGATCAATTTTCATGTTGATGTTTTTGTATTTCAGCATGCAATCTGTTCATTATGTTTTGAAACTATTTTTCTGTTCATTATGTTTTGAAACTATTTTTTTATTCTTTAGACACAAAGTGAAAAAGAATATATGATTTATTTGTTGAATAATATTTTATGAAGTATTATCCTTTACATTTTATTCTGGTAATTGAAGAAAATTAAATGAAATAAAGTTGAAAATAATTGTTGTAGAGCTACAATTTATCCTTCTTAATTTGAATTATTGAGAGTAGTAACAATAAAGAATGCTAGTTCACAATAGTGAATAGTATGAGAAAACATAGATACTATAAAGAGACCTAGTTCGCATGAGATTGTACAAGTATACATTGTGAGATAGGAGAAGAACCTTTAAAAATAAAATATAGAAATATGTAAACAAAAATGGCAGACTATAAAGGAGGCATACTCCTTTGATAATTTTCGAATAAGTTAAATAGCTATTTTATTTTAAGTAGTAATAAACTATATGTGTATATTAATGAATTGTGTCTGCAACTGAAATGCTAGAGTAACAAAATCTAGAAACATATAATAACTATAATTATTCCAGAGAAAGTGTGAAAAAAATGAGACTTGAACTCCACAGTAGTAAATAAATGTACAGTCATCGGTATAAAGTAAGAGAAATCGTTACAGGAATAACATATAGATATGAATCTAGACAAAATACAATAGACAAAGAATACAGAAACAATAAAGTCTACATGCATAGTGTTTTCCTTTGAGTAATTCATTTATGAAAAGAGTATATATATATATATATATATTGACAAGTCCAGTTAAATAAATAAGGACTGAGTAAAGATTTTTTTTCTTTAAAAATAATTACATGTGAAAGTGCTTGGTCTTAGTAAAGATTTTTTTCTTAAAAATAACTACATATGACCGTGCCTGGTTTTAATTAGGCACCATTGCCTACTAATTAAAAAAAAAGGATTTTCCAAGGAAACTGTAATTTCCATGGAATATAGTGTAACAAAAACTAGAGTGAAACTAATACGACAACAACTACGGTCTTCATTAAAACGAATTTACCTTGTTCATGGGAACCCATAAGGGTTGAGGAGTATTTCCAACCTGGAGAGAAAGATTGAAATTTATGTTACAAATCGAAAGTTCTAGAAAAATTCCAGATGTCATTTAGAGTCATGAAAGTATAGGATGGACTGAATAATACTTAAAACAACAAGATAATGATTTGGGTGGTCATTGTTGTTTGCTTTTATATGAATATCAGTAAATTAAAATAAAAATGGAACAATAAATTTGTTTAGGAATGAGGTAAAGAAGTATCTTGTATTACTATTGGACTCTTTGGACCCACATCTGACAAATAAAAATAATGAAAAAGGATTATAAAAAGAATTATATAACTCAAAAATTTGAATAAGGTAAATAAAAACTCTATAATATCACATGAATAAATCACTGGAGATATGTTCTTAAATTGAAACGAAAATTAAGACAATGATAAATAACTCTCTTCAATACAGAGAAAACAGTGCAACTCTATTAATTAACTATACGAAAACAAAAACGAACTTTTCAAGTCCAGAATGAGTTTCAATACACACAGTTAAAATGAAAAACCCTTCAATGAGACCTTGAGATTATACCCAAAAATAACAAAAATAAAATTATACCCAAAATAAAAATAACTAGAATGAAATTGTGCCCAAAACCTTTTTAGAGAAAACAAAAATAACTAGAATGAAATTATACCCAAAGCCTTTTTAGAGAAAAAGGATAAGAAATTCATAGTGCTTACCCAATTTGTTTTGTGAATGCATTAACAATGTTAATCTGCCTTTTTTTAGAAGCATTATGAACATGCTGCTACAATACTTCAAACGATCACTCTTCGCACTTATCAGTGATTAGAGTGAATTCAAACTTATCAGTAAATAGAGTGAATATTGCATGGGAAAGGAAAATAAAATGGAAGTAATACAACTGAATGTAAGCCCCTTTAAAGAACGAGTACCTCTAAAAATATTCTTTGAAACAAATTTCCTCTTGACAGAACACGTAGTCAACTGCCACCATATGAAAAATGGAGGCAATATGTTCAGGAGGATAGTTTGAAGACACATGTTAACATGCATCGATGAAATGAAAAGTGTCGTTGAAACTTGGAGTAAAACCATAGCCGCTGAGAGTGGCATGACCAATAAATTCTTGAGTGAAATGAACTCGTTGATCTGAGAACAAATGTTCTAAGTCATCGATAGAGTCAATATGGTATTGGATACGTGGCTAAGTGGAACAATCTTCCCACTCAGAGACCTACAATCCAGAAGCTTGTCAAATACATAAGTGGATTGAACCATATTGAAATAATCCCACATAGAAAATAAAACTATGGAATTATTACATCATAAGTATAGGTTAAGAGCAAGGATAAGGAAGAATATGATGTGTGCATTGGTAAACTATTAGGATGTTATAAATACAAGGAAAGTTGAACATGGGATCATGTTAATAATACCTATACAAATATTTATAACACTGTGCAATAGACTAAGTCCAACATTTTTACAAGTCTCAAGGGAACTTTGAAACATAGCTACAAGAATTATCTGAACGATGAAATAAACACATGAATGAAGGAAAGAAAAAGTCTTTTATTAAAATAAATATATAAGAAGCTTCAATAAAACATTCTTACACCAATAGAATTTAATCATTAAAGTATTATATTATATTATATATATATAATGAGTGTGCATTAAGAACTAATGCCAAGTTGGCAACGATTCTAAATTTAGTACTCAATACAATTCTCTCTTAAAAACTCTTCTTGGAAACCACGTATCCAGCAATGAATAAGTTTACAGTCGGGAGTAAGATGGAAATGTTAGGATGAATGGTGTGCTAATCATGCATTTGAATGACATTAATACTTGGTAAGATCAAGATTTAAATTAGAATCAGGGAATATTGAGAGGATTACAAGCCTTCCCAGGAATCAACCTTGAGATATGTTTTTTTGGCTACGCAAGAGTCATGGAAATTAGGGTTTGAGGTTTGAAATGATAAATGCTAGATTTTGTAAACAAATACAAAGTATTTCATCTCTTCTCAAGTCACAAAGTTTTAAAATAAAAGAATCTAACTTCGGCGTATGAAATTGTAAACATATGTGTCTCCTTATAACATTAGCTCTAAGATTGTGTTTTATAGTATTGATTGGTATTAAAAGGCCTTGAAATGGATCCACAGAAATAACTATTGCATGTCATCGATATCATGATAGTCAACAGTGGGTTGGGAATACATTTAGTATTGGGATAAGCCATAAATTACCAAAATTTAATATATAATGCATGGATCATATGTATATAATGATTAACATGAGATTCTTTCTAACGGTTCTACGCATTTAAGTGTTTTGGCAAAGCCTTTTGAATGTACATGATTCATGGTGTAATTTATTTATATACAAAAAGGAATATTATAATTGCATGAGTTTTAAATAATAAATAAAATAAAATAATAAAACCACATTATATGGGTTTGGGGTGATCAATAAAAAAATATTTAATAATTAATCCTTAAATATATTCTAACAATAAGTATTGTTCCATGAAAATACTCCACCAACTAACTCAACAACCTTGAAGTTAATAAAAAGATATAATTGATTTTATGGCATCAATGATAAGGAACTTTCTTCATGACCACTTATTCAGAGAACTAGTTAATGGTAAATTTATGTCTAAAATCTTGGAAATAACAATATAAGTTAAAATGCTTCAACGATACCAAACGCTAGGTCATTTAAATTCCAATATATTGCTAATGTAGTCTTACTACCTTTGACTCCTTATTAATCCTATAACTCTCATGCTTGAACGAGTGTTGTCGACTCACCAATGAATATCCCTACGAACTCCTTGAGTGACTATCCTTCCTCGTGGATCCCCAAGCTATAATGGGGCTATACGGATGATGAGTATACTAGCAGAGTGAAGGTGAGTTATCAACTCAAGATGTTCCCACTAAATGGAACTTCACTCACACCAAACTCACAACATATATCTTAGTAGTCACTCAATATGTGTGCGTGTGTATGTGTGTCATTAGGACATTGTCCAACAATACGGTCCAAAAGGTGTGTTTCTCAAAAACATGTAGTTTCTTTAACTCAAATTTGGATTATTTACTCATCCAAGTCATAATTTTGTTAGGGTTGTTTCTGAAATTAATTTTCTTATTTTCTTTTAAAAGGGCTAATTTCGCTCACCCACACATGTTTACCTATTTCTTCTCTTAGGTTCCTATTGATCCCAATTTAGATTCCCTCCTTTTATCAACTAGAGTCATAAGTAAGTAAGTAAGTAAGTTGGATATTTTTAATATATGTTTCAATCACATGGAGGTTCTCTTGTGAATTTATTTTTCTCCATTTTTAAATTAGTTATTTATAATTGCATGCACACATTTCCTTCTTACTATGAGCATTTATCAAACATTCATTTTCCCCATTTTCTAATTTAGAGGCCATTTCTCCCCATGTTTTAGATTATTTAGGATATTCTAAGGGTTATTTTACTCCTAAGTTTTCCTAAATGTGAAGGTGACTAGAAAGAATATTTAAATTATATATCTAAGTTTAAATTTAGATCTACACCCTTATTCTCCATCCCTAAACTTTAACTTTTAAATTTAGATTCAATCTAACAACCCTTTTATTGGTCTTATTTACTTAGTGATTTTTTTATTCGTGAACATTAACCATCAATTATCTTATGATTTATCAATGCCAAGGGTGCCAAGTCGAGTGTGACCTTCAAGAACTTCCTCAAGGAGTTCAAAGGGTGTCACACCACTTTCCCATCAAACATATATGACTACAGAAGGGAAAATGGGTATGACATTAGAGATCATTGTTACTTCGAGATCATCGTCTATTGTAAGACAACATGAACTTCAAAATGAAGGCATCCCGAAACCCTCAGCCCAAGTCACGGCGAGAGTGCTAGAGTGTGGAAGCAGGGACATTGTCCCACCCCTCCCATCAAAGTCCAATTTCTTCCATACAGTTGCATCACCCACATGTGAGTCATTCAATCAAGTACCTAACATATGCATGCAAAAAGAAACATGTCATCAATAATCATAGTAGCATATTATTTTCAAATTAACTTCTAACATCAAAAATATCAAACAACCCAAACTTGAATTGTTGACTCATTATGTGCATGTGTGCTAAGGTGGTCTTCTTGCAATTAAAAAAATTTGTCAGTAACACCTAATCAAAATGATAAACCATCATATACATATATATGTCATAGACGACATTGAAATCATTATTAACCACATGTAACATAACCATCAACATAGCCCCAAGGGTTAGCTCAATCGGTGGAGTCCCCGCTTGAAGTACTCCCCAATTGGGAGGTTCGAGGATCAAATCTCGTTGACACCCGCGGGGTTAGGCCTCAATGTTAGGTCCGACAGTAGATCCCCCTGGGAGGATGTACTGTGATTTATTAAGACCGTGGATGTAGCCAGTACGTGTGTGCGGGCACATAGGAAAGTGAACCACCTGGAAAAAAAAAAAAAAAAACATAACCATCAACATAGTGCAAATTGAAACGAAATAATTATGCCACTAGCCATCATCACATGAAATAATAATAATTGAATTATCAAACATTAATATGATGTGATTTTTGCCGTGACGAACAAATTGGAACATAGTATGCTTGCGGATTAGGGATGACCTCTAATAACCAGAAGGAATATTTAACATTATAGAAAATGTTGGAACTAGCCAATTCAATATATATTAGAAACCTGGTAGTGTATGGGGACTCAATGTTGGTCATTCGCCTACTCAGAAAAACTCAAGGATCATCAACCTTCAACTATCCATCCATCCTTCAAAGAATTGGACTTTATCTCAATTTCTTTGATCAGATTAATTTCTTCCACATCTATAGAAATCAAAACATCTTGGATGAATCATTAGCTAACAAAGGAGCCTTAATGGCTCAAGGAAAAATAGAAATAAATAATGGTGATATTTATACCAATCTAATACCATGATAAAAAATCAAAGGAGAAGTGGGGTTGATGCCCATATTAATGGCTCACTCATTCGAATTAAGGTGATCAAACATTCAGGAAAAAGGTATCAAGGAATCATTACACAGAGTGCATTAATGGGAAATGTGAGCATGATGAAGGCTCGCTTGGGAGGTAGTTTCCATATAAATATTTGATGCATCACTCTGATGGAAGGAAAAAAATGTCTGGAATGCAACATTAAAAGTGGAAATATTCTCTTGATCCTTGCACGAGAGAAGTCTTCTTGCATACCCTGGGTGTTCATTAATCAATATTGGTATTCTGAATAGGAATCCTCGCTATAGCATATCCCTGACATTATGTAACATGATAATTCAATTTTGGAAAGGCGCCATGGTGAATTCTAATGCTTTGGTATAGGATCAAGGGTGAAGAATCTTCTACTTAAGGATCTGTATGGAGAAGGAAATGCATTCTTTGTTACTATGTGCAGACCCTTTGTTCTCTCTAGAATTATCGTTTGTAAGTAAAATCTCAGCGGTTATCCCCTTAATCACAATGGTAATGGAGCTCAGCCAATCAAATGGTTAGCGTGGAAAAAATAACGTGTTGTTGGGCTTGCTAATTCAAATAGCGGAAATAATGTTGTTGGAGGTTCAAAAAAAGGACTTGGCACTTGACCGCATATAGAAACCCTTTGAATTTCTAATCAACACCAAATTGGAATTGCATCAAAGGCACACTAAGAAAATTAAGGAAGATCTTTGCTCAAAAATTTATGAATTGCGTATGTGTTTGGCCAAGTTGGAAGGACTCAAAAATGAAGGAGTTATGTTATGTGCAGCTGCCATTGACTATGGCACAGAACCGGCACGAAAGAAAGGCATGACTGCTTCATTCTATCAAGATATGGAATAGAAGGATGCTTGGAAATTTGGTGCAGATGTTGTTACTATTTTTTGTTGGTTATATATGTTATGTCAATATTCTTAGTATTTAGGAGTCTTTTGCCATATTTTCAGTTCGCATGTGTTTATAATCTTAGTTAGAAATAGGTAGAAGTATAGACTTTCCATTTTTGTAACTTTAGAACGTTATGAAATAATTGACTATGTTGCATATATACGGAAATTGGCCCTGTAACCCATTTTTTATTAATGGAGATTCATACTCGTTCCTTTCAAAAAAAAAAAAAAGATTAAACTTCAAACCTATGGTGCAGGTCCCTTGATCAAGGTGGCTAAGGCAGATTGTATGGACTTTTGGTGGATAGTCTTGTTTACCTTGACCGAGTTGCACAAGAAGGATCCTTATGGAAAAGTGAAGGAGGTTGGACTTGGCATATTGTGGTTGTCTTGTGGTAAGCATCTTATTGGTTAGTGTGATCCTGATCTTGACTTTGATCTATCTCTTGTTGAACTAAATATTTCTCTAAGAAGAATTTTGTTGGGGTTCTTTCCCCAAGTGGGTTTTCCCAAGGTAAACATTGTGTCTCTATTGTGCATTTTGATCTCTACTCATTCACTGTCTTTATAGTTGAATTTTTTAATGTGTAATTGCTTAATGATACATTGAAGTGCTAAATAAGCATCTACATCATTGGAAGTAATTATCAAGTTTTAAAAACAAAGTGTGTGTATAACTGCACTTGAAAAATCAACATGGAACCAGAGCTTTGGTGTAAAGAAGAAGCACTAATATCACACTCCAAAATGAAGGATAAAAATATATGCCCTAGTTTAAGCCTCATTGTTGGATATGTACATGAAGGACACGGTGACTGCAAATCTGAAATCTGCAAGTGTAAAACAATTTTAAGAGAAGGTTGAAATTTTGAACTGATGATGAAGAATTTTTTATGCCATACCAAACCTAAGAGCTAATTACAAGGGTAAAACATCCCCAGGAGAAGTCTCAATTGGCCAAAAAAACTCATATGTATGATGCAAATATCTAAGTTTCTAATCCAAGAAATCAATGCTCCTTTGAATAGGTCATGAATCCACAAAAAGGCAAGATACAACCTTAATTTGATACATTCCCTATCCATCGTATTATCATCAAAGAGAATTATTGGTCTAAGTTTCTCATACTCTCTACAATAAGGTTTCATCAAAAAGGCACAATCATTTACAAAGAGAAGTTTTGAAATATTTTTCATTTTCGTATTAAGCCAACAAGGTCATCATTTTCATGAGGTTTGTTATATGCAAAGCACATTGAGACCAACAAAGTTACAAATAGTATTTTTTTTTCACTTATAATATCGATTGAATTTATAAACTCATTTGAGATCAAATATTTCCTTTGGAAACATTATTATACTTTTCAATAAGGACCGAATATTGGTTTGTAGTAAGATTTGCATCAGATTTCTCCCTTGGAACTAGTGATCTCTAGTTCAATAAAAGTAAGGCTAAATCTCAACACCTTGAAGTTTGAAAAACTTGTTATAGGATTGTAAGGATCCTTGAGGAACCATCAAGAACTATTATGTTGACTATTGAAGGATACATGTGATTTTAATCACATATTTTCTATAGTCATAAATATTGACAAAGGAAAGACATTTTTATTTTTCAAATGACAAAGTATTTCTCAGAGTAATATTTGTTTGTATGCTCAAAAGAAAGATGTTAAACCTTGCACTATCATCTTTGAAGAAGTATGACATACCATATCTTACTGATTGAAGGCATACATTAGAGAAAAATTGAGGTATAAAATGGGCCTCTTAAAGATCGTTATAAAATAATAGTGGAAATAATAAAATAATATTAGGTTACCTCATCAAATTTTGGAGGGAAAAAAGAAAAAACTACTTTTTCAACTTATCTCCCTATGATTTTACTCAAATTTTGAGTGAGAGAACTCATTGGATTTGGTATTTAAAATTTTCATCCAAGGAGTACCCATGTTTCATAATTTCGATGGACCCTACTACACTAAAAAATGTGAAATACGTGAAAAAAATTATGCTTTTTCATGTATTTCACATGTTTTACTGTAGTATGGTTCATCGAAATTATGCAACATGGGTACTCCTTGGATGCAAAATTAAATTTCACATCCAAAGAGTGCTCCTGCTCAAAATTGAGTAAAATCATAGGGAGAGACATTGAATATACAACTTGAACAAAAAATATATATTATTATTATTATTACTCCAAAAATGGTGAATGTTTCCTCATGGTTGACATCATGATATTGAATCATACTGGTTCTTATAAATTTTATTTTTGTTGTACATTTTCGTTTTGACGCCCATTTTTTACCTCAAATTTTCTCTAATGGAAGTTTTTTTTTTGCAAGTTATTTTGAATGCTCATGCAAAGATCTTTACTCATGATACAGTACTAATGTCATATATCAAAAAAAATGGATCTTGAACAGTATAAGGTTCTATGGATTACATGTTGAGACATTAACTCATTTTTATAAATATACAAGAAATATTGCAAAATATCAAGTTTGAGATCTATGTTACAAATTATGTGTTATCACAAAATTGTACTTGAATGGTTGCTTATCAAAAAACTCATTGTAACTATTTCAAACCACTTCTAACTTAAGCTTAGCCTCTTCAGTTTGAGAGGGCTCTCTCAAGGGGGTTTAATGATATTGGATGATGATAGTACTAGATAGCTAACTCTATGGAAATTGTAACTTGTTTTTTTATGATTGCAGGTTGAAAAGAATGAAGGCTTGCTACCATTAGGCTTATGGAGTCAACAATCAGTATTTTCAGTGACAATGTTTCTTAACATGGAAGCTGAGGCAGATAGAGGTATTTAACAGAGGCAACTCACACATAAAACATAGGAAAACGCAGTCATTTCATCACTAAAGGAAGTCAAAGCATAAAATTATGAATTATGAGTAATAGAGATGAAATCTACTGTAAGTGATAAAACATGAAGATATAGATCAATAAGACATCAAAAACCTCATGAGAATCTCAAGTCTGTCAAGAAGAATATCACTTTGTATTACTGATATTGGTTAAAAACATAAAAGCAGCAGTTTGGTGAAAATGTTCTCCAACCCCTTACTACTTCGATGCTTTGTCTTTAAATAGACATTATTTACAATAAGGATGATCTTCCTAGTGGCTAGATCATTGAATTATCCTATAACACCTTTCATAACTGAAATACATAACTTCTAACAGAAAACTGATAGCTATACCTTAAAGAAACCATCTCCTAATAGGACTCTAACTCTTATTTATTACATTGCTCTTATCCTATCTGTGAAACAGTTACATGATGGTTACAAAATAAATATCACATACTCGAGAGACACATGATAGATTTCATCACCACTTTACATATTTAAAACCCTCCTAGATATATAAAACATAAACCTACTTTTTAGGAATGCATGACCCTTATCTTCAAAGCTGCTTTAGCTGATGACCTGTCTTCATAGCACTTCCTTCGAATCATAAATGTTGGATAATAATCTCCATTGACACATTAGAGGTCTCCATCTGGCCAAAACTACCTTTAAGATGTTCAAAAACCTTCAATAATTACTCGCTATGAAAACAGGACAGTTTTGTAGCGAGTTTTGGTAGCATTGGAAAAATAGATTTTGCATCCATTTACTTCACTCCTTTGTTGCTCCATGATGTTAATCAAGTCATGACACATCAACACCATGAAACCCCCTCCTTGATTCATGCCAAAACTAACTTTATAAGAAAAAAGGCTGCTACAGGTTTTTTTCATAGCGTATTCATGGCTTTAAGCCTGAGGAACGCTACGAAACTGTGTAAAAACCTAGAAATTGCCTATTTCAAAAATGTCTTCAAAAACTGACCTCCAGCTGCAAAAATATTTATTTTCTACATGTAATGAACCTTCTAAGGCATATTAAATCTCAACTTATTGCTCCTGTGGTATTTCCTCCTCATTTATGATTAGTTGAGCTATAGGCTCTTCCACCACAGTCATTTTCAAACATTTCTTTTCCAGCTCTTCATGAATCAAATCCAATTGTTCTTGAAGATCTTTGACATGGTCCTTCAGTGTCATATTCTTGGATTGCAGGTACAGGTTTACCTTTTTTATGTGCTTTACCTCTCTTCTTAGTGGTTGAGTCCACTTTATCAGTTTTTCTATATTGTCTAGGGTCTTTGAGACACTTGTGACTTGATCTTCCCAGATCTTCCTCATTTGTTCAAACTGAACCCTTTCAGCTCTATGCTTCTTTGCCTCTTTCCTCAAGACTGATATCTCTTCACCTGCATCTTTCAACTACTCCTTAAGGGTTTCAAATTATAATTTTTCAGTGATTTTCTTTTTACCCTTCTTTTGTTTGATGACCAGCTCTTATTTTTCAAGTGAGGAGATATCTATAATGCTTGGTGGTGGCTGAGAAGTTTCACTGACCTTCTAAGTATCTCTTCTACTTTCCATGACCTTTCTAGCATGTCTAGTCATTGGATTTCTAGCTTGAAACATGAAACCAACATCATCACCTGCAAACTCTAACTTTTTAGTTGTCTTTCATTTCTTTAGCTTTCTTCCCCCATCTTCAACATCTTCAGCTTGGACAATGGGATTTTATTCAATATAAATTGCATGCAAGATGTCTTCTAAGTTACCTTTAACCATTGTTTGGTTCCTAGTAACTCTCTTACTGCCATGTTTGCTAACTGTTGGCTTCTTTTTTGTAGGTGTAGCTTTGGGTGTGTCAATATTCTGCAAAGGCTCTATCTCCATGCTCACTGGTTCTAACTGTTGTGCCACTGTTGGTGATGAAATATCTCTAGGTTTGGGAACTCTTTTAGGAGTGACATAATCTAATTCAAAACCACTCATGAACAGAAAGGATGTCCATTATCTGCCTAATCTCTTCAACTCCTCTAACACCAACAACTTAATCAAACCATGGTGGAAAAGAGAAGTTTCATTTCCTTCTTTTTTAACTTGGACCTTAACTAACATTTTAGTTAAACTTCTGTATAATTAAAAGGGAAAGTCAAGAGACCTCTTACCCACAAAATGTAGAATAAGACTAAGGTGGTAGGAGTAGACCATGTGAAACCTTCCTTCATAGGTGAAGTACTTCTGAATGACCATCAACAGCTTTCAATAGTTTTCCTTCATGTATCTCCTTGGGATAGCATTTGTGAGATCAATTTCACTATGCTCTGGTTTGATGAATTATTTGCAATCCTACATGGTGAACTTGATGCCTTTAAACCATTGTTCCCCTCCTCTAGGAATTCTTGTCTCTGCTGAAATATTGTCTGGTGTTACTGTGAGGTTTAGCATTCCCACCTTTGAAGTTGTCCCAGTAAAAATATTAGAAAAGTCTTTAGAAACCTATAGATGGAAACCCTGCAGCCTTTGGTAGAATTGCAAACAACTTATTCTTTTGAATACCTCCAAGGTAGTTGGGTCTTCGGTTAACAAATTCATGTCCATGGGCTCATACCTATGGCAGTGACCACCTTTGTTGGTTTTCTTCCTTGCAGCCATGGCAGATTTATATCTTCTCAGCCTCCCTTGATTGATGACACCTGCAACCTTTGAAAATGCCAGCAACCTGCTTGGCTCAATGAAGCAGCTCTCCAGAAACCCAATAACATGCAAGGATAAAGCAAAGAATGACAAAAAGACCCAATTGGGTAATGTTTTATGGTTTTGATGACAAATCATGCCTTAATCATGACACATGCATGCTAAAAACGGTAATGATGACCTCAAACATGACCTTTGTACCTTTGAATTCACCCTAACAAACTTGAATGACCTCAACCCTAACTCCTCTAGTCATGAACTAACACTTTGCATCGTATTTGACAAGACAAATAGAAAAATTGTTTTTTGTAGCGTAGCTAGTTCATTCTCTTACAGTTTCGCTACTAAACTATTAGGCAGTTTCATAGCGAAAATTGTTATTTCTTAGTGTAAAATGCTACAAAAAGAGGTAAAACTGGCTAAAGTGCCCTTTTTCAAATTTAAACGCTTGGGAAATGAAATCTGACATCAAATGATGACTGATGGGACATAAAATGACCTGAATGGAGGTGGATTGAGATAAAATGGAGGTGGTCTTGAACTTTAGGATAGGTTAAATATGCAAAAATGAAATTTTCCTGTACCAACTTGAGACCTTTGATAAATGAACTGTATGACCATGTCAAGTAATTGTTCCACATTTTTCTGAGTGATAACATTATGGATGCTCGGTATTAAAAAAAATGGATCTCTGTCTTTTTGCAGACCTTGAAGAAAAATGAGTAATTTGTTGAAAGTGATGACAGAGTCTATCAAAATTGCAAGAAGATTCAAAGTGAAAATCTAGGGTTTGGGAGACTAAAATTATTAACTATGAAATACTCTAATATTTGAAAATAAAATTAGATATATAGGGTTAGTAAACCCTAGCAAGAAATAAGGCTTGGATAATAAATACCTAAGGGTCTATGGACAAAACCCTAATATTAGATGTTTATGTTGAAAGTAGAAACCCTAGCTCTTGCAAGGAAGGAATGGCATCAAGATGATGACGTGGATAAGGCTGAAAAAGTTGCAAATGGATGCAAGAAGACAAAATATCAAGAGGGAGAACACATTCTTCTCATAAGACAAGTATTTGTATCTCTCTTCTTTATCATTATTATAGTTGATATTGTTAGTGCAAGGAATCACTCCTTGACTGCAAAAGGAGTAAGCCTTACATATCATAGTTCATTTCAAATTTTAAAGGGTTTTTTGAGTGGTGGGATGGATTCTCAAAGAATTTGAAATGATTTTTATATTCTTTAAGACTCTCATGCATTTGGAAAGTTGTGGAAAAATATAAATTGTATGGGTAAATTGGTAGTATAGGGAGCAGAGTGTAACAAATGAAAGGAGATGGATAGCTAGTACCTATTCTAGGAAATATTCATATCCTAAATCAGTCACACAGCTATAATGATGACTCTTTACAAAAACTATATTTATGCAAAGTAAACAACATTCAGAAAGTAGATTGCATGCATAAAGTATTTCACAAATCCTTTATGAAATCTTCACTAACATGTTTTACAACACATATATGATTTGCAAAAAGCTGGAAAGCAGATAATGTACTATTAAATCCTTTAATAGTTTCTCACTCACACCTTACTAGTTGTTGCAAATCATAAATTAGAAGAAATTAACAAAGAGAGAAAACACACCATACATTAGATAGTTCTTGAGTCACACAATCCACCAGCATGAAGTGCAAAAAGGCTTTTATTTATTATATTCAGTCTTCAGGTAGACCAACATCCAACCTGGAAATGTTATTTACAAATGGTATATATAGAAACAGAGGCACCAACTCTATCACTTCTAAAAATAATGAAACACTACTCCTAACATTACATAGGTGTCATAGGACATTAAAACCATATCCCATAAAAATCTAACTGAAAGGACAGATGTAGATGAAAGAAGAGAAAAAATATGGGTTGAACTGTTGAGTATGTTGACTTGCTGCCCCTTTTTCTGCTGATTTGTCTCCTTATGTCTTTGGTTCTTAAATAACCATGTATCTTCGTTTAATATGACCTCCAACAGCATTATAACCACTTATCACCATCACTTGTTATATCCATTTGGTTATGAGTCCTTATCCTTCCTGAACTGGCTCGAAAATTTTGCTGACAGGTGTCAAAAATCAGTTAAAACAGGCGCTGCCAGAAATTCTAATAAAAACCTGTAACTGTGCTAAAGTTGTAATGCTACCAGAATTATTGGTAGCACTCTATTTCTTTTCCAAAAATGCACAGAAAACATTGAAAAACCTGTGCAAACTTATATTCTTTGACATCTAAGCTGCTATTCAAAATTTCAATTGATAAGCAAAAAGGTGTTTCTATCAAAAAACATTTTTACCTTCCTTCCATGTGGGTTGTAGCTTCAGAAAACTTGTCCAAGTATGAATTGCTACCAACAGTTGATCTTGATCTGGTTTTTCTTGTGGCTACTTATTTAACAATGGCCTACTCCTCCCTTGAACCCTTTTGGATCTTTCTTCTTTTTGAGTTTTCTGCTTGCTGCTCTGAAGGGGTTTTGTTTTTGTCTTTCTTCTTGGATTCCTTTGTTTTTGACCCTTCATATTTTCCTTCTATGTCAATGACCTATTTCAATAAACTTGGATTGTGCAGAGCCTTGGACTTAAACTTGAACTTGTTACTACCCCTAGTATGTCTTTTTCTAGTACCAGCAACAGGATTTGCTTCCTCTTTCTTCTTCTTGCTACTGATCTCATACCCTGCATCTTTGAGGAGTTCTTCATCAAACTTTGTAGGCTGATATTATTTTTGCATATTTTGTTGAATGTATTCTTCCGGAATTTCCAGTAGCATCTGTGCTTTATATTTCTCTACAGTTGCAGACGTTCCTCTTCGAGCTCTAGTGTAGACATTAGGAAAAGGAGGAATGGGGGGCACCATTTTCATAGACTTGAGTTTATTAACTGAGGAGCTCTCTACTTTCTCCAACTTTCTCTCAACCTTGAATGAAGACATATTTTCTTTTATGCTCTTGGCTTTATGGATATTCTCTTTTTTATCCTTCCTCTTGGTTCTTTTTGTAGGCTGAGGGTGTTGTTGTGAGGATGGAGGTGTAGGTGTAGGTTGGCCTACACTATAAAACAAGAAATGGCCCCAGGTTAGATTTATTTTCCTTAACTCTTCTTCAACTAGCACTTTAATGAGAGCTTGATGATACAAGTTGTATTCTGAGGTAGCAATGTGAGTTTGAATCTTGGCTGACCTCTTTGTCAGACTCTTCAGCAAAAATTATGGAAAGTTGAGGGTCTTCATACCTGCAACATGAAAAAGAAATATCATATGATAAGGAAATACTATTGTATACATACTTTCACAAGTGAGGTAAATATTTAGGAGTTTAACAGCTTCTGCCCATTCATTTTTGAGGTAGCTACTGGGAATTCCTTTGGCCCAGTTGGGATCTCTATGTCCTTCCTTGAGGAAACTGTTGAGGTCTCCTCCAGTGACAACCTAACCTTTAAACCATATTTCTCCTTCATGTGGAAGGTTTAATGCCTCAGCAATTGAATCTATTGAAACTTGCAATGTAAGACAATATATTGTGGCTCATTATCCATTGAATGAGTTTGCAAACTCTTGAGCTACTCCTAAGTGAGAGATTCCTAGACTGGTGCAAAAATAATACCACCCTGCTTGGACAAACAACCTTCTCACCTTCAAATTTGCATCCACTAGGTCAGCACCTTGTGGTTCAATTCATTTTATATTCCTTCCTCTTTAGTCATCTTCAAAAATTAATAACACTGTCTCTGAAATCTGATAGGTGGCGAAGCTAGAAGAGCACACCTAACAAGTGTTGCTTGTGTCTTCCTCTGAAATCATGTCTAAATTCTATGACTCCTCCTCAAATTTCAACTCTAGAAAACTCATTCTCCAACAGCTAGGCTCACAACTGATACTTCTCCTTATTTTTCAGTGATTTAAAAAAGCAACGCTAGTTCATCCTCCCATGCAATAGATTTTCATGATGTAAAATATCCTTAACCATAGTATGCACCATGTGATAGCCATCATGGTCTTCATTTGGCTGCATAACTTAGAATAGCATACTACAGGTGGCTTGAAATAAGCAGATCTATGATTGGTAGTCACCTCCACTGCATGTTGGTTTATTGGCCTAAATTTCTGGCAACATATATCTGTAACCATCCAAACGGTCACTACATTAAACCTATGGATCTGTGATCTTTCCATTCTAAAATCACATACCTTGACATGAAACTGGACCAACTCGACTGACAGACAGGACAGGATCAACGGTTGGCTTTGGTTATTGTTGATTGACACCTAGACTATACACGTATACCACAACTTAACGTGACTGACAGCAAACCTATCCTATCACGTGGTTTAAATCATAATGAAATGATTTAAAACATATTTTAAACTAAAACACATGGCTTGACACAAAGCGAATGCGCCTTTTATTTTTATTTTTTAAAAACAGGGGAAGTTACCAGAATTTCTGGTAGCATTAGAATAAAAGAAAAACAGACAGAAACATGAATATAACAGAATGTTTGAAAAGGGCTAAAACAAGCACTACCAGAAATTTCGGTAGTGACCAAAAAAAAATTGAAATTTTCAAAGTCTAATCCTAAAAACAAAAATTTTTAAATGGACTCATGACTTAGCAAATAATTGTGCTAACATTGGCTCCACAGGGGATAGAGCTCTCCCTGCGAGGCTCTAAGAATATTTTGCAGTTTCAATGCCTTTTCATTGGGCTATGGAATCTTATTATGAAACACGCCTGTATTTACAGTGAACTTAGGCCACCAACAGCCTTAGTAAAAGAATTTTTTGAGAAAGCACCCATTGAATGGGCCTCCAAACAGTTCTATCCCATCAAGATGTTGCAACTCAAAATTATTGTTCTGCAGAATATTTAAGATTCTAAAAGGACCAAGCCATAAAGCATCAAATTCAGAATGCTTACCTGGGTCTTAATTCTATACATCCCATTTCAATACCAGATCTCCAATATGAAAATATTCTTTTTAGGTTC
Source organism: Pinus albicaulis (assembly GCA_034641835.2). NCBI lineage: Eukaryota > Viridiplantae > Streptophyta > Pinopsida > Pinales > Pinaceae > Pinus > Pinus albicaulis. The sequence continues at coordinate 44,514 of JAXQQM020061685.1, forward strand.
TTCTATCAAAAACGTTTTTTACATCTTGTTGATATTTTCTTACCAAATCATATTTTTGTTCTCGCTTTTGTTGCACTTATATGATCTGATATATTCTCCTGGTCATGTTATTTGGCTCAGCTTCATGATCTTGCAGAAATTTAGCTACAAGAATTGCCAATTAGACTGGAAAAACAGCATCAGTTCCATAAACCATTTGAAAAGGTGATGTATTAATAGACTTTTTGATTGTCACCTTGTGAGCCCATAAAGAAAACTTCAGTTTTGAATCTTGGGCTTTGTTATTTTGCTCCAACATATTGGTAATGATTCTTACCAAACTTTTGTTTGATGATTCAGCTAAACCATTCCCTTGAGGATAGTAAGTTGTAGAGTGAGTAAGTTGAATACCATAATCTTCACAGAAATTTACCAATGGTGTAGCTTTAAAAGAAGTTTCATTATTTGCTACTAGCCTTGATGAACATCCAAATATGATTATGGTTCCCTCCATAAAATTAATTATGAATTTATGCATAGCATTCCTAGTAGGTATTGCTTCAATCCATTTGGTGAAGTAATCAATTGCAACAAGAATCCAACAATGATGTCCACTTGAAGGCGTATGAATTTCTCCAATGAAATCTAAGCCCCATTGCTGAAAAGGTGCAGAAACAACTATGGGCTTGAGAGGCAAAGACTTCAAATGTTTCTTACTAATGAACTTTTGACATTTTCACATGCTCTCACCTCAGCACATACATCAGAAAATAAGCTAGGCCAAAAATAGCCAGCTCTTAGTATTTTATATGCAGTAGTTCTCCAATAATGATGACCTCCACACACACTACTATGCATATCAAAAATAAATTTCTTGGACTCATATGGGTCAATGCACCTCAAAAAAACTCTTGTAGGATCTTTCCAATATAAACAGTTATCTTTGATGCATAATTTAACAGTTTTCAGCTTCAAAGATCTCACTTGGCTTTTATCATAATTTGCAGGAGGTTTAAAATGCTACAGAAATTAGATGATATATTTATACCATCTGCACTCAAGAATCCTTACATCCACTGCCATGTTGTCAATAGGTTCAGAAATTTTCCCTTCAAAGTTGTCATCCATGAAATTCAAACCCAAAACTCTAAAATTTTCTTCAGCTAGTAGTTTGGCTAATCCTTGACCTTTGATTAGTTTAGTAGGCTTTATCTATAAATAAAACTCAAGAACTTTAATCACCCACTTACTTCTTTTTCCATCAATATCAGGCTGACCTAATATATCTCTAATAGTAGATAAAGGTACATAAGAAATAACTTGAGCATGCAGAATATAAACTCTAAAAGCTTTTAGAGCTTTCACTAATGCATAACATTGCTTTTCCAACATTTCATGCTTCAATTCTGCATCTCTAAGAGCTCTACTGAAAAATTCTATGGGGAATTCCTTATTTTCTGAATCTTTTTTGTAACAAAACAGCAGCAATAGTATCTTGGGAGGAAAATGAGAAGATCGAAAAAGGTTTTGAGTGTTGGGCTTACCAACTGAGGTGCTTCAATGATAGATTTTTTTATCAGCTCAAATGAATTGATGGATTCAATTATCCATTTGACTTCTTTATCTATCTTTAGCATGCAATTAATGTGCTTCACCACTTCAACAAAATTTGGAATGAACCTTCTTAAAAAATTTATCTTACCAAGGAAATATTGAACCTCTTTCTTGGATCTTGGAAATGTTAAATCCTGAATTGCAATCACTCTTTTAGGATCAATTTCCACTCCAACTTTAGAAACTATGTGACCCAACATATTATGTTCCTTGAGAGAAAAATGAGGCTTCTTTGAATTCAATGATAGACCATATTTTCTGCATTTAACAAATACTTGTCTCAAGTGTTGAAAGTGTTCTTGATATGAAGCTGAAAAAATAGTAATATCATCCAAATAGATGACCAAGAATTTGTCTTTTTCTTGAATGAATGCAAAGTCCATAGCACGTTGAAATGTAGCTCCGACATTCATAAGCCCAAATAGCATCTTTGCATACATGAATTTTCCCTAGGGAGTAGTGAATGTTGTCTTCTCTCACTCTTCTGGCCAAACAAAAACTTGATTGTACCCGGAGAACCCATCTAACATGGAAATTTTGTTTGACCTAGTTACCTTTTGAAGAATATGATCCATCTTTGGCAATGGATAATTATATTTCTTAGAGCATTTGTTAAGATTCCTGAAATCTACACACAGACTGACTTCACCACTCTTCTTTCTTACTGGAACTATATTAGAAACCCAATCAAAGTATCTCAATGGAATGATGATTTTTGCATCCAAAAGTTTCTTCACTTCCTTCTCCGTCACTGGTAACATTAGTGGATTGATTTGTCTTAATTCTTGCCGGAATGGCTTAGTACCATATTTCAATGGTATCCTATGCTCAATAATAATTGTATCATGCCTTAATATCCTCATATTTCCAGGAAAAAACATCAACAAATTCATAAAACAACTTGTGATATTCAGTCTTTATTTCTTCTGATAAAGCTTTTGAGAACTTAACATACCTCGGTTCATTTTTTGTGCCCAAATTGAAATATTCCAACTTTGCTTCTGTTTTAGCTAAATGTGGTTTGAATAAGACATCATTGTGATCAAAGAGCTTATCAAGTGGGATTAGCCCCTTGGGAATGTGATTGGTAGGCAGCTGAATCATAGGTTGATCAGCAATATGTTTTTGCAGATTCCTGGTGTCTTGCAAATCAGCATCATCCTTCATGAAATATTCATCTTGAACAATGTTTAGGACAGAAAATTCTATAACAACTTCAATGAATCTTATAATCTCCTGATCATCTTCAAAAAAATTCCAATGCCTGAAATTATCAAGAATGTTAGATCTGACCTAACTTCCACAACATTTTTTAGATTTATAGGTATTGGAATCTTGAATGAGTTTGTTGAAATAGAAATTGAATCAGCCAAAATATTACTTTCTCTTGGAACAAAATAAATTTTAAAGGCTTGGAATGAGTCTTCTATAATGCTCCATACTAAATTCTGGTAATCTCTGAGTCTGGGATGCTTAGTTTGATAAACATTTTTTATTTTCTGAATAATAAGGTCAACATCTCCAAAAACATAAATTTATGGAATATTCATGTCTTTTGTTGTTTTTAAACCAATCAGCAGAGCTTCATATTCAGCCACATTGTTATTTGCTTCAAATTCAAGTTTGAAAGAAAAAGTTGAGCTCTCTTTCAAATGGGAAATGAGAACTATCCCTGCACTAGCCCCTTATTTAGAACATGAGCCATCAAAATACAGTTTCCATAGCTCAGAACCCTCACAACTGATCTATTTTTCAGTAGCCTTCAAAATCTAAAAAAATTCTGCAGATAGGACAGCATTATCCATGTGTAAAATTCTTGAACCAACATCAGTTATTCTAGCATAAATTTGATGATTAGTGGGGTATTTACTATCACTAATGATATATGCTAGTTGAGCTTCTCTATAAATTATTCTTTGTTCTCCTCCAAAAACAGGGACAGCAACATAAGTGAAATACATTTGCAAAGTTCCTCCCAACCTTATAATTCATGACCTAGAAAGTAACATGCCAAATCTAGGAGGAATGTCAACTACAACAATATCCATCACCATCCCTCTCATAGGTAACTGAAAGAGGCTTATTGGAAGGTCTTTGATGACACCAATGCATTGAAATTTTCGGGAATCAAAGGAGTATATATCTTGTTATTCTTTAGTTACTTTAAGACCTAGTTCATCCATGACTACCTTTTGCATTAAATTATGTGAGGCTCCGGAGTCCAATAGGAAATTATGCAAGATCTTATCATGAATATTCAGAGATAAATAAAAGGGAGGAGTAGATCCATCTCTATCTTCTACCAATGGACCTTAAATAACAGTGGCTTTATCATCTTGAAGGTTAACAAATTCAGAAGCTACTTCGATAGGTGGAGGCTGAAGAGCTTTCGTAAAAGTATTTTTGAAATCATCATTTTTCATGAGCTCAACAAGAGGAACAGGAATATTTATATTTTGTATCTCATTCTCAAAACTGAAAACAGGGGGCAGCTTGTGAACAATTTTTACCTCAAGTGAAGGAGGGTTAACTACTACCAGAATATCTGGTCTATTTGGTTCAACAACTTTCTTTTCTGCTAGAATTTTAACTGTGTCCTTATTATTCTTGGGTTGTGCAACAAGCTTTGGATTATCATCAATCTTATTTGATCTAAGATTGTATCTACTTTTATGATCAGTTGCAATCATGGAATGATTAGAACTCTCTTCATTATTCTAAGTATATGACATGAAATCTTCAAACTCTGCTTGTGTAAGATGGATCAACCCTTCTTTATCTCTTAGATAATTGATATCAACAGCTTTCTCCAACCTTTCAGCTTCCTCTTCATCTTCAAATATAGCATTCCGCAAAGGAAGTTGCTCTTTTTTATCATCAGCATCTCTTCTTTCTCGCTGCAAAATTTGAGGAACGCTAGGTCTTCTAAATCGCTGCCTAGTAGGTTGATCAAATGAAACTTTTCTAGTAGTAGATGGTCTTGCATCCATCTTGAGCTTGGAAATTTTAGTGGTCAATTACTTGACCATCTTGGTCAGCTCATCTAGATTAGGATCTATGTCTGAAGCCCCAGAAGTTGAAACTTCAGCTTTTTACTTTCTTTTTTCTCTGTCAATCCCTCCTCTAGGCCTATCAGCTGCTAACACATTATATTTTACCTTCATTGCATTTTCCTGCATCTGTGTTAGTGTTGTAGATCTTATTTCTCTCAATAATAAACAAAAATCATGATCAAAGGCACCAGCATAAGTAATTTTGGCTGAAGCTTCAGTATGTATTTTGCTTTACGTCTTATTGGATCTCTTAGAAAAATCAGAAACTGATTCTCCTTCTTTTCTTTTTATTGCACCAAATTCATTGATATCATACAGAAAATATTTCTTATCACTTCATTTTCTTAAAAATGTATCATCTAGGGTTTCAATTCCAGTGATGCTACTAGCTATCAAAGATCTGAACCATTTCCTAACATCACCCTCAAGACTCTAAACAAAAACTCTCATCCAGACATCTTCATGTTCAATATTCAGATTGTCAGCATAGGCATAAAAATCAGCAAGGTGTTCTTTAGTTGTTACCTCTCCCTCACCAATAAATTTAGGCATGTATTTGAGTTAATCTCCTGCAGGTAATACATTCATAGGCTAAGGTAAAACCAAAGGGGCATACCTTGTAGCAACAATTGCATCCATTTGGTTAGGGTGTGGTTTTGGACCTGCCATGGTGTGAGTTATTGGGATTTTTGGAACAAAAATTGGTGGATTATGAACAGCATATGATGAAGCACCAACTTGCGATATAGAGATTGTTTTTGGCTGGAAAACAAGGGAGGAACAGGATTTTCTGTAAAATCAGGGAATAAATTTTGCAGGACTTCTTTAGGGACAGCCTTTAAGAAAACAATAGTAGAATCAGCAAACTTTCGTTTACTCTTTTTCTTGATTAGCTTTTCAGGGTTAGGAACTATGATTCGCAAAGGGGAATATGGGTTAGCCCTGGTTCTAGTAAAAAACATTCAGAAAGTAGATTGCATGCATAAATTATTTCACAAATACTTTATGAAATCTTCACTAACATGTTCTACAACACATATATGATTTGCAGAAATATGGAAAGCAGATAATGTACTATTAAATCCTTTAACATTTTCTCACTCCTGATTACTAATTTTCAAGCTGGCAGTAAGTCATCGGTATTTTTACATGTGTTATTGATGACTAGTTTCCTTGTAGTTAGTTTTTCTAGAAGTTGATCTCCAAGCTGTCAAATATGTCATCTAGAAAACACCCCAAAACAATTTTGTCCTCTACCCCTTCTGTCGGCCTATGTAGTGAAGAAGGCCCATTTGTCAAGTCCTATCTAGTTTCAGCCATATAATCCTGTCCATGAGCTGTCATTGCTAAAGGTTATCTGCTGTCATTTACCCTTATTTCTCAAGCCATTTATTATCCAACTACGGACAAAGTGTCTGCAACCTTATCCCTAATTATCTGTCATGTAGAGATCTGATCATACCAAAGAAAAACACTCATAATATGTCAAGATCGCCCCTAGGTTAGATAGTGGCGCTTTAGAGAATCCCTTCCCTGGAAAAAACATTCTGAGCCAAAAGCCTCTGTTCAGTACCAGCCAGCCCTAGATTAGCACCTAATCTGCAAAAACAAATCTTCATTCATCCATAGGTCGCGCCACTAAGAAGTCATTCTATCTCAGTCCGGAAGAAATTCTTCAAAGATCCAAAACAGAAAAAGATAAGTATGTTCCTTGTCTAAAAAGCATGCTTTAAGTAAGGCAAAATCTCCATCGAATCCCCGAGGAATTTCTTCGAGAGTTCAAATTAATTGTGTTACACTTGTTGAAAATGTTTATTAGATGATGGAGCCTATTGAAATGAAGTCGCCTTCACTAGGTGGGCCGCGAGTATTTTGGCGCAAGAGTCTATTTTTAGACATAAGACAGTGCAGGAGTTGCATTATGCTATTCTTGGAGTATTGGTCATGTTGGTAAAAATAGATGGACCTCTATTTTTAGACATTTAGGTCGAAGTCTATTTTTAGACTGCCTAGCTAAAAATAGAAAAGTCAAATATTATTTACCCTTAATAATATTTGGACTCTAAACTTCAGTTTACTCTCTTGGAACACTTCAGTTCGAGCTACAGAAGTGGCTCATGCATCTGACAGAGGAATTACGCTATTCCTAGGGGTTTGGTGAGCTCATGCATGGTTGACTTCGGTTAGGACTTCAGTGGCAGAAGTTTGGTGGAGTTGATGAGACAGTTGGTGGAGTTGTGTTCGGTTTAACTTAGTTGAACTAGTTGAGATTAGTTTAACTAGCTAATCAACTAGTAATGAGTGGAGTGAATTAAATATTATTTAATTCACTAATTATTAACTCATTATTCAGCTCAAGAACACATCAGTTCACTACAGTGCATGGACAGTTCAGTGGAGACCAGTGGAAGAGGTAGATGAAAGGGTGAGTTTGCTATTAGTTGCGACAGCAGTTGTGCATGAGATTTGCACAAGCATTGGAGGAGATTGCCAATGATGATTGCGCAGTTGGAGCCAGTGAGATTCAAACTTGGATCTCTCATTAGACCAGCCTTGATTGTGCAATAGAGGCAGGCAATTAGTGGATGAGTTTTGAACCTGTGACTTGTTCAAAACCAAGCTAGTTTGTGTGTAACTTTTGGAGACAGTACTGAGTACTTGTGAGGAGTATTGTATTGATATTGTTACATGTTTCTCTTCTATTATAATATACAAATAGCTGGGGGTTTTCAGCTATAAGCTTTCCCCATTACATATTGTGTTTATGTGCGCATGCGACTGTTTCTATTTCCGCAAATTGATGATTAATGGTAGAAGCGATTATGTGTTATGCATGCAATTCGAATTGATGTATGATCAGGTTAATCGCAGCGAATAAACATTCATTATTCAGCAAATTTCTACACATGTTTGGCTGGTCTATCTTGGA
>JAXQQM020058658.1:0-43170 GCA_034641835.2 Pinus albicaulis
TTCTCGGAGAAAATTTTACAAAGCCCTTGTTGTGGATCCTTATTCACTAATAAATAAAATGGGCACATATAGTATGTGCACTATATACGAAATAATCATTCCTGTTGACACTGATTCTATGGAACCTATTAATGGTGTTTCTGCTGATTAAAGTGCAGCCAAGAAAACAAAAACGTTGTGTTGCTGTTATAATGTGAGGGTTTTTTCATGTGACATTGATCAATCTATATATATAGATGGAATATTTTATACCTTGCATGGTATTAGTTGAAGAAACATTCCATTCAATATGACAAAGGTTGCAAAAGCCTATGTTAAAGGAGATAAACTAGCATAGTTTGTAGTTTGTGGTGCGCTATGAAGAATGTGCATCTCTACAAACAGTTGTAGAATGCTGAAGATAAACAGAAACCTTTGAGTGCTGACTCCATTAAGTCACTGCTTTTCTGCTGTCTCAACTGATTCTAACTGTAATTAATGTTTACTTAGCTTTGGGTTGAGTCAACAATTGGTAGAGATTTGTTTAGGTAAAAAATTGGCTCTACTGGAGATTTCCTCATGGTGATTAAAAGGCTGCAATGGTGTCTTTATGATAAACTTCTTCAAAGCAGACTAGGGAAAATCAGTTTGAGACAAAAAGGAGAAACAAATATTTCCAGGCTTGGTAAACTGCAATGTACAAATTTAAAAAATTCTTTCCAAGACTAAAAAGCTGCAAAATATGCTTTGATATGCCTTACAATGTTGAAATAAAAATGAAGGATGGGCAGTTTCTTAAGATTGAAATTTGTGTAGTTGGCACACATAAGCCCTTGTGGAGTTTTGGTAAATAGTGCCCGGAGAAAATTTTACAAAGCCCTTGCTGTGGATCCTTATTCACTGATAAATACAATGGGCACATACAGTATCGCACTTTATACGAAAGAATCATTCCTGTTCACACTGATTCTGTGGAACCTATTAATGGTGTTTCTGCTGATTAAAGTGCGGTCAAGAAAACAAAAACGTTGTGTTGTTGTTATAATGTGAGGGTTTTTTCATGTGACATTGCTCAATCTATAGATATATATGGAATATTTTATACCTTGCATGGTATCAGTTGAAGAAACATTCCATTCAATATGACAAAGGTTGCAAAAGACTGTGTTAAAGGAGATAAACTAGCATAATTTGTAGTTTGTGGTGCGCTATGAAGAATGTGCATCTCTACAAACAGTTGTAGAGTGATGAAGATAAACGGAAACCTCTAAGTGTTGACTCCATTGAGTCACTACTTTTTGCTATCTCAACTTATTCTTATTGTAATTGATGTTGACTTGGCTTTGGGTTGAGTAAAAAACTGGTAGAGATTTGTTTAGGTAAAAAACTAGTCAGACTTGGCTGAGCCAGATAAGAATGGTAACACGCTACAATTGGAAAATCAAATGAGTGTGTGTAGCAAGAAGAAAAAATCTTCTGGAAATAAGATTACTGGTTTTCAGCTTGCATTAGGAGGAGATTCTCATAAAATATTGATAACATCTGCAAATTCATGAGTTCATGTTTATGATAGTTCTGAGCTTGTTTGCAAATATAAAGGTTCTAGTACACAACCAATCCCAGTTATGATATTCCGCATGATTCTATGTATTTGGAGATTAAAATAAAAGACTAAATTCAAGGAGAAGGAAAAGATTGCAAATGGTAAAGCTTCATTGTTGCCTTTGGAAGTTGAAATAGCAGCAAACAAGTCTTTTTCTAAATGGTGAGGTTGATAGACCAAATTCGAGTTTTAGCCATATCTACAAACTGATACAAGACAAACAACCCACACAGATGATTTGTGAAAAAAGAGGCCTTTGTTCTTTTTAGATAGATCCACCATAATCTATCCAATTACCTCCTCCATGAGATATGTAGCATGCAAACATTTGGGCACAGTTCATATGTATTAGCTTAATCCAAGGGTATAACAGAGTTACAGGAAAACCAAATCTTGGTGGATACAAGAAAATCTAGGTCTTTAGGCATGTTAAAACAAAGGATGAATTCAAGTTTTAAGACTGAATTAGCCACCTTCGAAAAGAAAAATAGGCACACTGTTTGAATTCTAGGATGATTTTCATAAAGACAAGCAGAAGGTCAAGACTTGGTTGATGACCTCCTGCACGTCATAAAACAAAGAATGCATCAGTATTATAAAAGGTTTTTCTCCTTGGTAAAATCAGAAGGTATGCGTATGGAAGGATCCCCATCACATCAAAAGCAATATGGTTTCAAAAGGCTACAAATAGAAATGTGTCATTAGCCTTTTTCATCATAAGCATAAAAACTTGCACAGTTATCATGACATAATCTTTTTCCGGAGCAAGTAAAAGACCAAAACAGATTTTTAGGGACGTATTCACCTCATAAAAATAGTGGATACATGAGTGTTTATTAACAATAACTGTGTTTAAGGTTTGTTTGAAAGTTCTTCAAAATGATATAGCCTTGGTAAAAAGTCTCACAGAGCTATTTTTAGGTTACAAAGGCATCCAAGATCATTATGGAAAATGCAGTTTAAAGAGAAATGGAATAGTGGTTAACGGGCTACAAAGGAAATAAAGATTTCTTGTTTTTTTAAAACTTGAAATAGGGAGGAAACCACGTTAAAACCCTCCAAAAGGTGTGAAAGGGTTGGAGCATGGTGTCTTTTATTCATTATGCAGGCAAATTCACAACAGGAGTATTGATGTCTAAGCGCATTTTGGATGATTTCAAGCGTGGCGCACCTGTATACACACGCGGTGCGCCTGTAGGAGGACATAGAACAAAATTGTGAAGGGCATGGCACGCCTGTAGGTAGGAGTGGCATGCCTGTGCCTGGTGCCCAGTGTTCCTTCTGAACGTGCCGGTTACCTCTGAATGCCACCGCCCAGTGTTCAAATGAAGTTTCTGGCTGCTCCATGCCATGATAAGCCTCCATTTTACCTACCATTTATTGTAAAAACCTTTGCCTTTCATCATCAACCATTTGTTTGACCTTTTGGCACCTTTACAATGCTAAACTGTGAGTGACCCTGGCCATGTCTGAACGGCCCGGCGCCCGTTGCCCAGTGTTAACCTTGAACGGCCCAGCCTAGAGTTGCTGTTGAACGGCAATGGCCCATGCATTTTTTACTTTTTCCAAAGCACTCGAACCATGAAAACATTCTATTCCAAGCGCCGAATACCCCTAATATGATCAGATTTTACTTCCAATCATTGAACTTGTGAAAAACACCTCCCAGACTTATGTTTTTCGACCTGCCCATGACACTCCTGAACGGCCCATAGCCCAGGCCCCTGGGCCAACAACAACACCATTCTCAATAATGCCCAAAACAATTTTTCCCCACTGTAATTGCATATCTAATACATTCAAAATGTTTTGAAAAGATTGGTATAATCTCCTCAGAGAAACAGAGTTTGTAAATAGTCTTTCAAAATCAATGGAAAGATGTCATTTGAAGTATTGTTTTCAGGATGGCTCCATGTTATCATAACCACGGAAAATAGGTTTTGTGAAAGGGTTCAATTTTAGGTTGAAGGAGTATTTAGACAAACAGTGTTTTCAACAAGTTCCTTTTGTTTCAAATATTGGAAAATATATCTGGACTAAAACCACAGAGAAATAGTGAAAGAAGGGACGGTTGATGTGCCATTTTGAAAGTGCTCTTTGTGCCATAAAATAGCTAAGAATGCCCACAGTTGCTAGAAGAAAAAGCAGACTCTGATTGGAGGTCCTCTAATCTATTTGGAAGGTGTCTTAACAATGTTTACAAGGGGAAATTTGTTTGTTAAAATCAGAGAAAAACAATGGTTAGAAAATGAAGACCTTTGTAAATTGAATGCAGTCTTTAAAACATTGATTTCAAAGGTACCCTGATCATCTAAAAACAGAGAGAAAGAATGATTGCAGGATAGGGTTTTGTCAAAATTAAAGGAGGTTTTTTATGCTATGAAATAGTAAAATATTTGTGCAGTCTCCAAAATCAGAGAGGCAGAGTTTGTAAAGGTCCTTCAAAACAGTTTGAAAAGATATCTTAATAGTGGTTTCAAAGCACCCCTTGTTTACTAAATCAGCAGTGAGAAACATTGATTAGAGGATGAGGCTTTGTCAAAGTTGAAGGAGGTCTTTTGTGTTATGAAAAAGTAAAGGTTTGCAGTCTCCAAAATTAGAGAGACAGTGATGAAATGGATGAGGAATTTGTTAAAATAAAAGAGAGACACAGTGAAAGAAAGGATGATTAATGTGTAGATTTGAAAATCCTTTTGTGCTATGAGACAACTAAGGTTACACACAGTTGATAGAGGCAAAAACAGAGTTTTGTAAAATACTTTCAAATCAGTTTAAAGAGTCATCTTGGCAGTGGTTTCAAAGAACACCTTGTTTACTAAACCAAAAAAGAAACAGTGATAGAAGGGTAATGTCCTTGTTGAAAGTTTGAAAGGTTGTTTAGAGACAGTGAAAGGAAGAAACATATCTTGTTTTGTTTTAACATACCATGTTTGTCATGATCAAAGAAAAAAATGACTTCAAATGAGTCCCTTTTTGTTTCAAATAAACACAGAGAGACAGTGAATAGGGGATAAAGATTTTTTCAAATTGAAAGGGATCTTCTTACTGTGGATAACAAGGATAAAAATAGTGATTGAGGGAAATAGGTTTGTGGTGCAAAAAATACAAGGATACTTCCCTTCAAAAACCACAAACATGTCTTGTTAAAGGCCTCTTGGCTCAAACACAATACTGAAGAGATGACTTTAGTGATGATGAGGAACAAGGCAAAGAGGCTAAAAATAGCAGTTATAATGAAGAGAAAAGTGATGGGCAATGAGGCAGTGATGAAAAGGAACATTATGGCAGCCAACATAGCAATAAGCATAAGGGTGATGAAGCACAAAACAGTGAAGGGAAAGAGCATGACAGTCATGAAGAAGGCAATGACAAAGACAAACAAGGCAACCCTCAAGCAAGCAATGATGAGGGCAAGCAAATACAAAACATGGATCATGAAGGGCACTCTCCAAATCATGTGCTAGCTGCCTCTCCTAGGCAAGGGGCCATGACTTCTTCACCAAAGCTAAAATGCCAAACAACAAGGAAGAAAACCAAGAAAAGCTCAAAACTGCCCAAAGAGGGCACCCAGTGAGAAAAAGGAGAAAGACACCTCTAGGCTTGGAATTTTGGCCCGAGCTTCTAGACATGCTTCTGAAAAGCCTTGAGGGACTTGCTCACCAAAATTGAGCAAATTTTGACATGTTCTTGTTTTTTGACATTTTTGGGCGTAATTGCATAAAATCATGGGCGCCGCCATTTTGGTTTGGAGCATCCACAAATCTTGAGAGTGGTACAAATGGATGCATTAAATTCAAGTGCATCTACTCAGAAATTTTCAGATCATTTGAAGTTGTTTTGGTCCCCCAAATATACAAAAAACACTCACTTTTTCGACACTCTGCCCACATATCAGCAAGGCCTATTTTTTGGGTTTTTTTTTTCACTCAGTTCAGTATTTGAAAGACTTCTAGGCATCAGTTTGGAAAAATTCAAGTTTTTCCATAAAGTAGACATCCAGATCTTTCCAACGAGCCATCACAAGCCTCGTTTCAACATCGGAAAGGCCTCCAAAAATTTCCTGCAAGACAGAGGATTTTCTGCTGATATATTTCTTAAGTATTTTTGTGAAAAATGCACTTTTCTGAAGTGGCTTTTCCTAATGTGCGTTTAGCTATTTTTGGCCATGGTTAGTTAGGAAAAGTCAATATATTTTCCTTTTTTATCATTTTTAGGATATTTCTATAGATATTTTGTGCCTTGGGCTTTGCAAAGCCTCAAGGACAAAATCAAATATTTTTGATGGGACAATGAGATTGCAAGTTGCACTAGGAGGTTTTCCCTTATCTTGGCCTATATATTCCAAGAGATGTCATTGTAAGTAAGGCCGAAATTGATGATATAGAGCAATATATGGTTATACAAGCTTGGAAGAAACACTTGTCTCATGCATTGGATAGTTTCTTGAATGTTTTTGGATGATGAAAGAGGACTGTTGTTGGATTCCTTGACTTGGTAAAATGGTATAGTGTCCCTCTCTATTATGCTTCTTAGTTTTCATTCATATTCCATGTTCTTGCTTGCTATAAGACAGTAGAGAATAGATTTGAGACATGCCCTTGGAGGCACCTCAAATTTCTTGTTTCTTTATAGCTTCTATGTTTTCTTCCTTCTTAGTCATATCAAAGAATCCTTGATTTCTCTTTGATAACTGAAGAAATTTTTTGCTTCTTTCATTTATGGTTTTATGCATGCTAAGTATGATTCACTGTATGCCCTGCTTATTCATGGCTAGTCATAGCTCCACCTCTGAAACCTTTCTTTGATTGTTTTATTGTCATTTTTTGAACCAAGGAGGTCTTGTACTGATCTTTCCCTTTGCCTAAAACTATGCAATCTTGCTTCAAACTGCCCAATAGCTTGAAATACTATGCTTAGGCATTTCCTCATAGTGATTTGAGTTGTTTGTTTGTCTTAATTGTCTTTCCCCAAAGTCTGATAGAAATTTCCTAATTTAGAGAGTCATATATCTCTATGTATTGCTTGAATGTTTATTTCTATGCACTGATCAGTTTATAGTTACATTTCTCATGATTAATGGTTAGCCCTACCATGTTTATGTCAGCTATTGAACTATTTATGTTTGAAATCCTTTGTTCTTCACAAATTTAGTGTCCATCCCACTCCATTTTTCCCAAAGATCCATTTTACCTCGATCAAATCGGCCCTTCAACAACCTTGTATGCACATCTGAAAGCTTTCTTGACCTTTTCGACCCCATAGCCCAGTTAATCTGACAATATTTTTATCTATCTTAGTCTTTGATCAGTTCATCCCTCAAAAACCTAAAAACAAAACCAAAAACCTACTTCATAACTAGCCTAAAATTAGAAACACAAGAAGCAAACATACATATATCCCTTACACAAATAAAGAGAGCCCTCTCTGAGTCCAGGAAGGCTAGGTCCTTGGGCTCCAAATATTGGTTTGATGTTACCCTGTCACTTGGCTTGCCAATCAGCCAAATCACGAGACCCTAACAAGATACTCGAAACAATAGAATTGCAGTAACCGATAGGTCTAGTAGGTTGCGGTGCTCCTGAAGAAACTTTAGGAGAAGGATCTCCACTGGGAGGTAATGAAGGGGATGACAAAACTGGTGGTTCCAACACCGTGACATTGTCTCAAAAACATGAGAGAACTGAGATGACCAATTCGAGGCTTTAAGACCAAACACTAAGGAATTACTTAAGAACAAGCCAAGGAAATATATTTAATGAGCGTGTCATCGTAGGAAATTTATTTTACGACACTGAAACAAAACTATGAATTTTCATATTTTAAGAGTCAAGAGAAAGGAAACAGGTGACTCTAGTCACTTTCAGGTTGAACGAGCTTGACAGGTCAAGTGATCCATGATATTTTCAATTTTAGAGAGTCACGAAAATACCAAAATGACTACATAGGACATCTAAGCAAGAGGGTGTACCAAGCTTTCGTGAACTGCAATATACACCTTGGTGATCAAATGAAAGAGAAATGACCAAGGACTTAATGTACGTGCAGGCAGTCTCCTCGAATGTTGTGTTTGGTGTATCACGGTTACAGGGCAGCAGACTCAGCTTCCTGTGGATAAAGGATTGCAACCTATGAGGGTCTCCCTTTATATACGCGATGGTACGAGGAGCACAAGTCTGTGCTAGTGTTGTCTATTACCAGATGGTGAATGATAGCTACGAGGTTTAGTGATGCCGGAACATGTCACTAGCCTAGATTGCTAAATGTGAGCATTAGGTTTCAATGCTTCCTTAGGTTGATTGGGTTCATTTTAAAATTGGTATTGAATTAATGTTGCAGTTTCAAGGCCTTACCGAATGTAATCTCGAAACCTTAATGCACAACTATATGTGAAATAAAATCATTCCAATTCGATGAACAACTAGCTAAGAGAAAGATAGTAGTTCATAATGAAGCAACAATCAATCGAATACAAGAAAAATTTTCCTAATGCATCTAAGACAACCAAGGAAGAAAACGAAAAGATCTTTCCTTGTTCACTAAAAGCTACTAATGCAAAAGAACATTTTTCAATTTCAAATTAAGAGAAAGAATGCAATTTTTTTCCTTTTAGATGAATGAAAAGAAAAATGCACTACTACACTAAAATAAAAAAAAATAGACACTAGTTTTGAGAAATTCGAATGAAACGATCTAAAACAAAGAGATCAATTCAAGACGAACATAAAACACACTCAAAACAGAGACACGTTCCTTCAAGAAAAAAGAGGGCTTTCGAACCGATTCAGTGAGCAATGTAATCTATGCTCAGGGTGACAAAGGGAGAGCTAAACGAACACCAAGATGACCATTAAACGACCCAATGACATGTAGAACCAAAAGAAAAACTAAGACAATAAGTCAACAAGATAAAAATATAAAGACCAAACTGATTCAAAATCAACTCAAAAGGTTCAGTGAGGAGGTAGACGAACGAATGACGGAAGGCAGCTAGAAACCCTAGGATGAAAAAATTCACTGATCAGATGAGGGGAAAATAGTTGAGAAGAATGAGACAAGAGAGTGAAAGAAATTCCAGTGGACTAATTCAAAGAGGAAAATCCAACCCAGAGTCAAGAAACACTGACAAAAACTCAGGAAAAAGGCCAAAATCCTAACCTACAAGATTCAGTGCATCTTTCAAGCTGTAATCTGCACTAAATAGAGGATGGTGTGCCTATGAAAAAGGCAACAAGCGCCAATCGGCACGATTTTTCTAGAAACAGTAACAGTGAGCCCGAAAACTATGGAAAAGACAAAAATCCACTGAGCAGAGGTCAAAATTGACACTCTGAGACTAATTATGATGGCTGAAAATAGTCAGACAAGCAGAACAAAGCAGAAAAACAATTATACAACCAAAGTCGAACATACAAGCCAAACACTAGGTGAACAATGAGAGACAAAAAACACACTGATCCCCAGTGGATTCACCAACTTTTTGAGCAGGTAAATACCCTCTGCGGACAGAGGCGATCCCTCTAGCCCTAGAGTTGGTCTAGCAATAAGGGAACAAGATGGATTTTCAGACTCCTAGCTTATAAATGAAAACGAGTTGGGATAGATGACCTACCTTGGTCCAACACTTTTGTTGTAGTTTACAATAGTGATCCTCTGATATTTGTCTTCACATGTCACGGTTCTTCAGTGATAATGTTTGTGTACCTGCACAGGGATAAAATGAATGGTGACAGCATATGAAAACATACTTTCATTTACAACTATTTGATTGGTCAAGGATATTCAAACATTTTTCATATGATCGAACAAAAAATTGGAACCAAAAAACTAGTCATTATTAATGATAGAGAAAAGAAGTTTACAACCTTAATGCCTTGATGTTTTAGCCTCCTTCGACGGGTTCAGTCAAGCGCGTCTCAATCATTCGTCGGGGATTAGACTTAGTGAGGCAATGGGCCTAAACTCTCTCTCGACAATGGATTCCTCTCTTCCTTATTATTCACTCCAGCTATCGTAAGGATTGTTCAGCTAGCTAAAACCATGTGAGAAGGAAGTATTCATATGAGATGAGGAGGTGGTTTGGGATCCCTCATAAGGTGGAAGAGAGTTCTTATCCCTTTGGGGAGTTTCTCAATTATAGGAAACAAGAAGCCAAAGGGAGGACTTCAACTCTATTCAATCAAACAAACCATGATGACTCTGCTCACGAAGTGGTTGTGCATGGAAACTTCATTTCTATTTTAAAAAACTTTCCAAAAAAAGCTTGGTGTGGGTTCCCCACTGAGACAAAGCGCCAATGGGCATGAGGCCCAGTGTTAATTTCTCTATGGGTGCGACGCCATATGTGCCTACCAGCGCTGACCCAAAATCATATTTTTTTGAGAGCCTGCTTCAGGAATGATCAACAGAGGAAATGTTCTTGACATGCCAAAGGATGCAATGAAAATTTTAGAAAGGTATAAAAATACACAAAAGTCACTGAAATGGGCCTCCAATGTTCGGGACGGGGATTGCAGGGATGGTGACAAAATACTATGTAACATTAAGGTGGCTTCAAAAACACTTTGTAGTTCTCAATGTCTAGGTCTATACATTTGAACCAGATCTCTCCATGGTTAGGGATCCCAGTGGCTATGGAAATGGCCTCTAATAAAATAGTAAAATAAACCCCTGCTATTCTGACCTTATCCCTCCTCAAACTAGTGGCAAAGATCCTTGTCAACTTGTCATTGAAACCTAATTCTTGGATCTTCTCACAGAAAAAAAAAGCAACGCACACCTTGGAAAGAATTTTTGAGGAAAGGTGAAGCTATGATTTCTTGGAATTTGGTGGGCTCGTACCTAATTATCTGCCCTCCTTTATAATTCTTCTTGCTAGTGTGTGTGGTATATGCTTACATAGTGAAACCCTAGCTCACTAGGAGGAATAACAAGGGTTTAGTTTTGGGAAAACAAGGAATTTGGGACAATCTTGTATATGGAGGGAAATGAAGGGGTTAGGGGCTATCTAAATTCTTAGGGAAATTTTTTGGGGTAGGAATAGGTGTTATGGAGTGTAAGGAGGTGTAAATTTGGGAAATGGGTGAGGGGATAGGGTAAAATAGTTGGAAACACAGTCTTATCCTAGGAAAGTGTAGTATAGGCTAGGGTTTGTAGAGAAATGGAAGAAATGAGCGAAATGAGCACGGGTAAAGGTCAAGGAAGGTAGATGGAGAATGGGTGAGGGTGTTTGAGCATAAAATGTAATAATTTTACTACAACAATGAAGCAAATTTACCAAGAAATGAAAATCGCAACGAAACCCTAGGAGAGGGTAATTCACTAAATTTTTGTGAGAAGATTGATGGAAAGAGGAGTTATGGAGTTCCAGTTACTTTCCAAGGATTCGTTTGAACCTGTTTTTGCTGAAAAATACCTATGCAATGGTTGTTCAATCTCCCTTTAAAAAAGCACATCACTTCTGCCAAAAGCGCAGCAAGGCTACCAAAAGTGCAGCGAAGGCTTCCAAAAGCGCAGCGAAGGATGCCAAAAGCACAACGAAGGAGATAAAATGGTACTCTGGAGGAAATAATTCAATCTTCTGAGGGTTATAATGCATTTTTCTGGTGGAGAGATGTCTCATGAGAGTGAAATGAACAAATGGTGTGCTTTTTTGGTCTTTTTATAGGCCGGAGGTCGATTTTTCCCTTGGGTGATGATGTGAAATCACTTTTTCTTTTTGTAAAATGAAACAATAGGCTAGTGTACTATAGATTTATACTTTAACATACATAGTTGCATCTTCATAAAGATCAAAATATACCATAGGAATCATTTTAGAACACTTTTCCTAATTACTACTCCCATAATGATGACCTAGCTGATGTCATGACTCTTTTTATGACCTTTTTGATGACTTGACCTAATAATGACACCTAATGGATTAATGAACTGATGATTTGGACCTTTGAACCTTGAAGTATGAATTACCATGAGATCATGACTGAAATGGTGATCAAGACACTTTATTGATGACTCATCCAATGAGTGATGGCAATACCAAGTTGGCAATTTTGACCATGAGATAATGGGAGCAGTAACATACCTATACATTCTAACCAATGATCAAATTTTTATTTGAAACCCTATTTGAAAATATAAAAATTTGACCTAGGACCCTATCAACAACTTGAAAGAGTACAATTTTATCACTGGTGACTAACAGGACTGACATACACTAACATTAGTAATTTATTCACAATATTATGCTTCTCTTTTTCTATGAGTTGTTTCTTTACAGTATCTATAAGTAGTTTATCTTCTTCTAAACATACTTTAAGCTGAGTGATTTCTTCAAAAAAATAATTTTATTCTAAAGCATCCATGAATTTTTCATCAGAATCATCAATACTTCTTTCAAATTCCATGATTAATTTAAAATCTTGATTAGACTCTCCCTCTTCAGTACTATTTTACCAACCATCACTATCTTCATGAATATAATAACTTCGTTTATAAGCACTTGAAGGGAAGCTTACCTCTAAACCTTCTAGTACCTAGTTGGAGTTTCCTTACAAAATTCACCTCATCTTCTTTTGATATAACCCGATTCCTTGTTTTCTTCCTTTTCTTTTTGTCTTGCAGCTGCTTTGAATGCAACTTCTCTCATTTATGAGGGACCTCCTTTTCTAATTTCGAAGGACGTTAAAATCCCGTGGAGTTGTACAATAGTACGGTTCTGTAGATCCTGCTTTTCTTGAATGGCAGACACTTTTGACTCGAATTTTGGAGTTAGATATCTCAAGAATTTCTCTACTAAGGTTCGGTCCTTTATGTCTTCGCCTATATTTCTCATACGATTCACAATCTCATCTACTCTTAGAAAGAAACTTGCAATACTTTCATCATTATTTATTTTGAGAGTTTCATACTAAATTCTAAGAGTTTAAAGTTTAGCACATTTTAGCTTATCATCACCTTCATAGCTCTAGATGATCTTGTCCCATATATCCTTAGCTTAATTCAACTGCATGACTTTGACAAATTCTGATTTTGTCAGGCTTCCCAATAAGGCATTGACAACTTTTTCAATGGTTTCATATTTCTTATTTCGTGCCTCATATATGGGAACGAAGGTTGGATAATGATAACCTCCTTCAATGATTTCCCATACATCTGCTCTAAGAGTCTTTAGATATGATCTTGTTTTTTTCTTCTAGAAAAGTAGATTACTTTCATTGAAGAGTGGTGGCCTAATATATGTTATCCCTTCTTGATGGCTCATCTTGGTGAATATTCCTTCAAGTGATCAAGCTTGTGCTAAAGGACCTTCTCTGATACCAATTTTTGGGAAAAACAGTGAGAGGGGGGGGGGGGGGGGGGGAGTGAAACAATATTTACAAAATAATATAAAATTTTCTTGTATTTTTATTTCTGTATGCTACTTTTCTAAAGTAAACCTACGTATGTACGCAATTTTTATGCTGACAACTAGCGTATATCTAGTAAACTTTCATTTCAATTTAATATTCATATGTTTGTCTTAAACTAGTAAATCTGTGATTCATCAGACATTTGATAAGAAGTAAATATGTACAATAAGAACATAATAAAGCATCATACACAAGAAACACACATGAACACTAGGATTTAAGGTGGAAACCGAATGTGGGAGAAAATCGTCGATGTTGTCATCTTTGTCTTCAATTTTTATTATAATTAAAAATTCTTACAATCTTGTACTGGCATAAACTCATACCAGCATGCACGCACACACCTGCATAAGGCTACAACCTTCATTCATTCTCCATCTCCTACTAGAAGGGAGCTTCAACCCCTTGATGTCGTTTACCAACACTCACTAGAAGGGAGCTCCAACCCCTTGATCTGATCACCCGCTACTACTGGAAGGAAGCTTCGACTTCATTACTGAAGGCTCCAACCCTCAACACCATCATGGACCACGTTTCATAAATTTGACACTGTATCCACCTACTTCAACACATTAAAACCTGTAGGCCACTTTTCAACAAATTTAAGATGTAATATTCCTAAATTAGCATGCAGCTAATTGGAATATTAATTTTTTCTCTTCTCATTTAGCTAGATGAATAAATGGGTAGGGAGGCCCATAAATATCTTTAGTATGAATTTAATCCCTCTTAATTTGAAAAGGGATCATCTTCATAGCTGGATAAAGCACCCTCATGTGTGAACAGGGGCTAATGCATGTGGACAAGGTCAAGCTTGACCAAATCAACAGTGTTGGTATGGAGGGAGTGGATCATCAATGAGAGACAACGCAATGTGAATGGGAGGAAGTATCCATGATAGTAGTGACTTTAATGAGTGGTACCCAAGGTGAGAAGGCTCACATTGTTTATAAGGAGGGAAATACAACCATATATGTTATGCTATGGATTATTGATTTTGTGGTGTGTATGACTTCTTGCACTCTCTAGCTGTTTAGCTGAGATTGTTGTGCTGCTTAGCACAGGGTGTTCCTGAGCGGGGATCCCACCTCTTCCCTTGAGGTAGCATCTAGGAAGAGTAATGTACTATAATTTCCACACTTTGGCATTCTATCCAAGCTTCATTCTTTATCTACAACGCAGTGTCTGTTCAGAATTTTGTTGTGTTGCAGGGTGTTGTAGTGGAGGGTTGAGAAACCCATTTTCTGAGCTATCTTTTCAGGGGAGGAAGAAGTCTTCTCATTGGGAGATTAACAAAGGAGGATTTTGAGATTTATTTCACATGCTAGCAGCAGGCCAACCTATTCCCATCATTTACAGTGTATATTCCCACTTTGACTACGTTATTTTAGTGAGCACTTGTACTGGAGGTTTCAATGCGTGATTTGGAGGGTGAGATATTCAGTGTTAGGATCAGCCTTTCACTTGGAGACTTTGTTGGAGGATTTTTTCTCATTTATTTATCAGTTCATCCACCTCCTTCCAGTATTCATTTTGTAGATACAATTCAGCCCTAGGGCGGCATTCCGGAATTTTGGTATCTTGGCTATTTCTGGAAACCCTTCCTGGGTTTTCTTGGAAATGTGTTTGGGAGCATAGATCTATAGCCCCAACACCTTTTGAGCTATATAGCAACAGATCTACATTTTTATATCATTTTTTTAGAATTTTATTCCCTAAAACTGTGTTTTCATGGCTCATGGCACTTGAATGGCAGTGTTTCTCATGGATTAGCATATTTTCCTATTGGAGGCTTGTTTTATATTGCTTGAGTGACTTGATACTCAAGATATTGTGCCTATTATTTGCTAATATGTTTAATAATATGGCTGTACATTTGTTTCATGTAATGGTGTATTTATTTATTCACTATTATTTCCTTTTTTATGCACTATATTCCTGTTTTTCCCATTTAGGAATATTACAATGGTATCAGAGCATAATCTTGGCTCAACCTGTGGATCTCAGCCATTATGCTATCAAGAGAATAAGAAGAAGGAGAAAGAGATCAGAATGAGGGAAAGAATGAGTTTTATCTCATATTTTTTCAGATCTAAAAGGGACCTCACCAAGGAGGTCAAGCAAAGAAAATTGGAGAAAAGAAATGAAACCACACTAGGGTTTCAAGATGAGGAAGGTACATGTACTTCCTATCAGAAAAAAAGAAGAATCGGTATTGCATAGAGCTCCAAAGAAACATGCTATGCCCTTTCCTTTTGAAGAAGAAGACAAGATGCATGGAGATGGAGGACACTTAGATCATGAGATTCTAAGTGAGTATCTTGCAGAATATAAGTTTCAACCTAGAGCTTTCAAGCAGAATCTAACTCTCCCACAGTTCATTGAGATCAAAGAATAAAGGAGACCTTGCAGCAATAGATTTCTATTGTCTAAATTTGATGGGTCATCCACATGCACAACAAAAGCTTGGGAATGAGGTTGGATGCATTCTTCCTGCTACACCCAGTAGTAGAAAGAGAAACTATTGAGATTGTAGCACTGCACCTTGAGGGTGAAGAAAAAATTTGGTGGTTTAGCCATTTGAGTCATGCAAGAGTGACTGCATATGCAGATTTTACTCAAAGGTTGATCAAGAAGTTTGACAAGAAGAAATCAGGGGAGAAGAAACATCCAACACCACTTGCTACAGGAGTACTTGCATCAGGAGAAAGAAAACTTGCACCTTTGCAAAGTGGTCTTGATCTGTAGAAATTTAGAGTCCCATGCACTATTTTGAAGATGCATGAGGAGGAGGAGACTTATATCAGTGTTGATGCAGCCATAGAAGAACAAACATCATTATCAATAGTTGGGGAATTCATCACACTGGAGGAAGGAACTATTGTAGTAGTACAAGATGTTCCCAAGCTTTACCAAGGTATGCACATATTTCCATTTCCTATTATTACAACACATCATACGGAGGATTATGGAAACATGCTATCATGGAAAATGCATGAACTAGTGTCAAAGAACATTGCTGATTTGGAGTAGCAACCTATCACAGTGCTGAGGACCCTTGATTTCTTCAAGGAGGAGATATACAATCATCCTGGCTACTCATTGTTGAGTTGGACACAATTCTTGGGGTTGGAGTGTAGATTTTGGAGGATAGGATGAGTATTATCCTAAAAAATGAAATGCAAAACTATGTATTCAAAATTCATCATGATATTCAGACAGAAGATGCACCATCATGGAAATCAGCAACGCTATCATTGAGAAGAAGTGATGAGTTGGGGGCCCAACCATTATTGGAGCATTCAAATGACCATTCTACATGTGAAACGGAGGATAGGCAGATGGTTGATGAGAGGCATCTTATCTTCCATTGTTATAATGGATCTTTCTTGATGAGCATTTCACAGCTCAATGAAAAGGTTTTGCCTTCAGTATATCTAGATCCTTATGGATTCAAAATGGTCATTGATGAGTGGTCTTCATTTGGAGATCTCCAGGAAATTCCATTTCAACATCCCATGAAATGCAAAGATATAAATCAGATTTGGGAGGATGGTATTTTCCATTAGAGGGATACCTATTTTGAGCATGATAGTAGACACTCACCATTGGTTGGATGGGTGATGTTGATGAGAAAGAGGTTGGAGCACCACTTGCAGATCTATGACATAGGGTAGCAGGAGGAAAGGCTACGTTGGCTACTCTTGAAAGAGTTTGGCCATCATGTGACATATCCTCTTTCAAAGGGTATGTTGGTTGTTGGGACTTGGCATGGCACTTACATCATATGGCATGTCAAAGAATGGAGTCATGAAATGGCAAGAGCCTTATCACCAAGGCCAACAATGTTGTCACTTGGGAGTATGTATCTATTGATGGAGTTTTCCAAGGGGAGTATGCATCCCTTCATTTTGCAGACCTTTGAGAGGAGATTCTCAGGGGAGGGCTCATCCATGGACCTCACTTTCAGCCTCCTCACAATTCATGGTAATAAATGTGTTTATGTACTTATTGATCATTTCATAAAGTATTTTCATTCTCTCACCATCTATGTACAATGCATTGTTCCACAAGAGGGCAATATTATCTTTGGGTTACATGGTCATTCTAGGATCAACATTTGTGATGGAGATATCCCTTCTTTGCATGACTTTGGGAAAATTTGGTGTTATTCTTGTTATGCTCAACTGATTTATAATGCCATTTACTACCTCCTAGTATATGAGAAAACACACATATATAGCAACTTGTTGGGAGACAACTTGCCACATGATGTTCTAAAATAGTAATTGGTAAAATTGCGTTGTATCCACTAGGGAAACCATTGGCACCATCCAACATTGCACATAACATTTAGTATCTTTCTGATTTGGATACCACATGGTGATGATGTACCATTCAATTTGTATGGGATGGTTTGGGCTCATGAAACTAGAGGAGGGGTCTTTGGAGATCCAGTTGTCCTTTTGTATCTTCAGGGAAACATTATTGCAGCCCAATATCAGCAGCAACTCTACACTTTCCATAAGTGGAGAGAGAGAGAGAGGTTGGGTAGGCCAAATTTTCTATCATGTTAAGTTATGCAACCCACCTACATTCCAGGAGCCAAAGGTGGAAGAACATTCTCATGAGTTACCATTATGGAGGGTGACTCACTTTTTACGAATGATAGCTTGGGGTTTGGAGCTTCACATGGAAATGAAGGTTCCCAATACTTTTCTGATTCCATGCCTCAAGGAGGCCTCTAGACCACACATATTTGCCTCCATGGGTATCCCACTACTTCGTGATGAGAGCCATTTGGGTTTGTCACCAAAGGCTTACCTATATACTTGGGAGGAGAAACTAGAGGGCATATTGATGAGAGAGCATCTTGTTCATTGGAGGAACTTATCATATGAGGATGTTACAGGAGGAAGAGGGGAGGCTCTTCAATTATATCGTTGCAGTTGCTTCAAGACAAGCAACATTTGGGAGGGGAGGACTGTAATATTCCTAAATTGGCATGCAGCTAATTGGAATAGTGATTTTTTCTCTTGTCATTTAGCTAGATGAATAAATGGGTAGGGAGGCCCATAAATCTCTTTAGTAGGAATAAAATCCATATTAATGTGAAAATGGATCATCTTCATAGCTGGATAAAGCACCCTCATGTGTGAACAGGGGCTAATGCATGTGGACAAGGTCAAGCTTGACCAAATCAACAATGTTGGTATGGAGGGAGTGGATCATCAATGAGAGACAACGTAGTGTGAATGGGAGGAAGTCTCCATGATATTAGTGAATTTAATGAGTGGGACCCAAGGTGAGAAGGCTCACATTGTTTATAAGGAGGGCAAGGTAGCCATAGATGTTATGTTATGGATTATTTATTTTGTGGACTATATGACTTCTTGCACTCTTTAGCTGTTTAGTTGAGATTGTTGTGCTGCTTAGCACAGGGTGTTCCTAAGCGGGGATCCCACCTCTTCTCTTGAGGTAGCCTCTAGGAAGAGTATTGTACTATCATTTCCACACTCTGGAATTCTAGCCAACATTCAGTCTTCAGCTACAGCGCAATGTCTATTCAAAATTGTGTTGTGTTGCAGGGTGTTGCAGTGGAGGGTTGAGAAACCCACTTTGTGAGCTAGTTTTTCAGGGGAGGAAGCATTATTCTCATTGGGAGATCAGAAAAGGAGGATTTTGAGCTTTCTTTCACATCTTGGGACCAGGCCAACCTATTCCCATCATTTACAGTGCATATTCCCCTTTTGACTACGTTATTTTAGTGAGCACTTGTAGTGGAGGTTTCAATGCTTGATTTGGAGGGTGAGATCTTTAGTGTTAGGATTATCCTTTCACTTAGAGAATTTTTTGGAGGAGTTATACTCATTTATTTATCATTTCAAACACCTCCTTCCAGTATTTAGTTTGTAGCTGCAATTCATCCCTAGGGCTGCATTCTGACATTTTGGTATCTTGGGTATTTCAGGAAACCCTTCCTGGGTTGTCTTGGAAATGTTTTTGGGAGCATAGATCTATATTCTCAAAACCTTTTGAGCTATATAAAAATAGATCTACATTTTTATATCATTTTTGTAGCATTTTATGCCCTAAAAATGCGTTGTCATGGCTCATGGCACTTGTATGGCAATGTTTCTCATGGATTAGCATATTTTCCTATTGGAGGCTTGTTTTCTATTGCTTGAGTGATTTGATCCTCAAGATATTGTGCCTATTATTTGCTAATATGTTTAATAAGATGGTTGTACATTTGTCTCATGTAATGGTGTATTTATTTATTCACTGCTATTTCCTTTTTTATGAACTATATTGCTGCTTTTCCTATTTGGGAATATTACATAAGAATGGACCCACTACCGTCATTTAAGCCTAATACCATATATCAAAACTAAAAGTGATCATTGTACCAAATCGTTCAACCAATTATTGAATCACTGAATCAAACAACCATTGAACCAATCAATCCTTGAACTAAACAATCACTCAACCAATCACCAACTTAGATCAACCAACCTCTTCCTAAACATTCAAAACAAAGAGATCACTATAACCAGAACATCAGTACTAAACAAAAAACACTGCATCAACCTATTGAATCAACTGCAAACCTGATAAATCATATGGCGGAATATGGACACTAATTTTCTTAAACAAAATTGTGTGTATGCACGATTTTCATGAATGCAACCTGTGTACAGATCTCAACATACCAAATTTTGAATTACTTTCAATCTGAACTAGACAATGCATTGCACACATAGATACTGAACATTAGAGAACTTTTGAGGTCTAAAATGGGCCTCCTAAGAAAAATGTACAACCAAAATAAAATTTATAAGAACCAATAGGATTCAAGATGATGGTGTCAACCATGGGAGATGATTCACCATTTTTGGGGTAAAAAAGTAAAAATATTAAAAAATAATAAAATAATAAAACTACTTTTTCAACATGTATTTTCAGCTTATCTCCATAAGGATTTACTAAAATTTCGAGCGGGAGTACTAGTTGGATCCAAAATTTAATTCCTCATACAAGAGTACCTATGTTGCATACTTTCGATGAACCCTGCTACACGAAAAATGAGAAATACATGAAAAAACGTGATTGAAATCACAGTTTTCATGTAGCAAGGTCCATCGAAAGTATGCAACATGGGTACTCCTTGGATGAGGAATCAAATTCTACATCCAATGAATCTTCCCGCTTGAAATTTGAATAAACCCATATGGATATAAGTTGAAAATACGAGTTAAAAAAGTAGTTTTTTCTTTTTTCCCTCTAAAATTTGATGATGTAATCTAATCTTATTTTATTATTTCCACTATTATTTAATAATATCCTTAGGAGGCCCATTTTAGACCTGAAAATTCCCCTAATGTGAATCTGTCAGATCAGAGATCTATGAACCTCATACAGTTAGATGCATCATGGAAATTCTTAAACAAATCAATACTCAATCAATTTAACTTTAGACATCACTATTAAGACCAGATGAACATGAAGACTTCATTGACAGACAACAAAAATACAACAGGACTGATTAGTATGATCATACATATTCTTTAGTATAAACCCTAGCTTTCATATGCACTTATCATAAATAATTTACGTGTGTATACACATTGTTTAGGAATGAAACCTACATACATATCTTCCCATACTGTAGAATCAATACACTACTACTCAGAAGAGAATATGCGTGTGCACGTGCCTTTCCAGAGACAAACCCATGTACGAATATCGAATTTTAAATTTATAGCTGCGCTGCACTTCAAAACTTCAGACATACCCAGATCACGATATTCAAAGAAGTAAACACACGTCAAATCATAGATCTAGTCAACTGATAAGCAGATCATACAATGCATATTAATTTCAGGTCTAATGATCCTGATCCATCATTGTATTACCGGGTGCATATTTATTTTAGATTAATCACTCATCAATAGCCCAGGGCCATGCAATAATAATTCATATCGAAGTAATCATCAATCTCTCTCAAATGTGCACACCAAAACACTTGGATCTTCATCTCCTTATATAGCTTAGGCCTTAGCCAATACCATGGGTCAAAACCACACTAATACCGATGGTATTCTTTAACGGGATCAAATATTCATTGACATGCTCATTAATATGGGCTAAAATCATGGTAAGGACCCTTGGTATTTAGTAAACAATAGTGCACAAACTGCACACGAATTTTCTTCTTCATACCCGCGTGCATACATGACTTTGTTGTACCAAACCTGCGTATACATGACTTCTCTTCATCATAACTGCGTATGTACACAAATTTTCTTTACAGGTCTAGTGTATACATGAATTCTCTTCATCATACCTACATATGTACACGTCTTTGCTTCACATAACCTCACTAGTAAATGTGGTCCAATTTTCGACGGCCACTTCGTCGCTATTCCGACACATAGACATCGCAAGAGCGATAGTTTGAGGAAGGGAAAAACATGGTTAGCTTTACAGTCTCAATTCCGACACTTCGGTAAAGTGTCAGAATAGTGACACTTTTTCCGACGTTTCCAGATTTTCGTCGCTTTTCCGATGTTAACTAAATCATCGCTACTCCGACGATTTATAAGCATCAGTCTTCCAATGAACCACAAAGGTCAGTCTTACGACATTACCAAACTGTCGGTCTTCCGACGCTTTTCAGGTTTTCAAGAAAACATCGCAATTCTGATGTTATTGCTTCCGACATTTAAAGCATCAGTCTTCTGACGCTAATAAATTTTTCAAACCACCGTCGAAAGTGGGACGTTATGTCTCTCGACACTGTAAAGCGTCACTCTTCCAATGGATATGGAGCAACGTAACAACCGTCGATGTCATGGGAGTCGCGGGTGATGCACTCGATACTGTTACAAATGACCCTTCCGAGGGAGTTGATGTATTTTCCCATATTAGGTTCTGATACAATGATGTAGCACCAGAAATAATTTGACTCACTGAACGATAACCGGGTGGGAGAGAGGAAGGTTGAACTGAGACATAATGAAAATTCTCCAGAGGGAGCTAATATTCTCTTGTAGAAACATAAATCTCTTCACTACTGATGGGACTCAAAGCATCCATGTCAGATGAAGCCATGTTATTGTTGAAAAGGTGACGAGGAGTGGCAAGTATAGAAGGTGGTTCCGAAGTAAGTGGAGGAAACTCTTCTTCTTTTCCAAAAACAACCCAAACATTCAGAAGTTTCCAATTGATATCAAATGGCTCCTCAAGAGGAGATTGGGTAGCAAGAGGTAAGATACTCGAAACAATAGAATTCCAGTAACCGATACGTCTAGTAGGCTACAATGCTCCTGAAGAAACTTCAGGAGAAGGATATCCACTAGGAGGTAATGAAGGGGATGACGAAACTAGTGGTTCCACCACCGTGACTTTGTCTCAAAAACATGAGAGAACCGAGATGACCAATTCGAGGCTTTAAGACCAAACACTAAGGAATTACTTAAGAACAAGCCAAGGAAATATATTTAATGAGCGTGTCATCATAGGAAATTTATTTTATGACACTGAAACAAAACTCTGACTTTTCATATTTTAAGAGTCAAGAGAAAGGAAAAAGGTGACTCTAGTCACTTTCAGGTTGAATGAGCGCGACAAGACAAGTAATCCGTGATATTTTCAATTTTAGAGAGTCACGAAAATACCAAAATGACTACACAGGAAATCTAAGCAAGTGGGTGTAGCAAGCTTTTGTGAACTGCAATATACACCTTGGTGATCAAATGAAAGAGAAATGACCAAAGACTTAACGTACGTGCAGGGAGTCTCCCCGAATGTTGTGTTTGGTGTATCACGGTTACAGGGCAGCAGAATCATCTTCCTATGGATAAAGGATTGCAACCTATGAGGGTCTCCCTTTATATACACAATGGTACGGGGAGCACAAGTCCATGCTAGTGCTGTCTACTACCAGATGGTGAACGATAGCTACTAGGTTTAGTGGCGCCGGAACACGTCACTAGCCTAGACCGCTAAATGTGAGTGTTAGGTTTCAATTCTTCCTTAGGTTGATTGGGTTCATTTTAAAATTGATATTGAATTAATGTTGCGGTTTCAAGGCCTTACCGAATGTAATCTCGAATCCTTAATGCACAACTATATGCAAAATAAAATCATTCCAATTCGATGAACAACTAGCTAAGAGAAAGATAGTAGTTCATAACGAAGAAACAATCAATCGAATACAAGAAAAAATTTCCTAATGCATCTAAGACAACCAAAGAAGAAAATGAAAAGATATTTCCTTGTTCACTAAAAGCTACTAATGCAAAAGAACATTTTTCATTTTCAATCTAAGAGAAAGAATGCAATTTTTTTCCTTTTAGATGAATGAAAAGAAAAATGCACTACTACACTAAAAGAAAAAAATAGACACTAGTTTTGAGAAATTTGAATCAAACGATCTAAAACAAAGAGATCAATCCAAGACGAACATCAAACACACTCAAAACATAGACGCATTCCTTCAAGAAAAAAGAGGGCTTTCGAACCGATTCAGTGAGCAATGTAATCTATGCTTAGGGTGACAGAGGTAGAGCTAAATGAACACCAAGATGACCATTCAACGACCCAGTGACATGTAGAACCAAAAGAAAAACTAAGACAATAAGTCAAAAAGCTAAAAATATAAAGACCAAATTGATTCAAAATCAACTCAGAAGGTTCAATGAGGAGGTAGCTGAACGAATGACGGAAGGCAGCTAGAAACTCTAGGATGAAAAACTTCACTGATTAGATGAGGGTAAAACAACTGAGAAGAATGAGACAAGAGAGTCACAGAAATTCCAGTGGACTAATTCAAAGAGGAAAATCCAACCCAGAGTCAAGACACACTGACAAAAACTCAGGAGAAAGGAAAAAATCCCAACCTACATGATTCAACACGTCTTTCAAGCTGTAATCTGTACTAAATAGAGGATGGTGTGCCTATGAAAAAGGAAACAAGCGCCAATCAGCACGGTTTTTCAAGCAACAGTAGCGATGAGCCTGAAAACTATGGAAAAGACAAAAATTCACTGAGCAGAGGTCAGAATTGACACTCCGAGACTAAGTATGATGGCTGAAAATAGTCAGACATGCAGAACAAAGCAGAAAAACAATTATACGACCAAAGTCGAATAGACAAGCCAAACACTAGGTGAACAATGAGAGACGAAAAACACACTGATCCCCAGTGGATTCACCAACTTTTTGAGCAGGTAAATCCCCTCTGTGGACAGAGGCGATCCCTCTAGCCCTAGAGTGGGTCTAGCAATAAGGGAACAAGATGGATTTTCAGACTCCTAGCTTATAAATGAAAAGGAGTTGGGATAGATGACCTACCTTGGTAAAACACTTTTGTTGTAGTTTGAAACAGTGATCCTTTGATATTTGTCTTCACACATCACAGTTATTCAGTGATAATGTTTGTGTACCTACACAAGGATCAAATGAAAGGTGACAACATACGAAAACATAATTTCATTTACAACTATCTGATTGGTCAAGGGTATTCAAACATTTTTCATATGATCAAACAAAAAATTGGAACCAAAAAACTAGTCATGTATTAATGATAGAGAAAAGAAGTTTATAACCTTAATGCCTTGATGTTGTAGCCTCCTTCGACAGGTTCGTTCAAGTGCGTCTCAATCATTCATCGGGGATCAGACTTGCTGAGGAAATGGGCCTAAACTCTCTCTCGACAGTGGATTCCTCTCTTCCTTATTCTTCACTCCAGCTATCGTAAGGACTGTTCAGCTAGCTAAAACCATGTGAGAAGGAAGTATTCATAGGAGAGGAGGAGGTGGTTTGGGATCCCTCATAAGGTGGAAGAGAGGTTTTATCCCTTTGGGGAGTTTCTCAATTATAGGAAACAAGAATCCAAAGGGAGGACTTCAACGTTATTTCATCGAACAAACCATGATGACTCTGCTCACAAAGTGGTTGTGCATAGAAACTTCGTTTCTATTTAAAAAACTTTCCAAAAAAATATCGGTGCGGGTTCCCCACTGAGACAGAGTGCCAATGGGCATGAGGCCCAGTGTTAATTTCTCTATGGCCGCGACGCCATAACTGCCTACCAGCGCTGACCCAAAATCATATTTTTTTTAGAGCCTACTTCAGGAATGATCAACAGAGGAAATGTTCTTGACATGCCAAAGGATGCAATGACAATTTTAGCAAGGTATAAAAATACAAAAAATTCATTGAAATGGGCCTCCAATGTTTGGGATGGGGATTGCAAGGATGGTGACAAAATACTATGTAATAGTAAGGTGGCTTCAAAAACACTTTGTAGTTCTCAATGTCTAGGTCTGTACTTTTGAACCAGATCTCTCCATGGTTAGGGATCCTAGTGGCTATGGGAATGGCCTCTACTAAAATAGTAAAATAATTCCCTGCTATGCTGACCTTATCCCTCCTCAAACTAGTGGCAAAGATCCTTGTCAACTTGTCATTGAAACCTAATTTTTGGATCTTCTCACAAAAAAAAATAAACCCACACCTTGGAAAGAATTTTTGAGGAAAGGTGAAGCTATGATTTCTTGGAATTTGGTGGGCTCATACCTAATTATCTTCCCTCCTTTATAATTCTTCTTGTCAGTGTGTGTGGTCTATGCTTCCATAGTGAAACCCTAGCTCACTAGGAGGAATAACAAGGGTTTAGTTTTGGGAAAACAAGGAATTTGGGACAATATTGTATATGGAGGGAAATGAAGGGGTTAGGGGCTATCTAAATTCTTAGGGAAATATTCAGGGGTAGGGATAGGTGTTAGGGAGTGTAGGGAGGTGTAAATTTGGGAAATGGGTGAGGGGATAGGGTAAAAAAGTTGGAAACATAGTCTTCTCCTAGGAAAGTGTATTGTAGGCTAGGGTTTGTAGAGAAATGGAAGAAATGAGTGAAATGAGCACGGGTAAAGATCGAGGAAGGTAGATGGAGAATGAGTGAGTGTTTTTGAGCATAAAATGTAATAATTTTTACTACAACAATGAAGCAAATTTACCAAAGGAAATTGAGCTAATTGGAATATTAAATTTTTCTCTTGTCATTTAGCTAGATGAATAAACGGGTAGGGAGGCCCATAAATCTCTTTAGTAGGAATAAAATCCCTTTAATGTGAAAAGGGATCATCTTCATAGCTGGATAAAGCACCCTCATGTGTGAACAGGGGCTAATGCATGTGGAAAATGTCAAGCTTGACCAAATCAACAACGCTGGTATGGAGGGAGTGGATCATCAATGAGAGACAACGCAGTGTAAATGGGAGGAAGTATACATGATAGTAGTGACTTTAATGAGTGGTACCCAAGGTGAGATGGCTAACATTTATTTTAAGGAGGGAAATACAACCATAGATGTTATGCTATGGATTATTGATTTTTTGGTCTGTATGACTTATTGCACTCTCTAGCTATTTAGCTGAGATTGTTGTGTTGCTTAGCACAGGGTGTTCCCGAGTGGGGATCCCACCTCTTCCCTTGAGGTAGCATCTAGGAAGAGTATTGTACTATCATTTCCACACTCTGGAATTCTGGCCAAGCTTCATTCTTTATCTACAACGCAGTGTCTATTCAGAATTGTGTTGTGTTGTAGGGTGTTGCAGTGGAGGGTTGAGAAACCCATTTTCTGAGCTATTTTTTCAGGGGAGGAAGAATTCTTCTCATTGGGAGATCAAAAAGGATGATTTTGAGATTTATTTCACATTTTTTTACCATTCCAATCTATTCCCATCATTTATAGCGCATATTCCCACTTTGACTGCGTTATTTTAGTGAGCACTTGCAGTGGAGGTTTCAGTGCTTGATTTGGAGGGTGAGATCTTCAGTGTTAGGATCAGCCTTTCACTTGGAGACTTTATTGGAGGATTTATACTCATTTATTTATCATTTCATCCACCTCCTTCCAGTATTCAGTTTGTAGCTGCAATTCAGCCCTAGGGAGGCATTTCGGCATTTTGGTATCTTGGGTATTTCTGGAAACCCTTCCTAAGTTGTCTTGGAAATGTGTTTGGGAGCATAGATCTATAGGCCCAACACCTTTTGAGCTATATAACAACAAATCTACATTTTTAGATCATTTTTGTAGAATTTTATGCCCTAAAACTACACTGTCATGGCTCATGGCACTTGTATGGTAGTGTTTCTCATGGATTAGCATATTTTCCTATTGGAGGCTTGTTTTCTATTGCTTGAGTGACTTGACACTCAAGATATTGTGCCTATTATTTGCTAATATGTTTAATAATATGGCTGCAAATTTGTTTCATGTAATGGTGTATTTATTTACTCACTGTTATTTCCTTGTTTATGCACTATATTCCTGCTTTTCCCATTTAGGAATATTACAATGGTATCAGAGCATAATCTTCGCTCAACCTGTGGATCTCATCCATTATGCTATCAAGAGAATAATAATAAGGAGAAAGAGATCATAATGAGGGAAAGAGTGAGTTTTAGCTCATCTATTTTTAGATCTAAAAGGGACCTCACCAAGGAGGTCAAGCAAAGAAAAGTGGAGAAAATAAATTAAACCACACTAGGTTTTCAAGATGAGGAAGGTGCATGTACTTCTTATCAGAAAAAAAGAAGAATCATTATTGCATAGAGCTCCAAAGAAACATGCTATGCCCTTTCATTTTGAAGAAGAAGACAAGATGCATGGAGATGGAGGACACTTAGATCATGAGATTCTAAGTGAGTATCTTGCAGAATATAAGTTTCAACCTAGAGCTTTCAAGTTCATTCAGCTCAAAGAATAAAGGAGACCTTGCAGCAATAGATTTCTATTCTCTAAATTTTATGGGTCTTCCACATGCACAACAAGAGCTTGGGGAATGAGGTTGGATGCATTCTTCCTGCTACACCCAGTAGTAGAAACAGAAACTGTTGAGATTGCATCGCTGCACCTTAAGGGTGAAGCAAACATTTGGTGGTTCAGCCATTTAAGTCATGCAAGAGTGATTGCATTTGCGGATTTTACTCAAAGGTTGATCAAGAAGTTTGACAAGAAGAAATCAGGGGAGAAGAAACTTCCACCACCACTTGCATCAGGAGAAAGAAAACTTGCACCTTTGCAAATTGGTCTTGATCTGTAGAAATTTAGAGTCCCATGCACTATTCTGAAGATGCATGAGGAGGAGACTTATATCAGCGTTGATGTAGCCATAGAAGAACAACCATCATCATCAATAGTTGGGGAAGTCATCACACCAGAGGAAGGAACCGTTGTAGCAGTACAAGATGTTCCCAAGCTTTACCAAGGTATGCACATATTTCCATTTCCTATTATTACAACACATCATACGGAGGATTATGGAAACATGCTATCATGGAAAATGCATGAACTAGGGTTAAAGAACATTGCTGATCTAGAGCAACAGACTATCACTGTACTAAGGACCCTTGATTTCTTCAAGGAGGAGATATACAATCATCCTGGTTACTCATTGTTGAGCTGGAAACAACTCTTGGGGTTGGAGTGTAGATTTTTGGAGGATAGGATGAGTATTATCCTAAACAATGAAATGCAAAACTATGTGTTCAACACTGATCATGATCTTGAGACAGCAGATGCACCATCGTGGAAATCAGCAACGCTATCATTGAGAAGAAGTGATGAGTTGGGGGCCCAACCATTATAGGAGCATTCCAATGACCATTCTACATGTGAAACAGGGGATAAGCAGATGGTTGACGAGAGGCATCTTATCTTCCATTGTTATGATGGATCTTTCTTGATGAGCATTTCACAGCTCAATGAAAAGTTTTTGCCTTCAGTATATCTAGATCCTTATGGATTCAACATGGTCACTGATTAGTGGTCTTCATTTGGAGATCTCTAGGAAATTGCATTTCAACATCCCATGAAATGCAAAGATAGAAATCGGATTTGGGAGGATGGTATTTTCCATTGGATGGATACCTATTTTGAGCATGATAGTAGACACTCACCATTATTTGGATGGGTGATGTTGATGAGAAAGAGGTTGGAGCGTCACTTGCAGATCTATGACACAGGGTAGCAGTAGGCAAGGCTACGTTGGCTACTCTTGAAAGAGTTTGGCCATCATGTGACATATCCTCTTTCAAAGGGTATGATGGTTGTTGGGACTTTGCATGGCACTTACATCATATGGCATGTCAAAGAATGGAGTCATGAAATGGCAAGAGCCTTATCACCAAGGCCAACAATGTTGTCACCCTGGAGTATGTATCTATTGATGGAGTATTCCAAGGGGAGTATGCATCCCTTCATTTTGCAGACCTTTGAGAGGATATTCTCAGGGGGGGGCTCATCCATGGACCTCACTTTTAGGCTACTCACAATTCATGGTAAGAAATGTGTTTATTTACTTATTGATCATTTCATAAAGTATTTGCATTCTCTCACCATCTATGTACAATGCATTGCTCCACAAGAGGGCAAGATTATCTTTGGGTTTCATGGTCATTCTAGGACCAAAATTTGTGATGGAGATATCCCTTCTTTGCATGACTTTGGGAAAATGTGGTGTTATTCTTGTTATGCTCAACTAATTTATAATGCCATTTACTACCTCCTAGTAGATGAGAAAACACACATATCTAGCAACTTGTCGGGAGACAAATTGCCACATGATGTTCTAAAATAGTAATTGGTAAAACTGCGTTGTATCCACTAGGGAAACCATTGGCACCATCCAACATTTCACATAACATTCAGTATATTTCTTATTTGGATACCACATGGTGATGATGTACCATTCAATTTGTATGGGATGGTTTGGGCTCATGAAACTAGATGAGGGGTCTTTCGAGATCCAGTTGTCCTTTTGTATCTTGAGGGCAACATTATTGCAGCCCAATATCAGCAGCAACTCTACACTTTCCATAAGTGGAGAGAGAGAGACAGGTGGGGTAGGCCAAATGTTCTATCATGTTCAGTTATGCATCCCACCTACATTCTAGGAGCCAAAGGTGGAAGAACATTCTCATTAGTTACCATTATGGAGGGTGACTCACTTTTTATGGATGATAGCTCGGGGTTTGGAGCTTCACATGGAAATGAAGGTTCCCAATACTTTTCTGATTCCATGCCTCAAGAAGGCCTCTAGGCCACACATATTTGCCTCCGTGGGTATCCCACTACTTCATGATGAGAGCCATTTGGGTTTGTCACCAAAGGCTTACCTATATACTTGGGAGGAGAAACTAGAGGGCATATTGATGAGAGAGAATCTTGTTCATTGGAGGAACTTATCATATGAGGATGCTACAAGAGGAAGAGGGGAGGCTCTTCAGTTCTATCCTTGTAGTTTCTTGAGGAAAAGCAACATTTGGGAGGGGAGGACTGTAATATTCCTAAATTAGCATGCAGCTAATTAGAATATTAATTTTTTCTCTTGTCATTTAGCTAGATGAATAAATGGCTAGGGAGGCCCATAAATATTTTTAGTAGGAATAAAATCCCTCTTAATGTGAAAATGGATCATCTTAATAGCTGGATAAAGCACCCTCATGTGTGAACAGGGGCTAATGCATGTGGACAAGGTCAAGCTTGACCAAATCAACAACGCTGGTATGGAGGGAGTGGATCATCAATGAGAGACAACGTAGTGTGAATGGGAGGAAGTCTCCATGATAGTAGTGACTTTAATGAGTGGGACCCAAGGTGAGAAGGCTCACATTGTTTATGAGGGAAAGGCAACCATAGATGTTATGTTATGGATTATTTATTTTGTGGTCTGTATGAATTCTTGCACTCTCTAGCTATTTAGCTGAGATTGTTGTGCTTCTTAGCACAGGGTGTTCCCGAGCGGGGATCCCACCTCTTATCTTGAGGTAACCTCTAGGAAGAGTATTTTGCTATCATTTCCACACTACGGCATTCTGGCCAACCTTCAGTCTTCAGCTACAGCGCAGTGTCTATTCAAAATTGTGTTGTGTTGCAGGGTGTTGCAGTGGAGGGTTGAGAAACCCACTTTCTGAACTAGTTTTTCAGGGGAGGAAGCATTCCTCTCATTGGGAGATCAGAAAAGGAGGATTTTGAGCTTTATTTCACATCTTGGGACCAAGCCAACCTATTCCCATCATTTACAGCGCATATTCCCCCTTTGACTGCATTATTTTAGTGAGCACTTGTAGTGGAGGTTTCAGTGCTTGATTTGGAGGGTGAGATCTTTAGTGTTAGGATTAGCCTTTCACTTGGAGAATTTGTTGGAGGAGTTCTAATCAATTATTTATCATTTCAAACACCTCCTTCTGGTATTCAGTTTGCAACTGCAATTCATCCCTAGGGTTGCATTCTGACATTTTGGTATCTTGGGTATTTCAGGAAACCCTTCCTGGGTTGTCTTGGAAATGTGTTTGGGAGCATAGATATATATTCCCAACAAATTTTGAGCTATATAACAACAAATCTACATTTTTATATCATTTTTGTAGCATTTTATGCCCTAAAAATGCGTTTTCATGGCTCATGGCACTTGTATGGCAATGTTTCTCATGGATTAGCATATTTTTCTATTGGAGGCTTGTTTTCTATTGCTTGAGTGATTTGATCCTCAAGATCTTGTGCCTATTATTTAATAATATTTTTAATAAGATGACTATACATTTGTCTCATGTAATGGTGTATTTATTTATTCACTGCTATTTCCTTTTTTATGCACTATATTTTTTCTTTTCCTATTTGGGAATATTACATAAGATTGGACCTACTACCATCATTTAAGCCTAATAACACATATCAAAACTAAAATTGATCACTGTACCAAATCGTTCAACCAATTATTGAATCACTAAATCAAACAACCATTGAACCAATCAATCCTTGAACTAAACAATCACTCAACCAATCACCAACTTAGATCAACCAACCTCTTCTTAAACATTCAAAACAAAGAGATCATTATAACCAGAACATCGGTACCAAACCAAAAACACTGCATCAACCTACTGAATCAACTGCAAACCTAATAAATCATATGACAAAATATGTACACTAATTTTATTAAACAAAATTGTGTGTATACACGATTTTCATGAATGCAACCTGTGTACAGATCTCAACATACCAAATTTTGAATTACTGTCAATCTAAACTAGACAATGCATTGCACACATATATACTGAACATTAGAGAAATTTTGAGGTCTAAAATGGGCCTCCTAAGAAAAATGTACAACTAAAATAAACTTTATAAGAACCAATAGGATTCAAGATGATGATGTCAACCATGGGGGATGATTCACCATTTTTGGGGTAAAAAAGTAAAAAAGATTAAAAAATAATAAAATAATAAAACTACTTTTTCAACATGTATTTTCAGCTTATCTCCATAAGGATTTACTAAAATTTCGAGCGGGAGTACTCGTTGGATGCAAAATTCAATTCCTCATACAAGAGTACCTATGATGCATACTTTCGATGGCCTCTGCTACACGAAAAATGAGAAGTACATGAAAAAACGTGATTGAAATCACATTTTTCATGTATTTCTCATTTTTCATGTAGCAAGGTCCATCGAAAGTATGCAACATGGGTACTCCTTAGATGAGGAATCAAATTATGCATCCAATGAATCTTCCCGCTCAAAATTGGAATAAACCCATAGGGATATAAGTTGAAAATACGAGTTAAAAAAGTAGTTTTTTCTTTTTTCGCTCTAAAATTTGATGATGTAATCTAATATTATTTTATTATTTCCACTATTATTTTATAATATCCTTAGGAGGCCCATTTTAGACCTAAAAATTCCCCTAATGTGAATCTGTCAGATCAGAGATCTATGAACCTCATACAGTTAGATGCATCATGGAAATTCTTAAATAAATCAATACTCTATCAATTTAACTTTAGACATCACTATTAAGACCAGATGAACATGAACACTTCATTGAAAGACAACAAAAATACAACAGTACTGATTAGTATGATCATACATATTCTTTAGTAGAAAACCTAGCTTTCATACGCACTTATCATAAAGAATTTACATGTGTATACACGCTATTTAGGAATGAAACATGCATACAGATCTTCCCATACTGTAGAATCGATACACTACTACTCAGAAGAGAATATGTGTGTGCACGTGCCTTTCCAGAGACAAACCCATGTACGGATATTGAATTTTAAATTTATAGTTGCGCTGCACTTCAAAACTTTAGACATACCCAGATCATGACATTCAAAGAAGTAAACACACGTCAAATCATAGATCTAGTCAACCGATAAGCATATCATACAATGCATATTAATTTCAGGTCTAATGATCCTGATCCATCATTGTATTACCGGGTGCATATTTATTTTAGATTAATCACTCATCAATATCCTAAGGCCATGCAATAATACTTCATATCGAAGTAATCATCAATCTCTCTCAAATGTGCACACCAAAACACTTGGATCTTCATCTCCTTATATAGCTTAGGCCTTAGCCAATACCATGGGTCAAAACCACACTAATACCAATGGTATTCTTTAACGGGATCAAATATTCGTTGACATGCTCATTACTATGGGCTAATAACATGGTAAGGACCCTTGGTATTTAATAAACAATAGTGCACAAATTGCACACGAATTTTCTTCTTCATACCCACGTGCATACGTGACTTTGTTGTACCAAACCTGCAT
This sequence comes from Pinus albicaulis, assembly GCA_034641835.2. Classification (NCBI taxonomy): domain Eukaryota; kingdom Viridiplantae; phylum Streptophyta; class Pinopsida; order Pinales; family Pinaceae; genus Pinus; species Pinus albicaulis. Next base: position 33,631 of record JAXQQM020058658.1, read on the forward strand.
ATACACGACTTCTCTTCATCATAACTGTGTATGTACACAACTTTTCTTTACAAGTCTAGTGTATACATGAATTCTCTTCATCATACCTACGTATGTACACGTCTTTGCTTCACATAACATCCTGTGTATACTTCCTCAAACTTTACCTTCCTCATTCCTCTGTCACTGACTGATATTTATTTCTCTGTCTCATCTGCATTGGTAGTAGACTCACATCCTGCATCAAGAATATTCCATCAATATGAAAATTATCAAGTAGGATTCCATCAAGGAAATCACATACATCATAATACCAACATCTAATGCAGTTATAATATTGACCATCAGAGCTGTCCATAGTGGAATTTGACCATAGTTGCATAATTTTAACAAGGCACTTTCACAACTCTCAATACACATCACAACAACAACGTAAGTGTCATTTGTTATTACAACACAGTCATAGTCAAGTGAATCATTGTCACTCTCATTAATCAAGGTTACTAGTATCTAATGCTACCAATTATCACCATTCAGTAACCTTTTAAGTCTATCATTAACCATCCACTTTGTCTCTCTATAAAAATTGTTCTTCTCTTTAGCAAGATACCAACCTCTAACATGTTCCGTAACTCAATAATCAACTTCTGACATCATATATGACTAACAAGTCTTCAACATCATATAAATACTAACATTATATGTTGTAATCATTAATCAACATGACACTACAGGTTCATAATACAAGAAATTATTACTACTTTAACAACGCATTAAACCATAGCATACAAACTCAGTTATAAGCCCTCAAGCTCACACTACTGAAAAAATTAGACTTCCTTAAAATAATTATCATTGAAAAATATTGATAATGAAATCCTTACTATAAATGAAACATTTACGCAACTGCTACAAGATATATAATATAACGAGTAGCCTTACTACTGACACAATGAGGTTTGTTGATGATGACTTATTTCTTTGAGAGTGTAAGCTTCTGTGATCCATATCTAATTTAATAAGAAATATTCCAGACAATCACATAATCAATTGAGAAATGACGTGTTTCGAACTACTTAGTGTAGTTCATCATCGGGAGAATGGTGGTTGTGCTGATCTACATCCATCAATAAATATAATTCAGAAATGCAATGGTCAGGTCAAAAATTCAAATATTAATTAATGAAATTGAACATTAATAAATTAAAATATTATAGTCAATATAGTTAAATAAAATAAATAAATAACTAATAAAATAATTAAAAATTAAAAATCAAAATAAAATTTTATGTATATACTAAAATTAGAAAAATCATAACAAATAAGAAGAATAAAAAGAATAAAAGTTAACAGAGAAGCACACTCAGAAAATATACTAATATGTAAATAATAAATTAATGAAACAAAATATAAAGAAATTATTATAAGATTTAGTCAATTAGGTTGGAAATAAAAATGAGATATTTATTTAACTAAATTAAGTTAAACAATAAACCTAGTCAAAAATTATAATATATAAATTAATCAATGTTGCAATATATATATATAGCTAGAATAAGAAAGAATTTTAGTAAAAAAGGGTTAACCAAAAAAAAACCAAAGTTAATAATAATTAGAACAAGGGGAAACATAAGAAAACCAAACAATGAAAAGGACAATAAATTAAAAATAAAATGAAACATAAGTAAACCAAACAATGAAAAGGATAATAAAATAAAAATAAAAAATGGACGGGGGAAAGGAAGCCAACTAAGAAAATAGGGATGGAATCCAACAACTACTTAGCTTCCAACCATCATCCCTATTCAAATTCTTAGATCTTTTCTCAATCTCAACTTCCCTAAATTTTTGGTGATGAAAATGGTCAACCCTAGAAATGACCCTAGATTCCTCTAAACAAACATGGTGCTTAGTCTTCCCAACATGCTCAGCCAGAGCAGAGGTCTGAGTCTTACAAAGCCTAATATCAGCAGCATGTTCTTGAATCCTCTTATTTATGGAGCGACCGGTTTCTCCAATGTAATGAATCCCACAAGAACAAGGGATCATATAGACTCCTTTCATGCTTTTAGGGTCTAGCAGATCCTTAACTAATTTTAGGGAACTACGAATGGTATTTAAATGTCTAAAAGTGGAAGAAATCATATGTTTCCATAAAATTCGGGAAATTTTGTCAGTGGTGCCATGTATAAAAGGTAATTGAACACCACCAACCAGTTCACCAAGATATTTTTTGGGATTAAGACCTTTATTAGCATTTAAAAAGGTGCTTGTTTGTTAACTTTTATTCTTTTTATTCTTCTTGTTTGTTATGATTTTTCTAATTTTAGTATATACATATAATTTTATTTTGATTTTTAATTTTTATTTATTTAATTAGTTTTTTTTTTTTTTTATTTAACTATATTGACAATAATATTTTAATTTATTAACATTCAATTTCGTTAATTGATATTTGAATTTTTGACCTGACCGTTGCATATCCTAATTATATTTATTGATGGATGTAGATCAACACAACCACAATTCTCCTGATGATGAACTACACTAAGTAGTTTGAAACACGTCGTTTCTTAATTGATTATGTGATTGTCCGGAAGACTTCTTTCTTGCTGCAAGATGATGTAATATCCCAAAAGGGAGAATGCAGTAATACTAAAACACAATATAAGAACTCCAGCAAAGTAAACAATAAATCTATAAACACATCATAATGCATAGAAATAGCTGAGCCAATTTATTATTTTTGGAGGTGAAAAATCAAGTACAACAATGCTCAAAATATGAGACACTCAAGCCACATGGGTGGCCTAGAATGACCCTACAATGATGTCCTAAGAGGGACGACGTAACTGCTGCTCTTCTAGAAGGTAAACTACGTTGTCCCTACTGCAACTGTAGGGACTACAACAGCCTGAAAGATAAAAAGTCAGATCTAGGCAGAATGGGAGCTCTGATGATGCTGAAATTATAGATCTGGGCTCTATGATGGATTCCCAAGATAACCCAGGAAGGGTTTCTCAGATCTGTAAGTCTAAGAAAACCACCCTCTTAGGGCTTCACATATATGCTCCTGGGAATGCATATTTGAAGCTAGATCTAATGATATGATGGTTGCATTGATGTACAATCAGATCTATGCAAGAAGGGTTGATCCCTTCTCTAGATCCTTAGGCTAAAAGCTCAAGATCTAGCTCCTCCAATCTCATCCAATAAAAAATAGCTTCTATAAGAACAACAGCTTCAGAAAATTGCGTTGTGAGAGAGGGAGGCTCATTAGCCTACTACTAGATGTGTCAAATCAGCTCCTGAGTGATGGAACCAATAGATCCAATCTGAGGAGGTGACCCCTCACAGGATTTCCAGCTGAAATACTGGAAACTTCCTTCCTCCAATAGATCTATAAGACTGAACTGCACAATCCTTGAAGGGACTACTACTGCATGGAGGTAAAGCCCAATGGCTTGAAAGCCTGATTTAGATTTGCTACTCCTGAAAGGCTGGATCTAAAGAACAAAGTGGTAGGATGAATCCTCCACTGGTTTCCTAGCTGAATGCTAGAAACAAACTCCTAAAGATGGCACCAATGCCTGATAAGGAATGAAGAACAATCCTCTTTCCAGAGCTACTCAAAGAAAGAGGTGGGATTCCCACTCAGGAACACCCTGTGCTAAACAACATTGCAAACTCTTCTAAACAACCCAAGTCTACATAGAAATGTCCTAAGACAAATCTAGATCTAAACAGATTAAGAAATGAATAATCCAAATCATGTCTTCCATTGTGCCTTCACCTTCATTATATGCATAAGCCTTCCATAGCCTAGGCCCACTCCAATACTGCGCCATGCATGTGGACAAAAGTCTCCAAGGTTGATTTCGTTGTTGATCCATGTCCTCCATCCTGTTCACATGGGGTGATTACCCTCTCCATCATGTGTGCCTTAAATGCATCACTTCCTCCACTATCTTATCATAAGTGCTTCATGATCTTCTTTGAATGCACTATGATCTTAGTTGACCTTATCAAAGATCCTCATGATTTTATATTTAAGATCCATGATCTTATTTGACTATTTCAGCCTCCATAATCTATCTCATAAATGAGACATGATCTCCATTAATGGAGTTGCTCCACTACTCCATGATTCTAGATCTAGATCTAAAATATCCACATACACACAATAAAGTGGATTTTATTCATCTTTGAGGTTTGAAGGTCCCTCCACCATTTTATTTACTTAATTTATTAAGAAAATCAAAGACTTTAATATTCAAAATATGATGTGAAATTTTGGGAATATTACAATCCCCCCCCGGAAAAATGTTGCTTGTCCTCAAGCAACCCAAAAGTAGATGCAAAGCCATCTATTCCCATCCAAATGGCATCCACATGAGGAAGGCTTCCTCCATTTGTTGCAATGTGTTATGTATGTTTGGTTCCAAATTTGTCTTTCAAAAATATATAGAATGGCTTCCAACTGCATGGTTAAATGTCCTCCTTCCACCATGAAGTACCAAGTGAAAAAAATGTGATGTCCAACATCATCATTAATACATGAGATACATAAAATAAAGTGACTCTTCCCACAAAGGAAAAGCTCCATCTCACAATACATCCCTTCAGCCCATGCTTTATGAATTTGATTGAGCATTGATATGCTCTCATCCTTAGCCCTGTTGGCCTTGTTGGATCCAAGAATAATTCCAAAGTTATACAAAAGAAGAATGAAAGGAGTTATATGGGTAGAAAAATATGTCAAACCATATTCTCCTAATAGTAACCACTAGAGTAAGGCCCTTTGCTTCCATCCTCCATCTCCTCCATGTAAGATGGACAAGCCAAACTCCCCCAAAAGCAACCAAAGAAACAAGAGATCTTGTTGCTTTCTCTCCTCCTCATGTGCATCATGGAGAAAAAGCATACTAATTGACATGTGGAATGTCACATCAGCCCAATACAAATAAACACCATCAATGCACATCATGAGAGCATCATGCCAAGCTTTGCACAATACAAAACACATAGACATAGGAGATGTCATGTGGTGGCCAAACTCTCTCAAGGGAAACCAAAATGAACATGCCTTCTTTTGCTACATTTTATCATTGATACACAAGGCATGAATCAAAAAAATATGAGCTATTGGATGGTAACCATACTCACCCAAGAGCAGCCAGCGCAGCCATGCCTCATTCTTCATTTCATAAGTGTTTTTCAAGGCATGGATCAAAGAAATGGGAGCCTTTGGTTAGTGAAAAAATTCTCCCAAGAGCAACCAACGTAACCAAACTTGCTGGCCCATGTCATATATCTGCAAGTGGTCATGCAACCCCTTTCTTATCATCCTTACCCACTCATCCCAATGTGGATGATGCATGATGTCCTGCATAATCATGGTATCCTCCCTTTGTAGAATGCCATCCTTCCCAAACTGATGAAGAACCTTGCACTTCATGAAATGTTGAAGTGCACCTCCAATGATATCTCTCAAGGAGATTATCTTTTCACAAAAGGCCCTCCAAAACCAAATAAGTTTTGGATCTACTGCAGGTAGAATTTTCTCTTTGAGTGGTGAGATGCTCATTGAGAAAGGGTCATCTAGAAAGGATAAAAGGTTTCTCATCTCAAGATGTCTACCATTTATCACCTTCACCTCCATTGCTTCAAGAGTGAAGCTACCTTTAGAATTCTCCAAGAATGATGGGACCTCTTCATTTTCACAGCTACTAAGTGACAGCGCTGTAGATCTGCATGATAATACATGTGCTATCTCAAATCAAGGCACAATACTGATCTTATAACCAGTTATTGTACACAGGATTATGCTCATCCAATTTTCTGAAACTCTACACTTCAACTCAAAGGGTTGAATGTAGCTAAAAAATGATGAACTGGGATAGTTCATGATCTCCTCCTTGATTATATCAAGGGTCCTCTGCGTTGTGATATGTTTCTGTTTCAAATCAGCATTTTGTTTTAACCCTTGGTTATGCAGTAGCCCTGATGGCATGTCCTCATAAGTTTCAATAAGATCTATTAAAACAATATGTGATAAAATTTCATGCATACCTTGGATCAACTAATGTGTGGAAACCTCTTTCCAGGACATAAGAGTTCCTCCATTCGGAATAATAGTGTCTCCAACTACTGGTAAGAGTGATGGCTGCTCTTCTCCAAGTGTACCAGTGTTGGAATCTTCCTCCTCTTCCTCATGCATCTCCTAAACCATGCATGGGACTCTATGTGTCAAGAGCTCAATACTATCTTGTAAAGTCGCAAGTGTCTCTCCTCCAGATGCAAGTACTTCTGCAACTGGTGGTGAATGTAGTGACTTCTTGTCCAAAGTGACAAGATTAACATCCTCCTTTGTTTCCTTAGGGAATGCCACTTTGTGACACATCTCTGGTTTTCTCACATCAAATTCCTCCCTCAACTTGTGAAATTTGAATATTTAGTCACCTTTGCATGCTCCATGTGACCAAACCACCAATCGTTGGCTTCATCTAAAAGATGAAGTGCTGCAATTTGAACAACCTCTTCTTCAACTATAGGATGTAGCCTAAAAAATGCATCTAACTCTCTCATCCAAGCCTTAACAGTTCTTGAGGAAGATCCATCAAATGTAGGAAAATAGAATCTATTATGCCTCTTTCTTCTATTGCTGCTATAGGATCCTCTTTCTTATTTTATTTTGAAGAATTTTTTGAGAGTCAGCTTCTCCTTGAATGCTCTAGACTATGCTTTGTACTCTTCAAGATATAGACTGAGAGTCTTGTTAGCACTCAAATCTGCCTCAGGCTGAAGAAGGAAAAACTCGAGGCTACATCAAACCAAGCTTAGCCTCGTAGCTAGCCCTACGAGGATAGGAGAGGGCTCTCTCCAGTCAATCTCGATAAAATGAGCAATAGGGTGCGAGATGACTTAAAATGGGAACTGATTTTAGGCTAGTAAATAGATATGAAATGAGGTTTTTAATAAATTATTGGGTTTTCTGGGCTGCATGGGGCAAAGAAACAGCATGAGCAAAGATCTAATCAAAGGCACAGATTATTCCATAAGGCGAGATAGGCATGAAGTTTAACAATTAAATCGAAATTAAATGGCATGTAAAGACTGTTTAAGAAAGCTGAAAAGGGCATTAATGTATGAATCCTTTCCAACAAAAGAAAATTACACAAATACTGAACGCTCTCTCAAGGCAGAGCAAATAAATTGGATTCTACCTCCCTTACTGTAAAGAATTCAGCTGGAAACGATTATGAATGAAATGAAAACATAACGATTACATATGAAACAAAAGGAGAAAACATTCGCTAAACTCACACCACAGGGATCTTATGAATCAGAGATGTATCCTTCCATTATTTCTCAGCTGAACTGTACAATGCAACTCTAATTTTTTCTCCCACAGCTCTGCCAGAACTCTCCCCCTTTACAAATCATTTGCAATACAATAAATAAACTCTCATGTTTGAAAACAGATCGATCCAAAATGAGGAGCTATTTCAACTGAAGTAAAAAATAGAAAAGAGAACAGCCTTCTCCTTGAAATTCTCTAATGACTAACTAAAAGACTAAAAACTGGAGCGCAGACCCATTTGTATTACTAACTTAAGTCATAAATAGGAATACAAATCCTATTCTTCTGTTGTAGTCGATATCTTTGTTTAATTTTGGCTTTTTACTTTACCTTTACCATTTTAATAAAACCAATTTTTTTTATAATTAGCATCATTTGTAACATTGGGGCATTTTTATCTTAACTATCAAATTATCACTCCCAGCAGCTTTCCATACATAATTGTCGCTCATACATAGTGATGGCACGAGTAAAGGATATTTGTGGAACATATTTCATATGCCTGTCGAAGATTTCCATCTGCTGTAGACCTATCCATTTGTCCATTTGATTCAATTACAAACAGTTGATCGCCCTCAAAGTCCGGCCCCGAAACTGTAATAGGCTTATCCACGTGAAATGGAAGATCAATTGATTTGGCATGAAACTGGACGCAAGGGAAAAAAAAAATTTGGCTCTGAGACTGTATGGATAGCGCGCTCACCCAATGCGTAGCGCGCTGCATGTGCGTAGCGCCCTTGTTATTTTACACTGGCTGGTGAGGTTATATGCGTAGCGCGCCCCTTGTGCGTAGCGCGCCTTCTCTATGCGTAGCGCTCCTCCTCTGCCAGCTCCAGTTCCTTGGACTCCATATGATGTTGGCCCTCCCACCGGTTAAACTCATCTAAATCATGTGCAAGTAGAAAGTACAAATCATCATCAGTGATATCTGAAACAAGACGCACGGGAGCACTATAATTGCGTAGAAGAGAGGGAATTGGTCTTTCAGGAATGTCAACAAAGACAAACTCTTCTTCCTCCTTTTCAATACAGAGGATTATTGTTGAAACGGAATGCCCTTCACTAGTAAAGGACTGCAGATATTCTCGATTATAGACTGATGAAAGAGACAGATCCTTTCCATTGGAATCCAGCAACCCAACAGCCACGGGTATGAACGTTGGTTCTTTCACTGATTGACCTGGAGTAGGAGGAATTTCTTGCCTGAACTTAAGTGTATAAGTATTTCCCTCAGAGTTGTAGGATTATTGCACTTTTAGAATAGGGGTTCCTGCTTGTGAATACCATAACAAGAAATTTGAAAGATCGGCATTATTGGCATCATGCATAGCAGCAAAGAAATATTCACAAGTTACTGCTTGCCCATCATGTCTTTGAAAATAAAGATCCATTCCCTTACGAAACCCTGATTGCCCTAACATGGTCTTGTACATCCTGACAACTTCCGCGCCCTTATCATACACCATTACAGTATAGAAATTGTCCATCTTAATATATGAGTGTGGACGCACAGGGTGAGCCATGGGACCAGCGTCCTGAGGAAATTGATAATTACGAAGCTTCACCACATCTGAGGGATCAAGAAAACCGATGGAGAATTTCAATTCTTCACCATCGCCTGCTCTGCCACTCAACACTACAATCTTTGGACAAAGAGCAGCAAGCTGCTCAATTTCCTTTACACTAACTTCCTCAAATGCATGACAGCTGAGCTGTTTTAGTGATTCTCTGACGTTGCCCCATGCGTATAGAATAATCAACTTCCTTCTTCAAAGATTGAACACGGTTTTCCTAATCTTAGACTGAATAATGAATCTCTTTGTTGTCTTTTACAGAGATGGTGGCGTGGCTTAGCGAAGGATAACCAAGGCTGCTTCTAAATTCTCAAGATTGAAAAACTTCAATAATTACATATTTGAAAACACATTTAACGATTTCTTCTTCAAAACAAGGTTTTGAAGAAGAATCAATCTCGCATTGATAACCATCTTGAAATATAAACTCACTGAACCTTCTTCTAGCCTGTAGGCATCATTTGACATGTTTGAAGACCAATTATAAGACCTTGACTCTGAAATGACTCTTTTCCGGACCACAGTAACATCAATGACTGCAAATGACGAGAAATGAATATTGGAGAATTTGATTCTGACAAGGGACTGACAGGACCGAGTCTAACAAGTCTCATGAGTCTCAGG
>JAXQQM020058068.1:0-107819 GCA_034641835.2 Pinus albicaulis
AAAAATAGAATTTGATGAGAGGATATGTGTGTGTGTGTGTGTAGTTTTAGTTTGCAAGATAACAATATTTTTTCCAACTTTTGGTAGAAACATTTTTTGGTTTAGAAGTATCCTTTTAGGATTTTGGTTCCAATATCTATATATTATAAGTCCAAGGCTATTAGAAGCATTTTATGGCTACTAAAAAAACACATTTTTCATACATTCATGTATGTCTTCATTGTTTCTTACTCTAATTTAACTATACTTAAACTAAGCAAGAGTATATACAATGTAGTCATTATTCAAATACAACAATTAGTTCATACTTTTAAAATTTCAATAATTAAACTAAGCAGCTACATTATTTCTATTAGGAAAAAAACATAAGAGTAGATTAATGAATTTGCTCAAGTTTAAGGCTATTAAAAAGACCTCCCTTGAATTCCAACCTCAAAAAATCTAGATAAATAACATATGGTTTAAAAAAAAAAAGCTTATTAAACCAAATAAAATAATGTATTCACAATTTACATATTAAAATATAAAATTAAAATTCCAAATATGTATATGTTGTAGCCTCTACAACACAATCCAAAATAGACTACCATTTCAAATTTTTGGAGCCCCTTTGAACTAAAGAGAAATTGCTAAGTCACCAGATCACAAAGGTAAACAATTTATGAAAACTGCCACCTAGCGACCTAGCGACCTTGCGACCTCAGGTCGCCAGGTCGCAAATCCTCAAAATTGATGTAAACTGCGACTTTGCGACCCAGCGACCTAGGTCCCCAGGTCACCGGGTCGCAAGGTCGCAAAACTACAAATGTCATGCAGAGCGCGACCTAGCGACCTTGCGACCGAGCGACCCTAGGTCGCCAGGTCGCAAGGTCGCAAGGTCGCAATACGCCAAATCTAATCAACTTGCGACCCAGCGACCTTCATTTATGGCTCGCACGTGCGATTTTCTATAAAAGGGAGGTCGCAGGTTGCATTTTTCACATTCAGCGATTTGTAAGAAAACGCCTCTGACAGCTGAACTGACGCGTTTTTCCGGGTAAGTTGTCATTTCTTCCTGTTGTTTCCGTTTTGGTGATTTTCTTACCAAACCCATCTCCCCTTGAGCCCTTAAATTGTCTTTTGACTGATTTTTTATGTTTTTGAAGATTTTATGACTCTGTTGTATGCATAATTGTCCAAATCTTTCTGATTTTTTGTGATTCTCCTTCATGGCACCATCCCTTGCTTTTGAAATCATGCCACAACTCCCCCTGGGCCCAGCCATATTGTAAATTCCCAAGAGAAGGGAGAGAAAGGGTTTCAAGGCCGCGCGCGCGAAAACCCCCGGCAAGCCGGTTTGCGACCTGCGACCCAGCGACCTAGTCGCGAGGTCGCAAAGTCGCGTTCTCTCTATTTTCTGGGATTTGCGACCCTGCGACCCAGCGACCTAGTCGCGAGGTCGCGAGGTCGCATTTTCGGATTTTTTAGAGATCTGCGACCTAGCGACCCAGCGACCTGGTCGCGAGGTCGCAAGGTCGTGCCCGGACTCTATTTTCGCAATCCGCGACCCAGCGACCCAGTAACCCAGTTTTGCATGTGACAGTTAAATTTTATCACTAAAGTGTAACTGGTTTTTATCACCATGTCGTTCTTATCGTGGGACTCCTTTATGAATTTGACAGGTGAAATTCAAGAAGACATAGAGTGCATACCTGTGTTATCGGATTCTAGCGACATGGCACCCCCGTTGTCTCGGAGGAGGGACAAGAAAGTAGTGGAAGAGATTGATGAGCTGGAGGTGGTGTCCCCACCCCCAATATACCGAGATACACTATGTACTTTTACAAAAGATGACAGCATGAGATGGTACCAAATTTATCATGAGTTCGCCACACCAGAAGAATAATTTCTAGAAGATCTCCCAGACCAGGAAGTGTACTTGGCGGTAAAGAGGTCCAAACTACATCTGGCAGGGGCGCATCCAGCCATATTCCCATGTCCATAGATCATAGACTGGATCATACAAAAGACAGACCCCGAGAAGTTTGTGATCAGGGATCACCAAGGCAGAGCTTTCGCTACACTGGTAGGCTCGGATGCACACATTTATTACTCGCTGCCTCACCCAAACGAGCATTTCTCTCCAGAATGGGCTGTTGCTCACGCCGTTCCAATAGTTGATACTATTAGACAGTGGTGGGAGGAGCCCGAGAAGTTCAAGGTCAAGAAAGACCAAGAGTACCCAGTAGCAAGCCTGAGGAAGGTTTACAAATTGGTAGCCGCCATGCTCTGCAGACTTTACGGGCGCCCAGATTGCTCCACCTTCAGCGGCAGCTGGGCTACTATCATGGAGTATGTGACAACACATGGTACCCTTTTCAACTGGGCCGGCATACTGATGACATCGATGCAGACCAATTTGAACTCGGCATTGGCCCTGGAAGAAGGAATGCCTGCTGAATTTTACATGGCCTCGTACCTACTAGACGCGGTTTGCGCCCGAGTAGATTTTGAGGGATGGGCGCACAACTGGGACTCCGAGCAGTCGCGCGCAATTCATCTACAACTCAAGGTATTTTGGGAGTCCAAATACAAACAGGATATGGATCAGATTTCCCAAATATTTATTCCCTCTCTGTACAGACATTTATTTGGCCAAGATGCCCCTTGCATGTCGTGGCGGGCCAAGGAGACTCTAGTTAAAGTGGCACATTGGTTCCCTTTTCCTGGATACACCTTCATCCGAGTCTTTGGAACTTACAAGGCGCCACATGCTATGCCTCACCTCGTGACAGACAAAATGCTTATTCAGGAAGTATGCTTTCAAATGTCACACGGATTCTCCAGCATCCTCTCTAAAGGGAAAAAGAAGCCATGGCCCACGCTACCCCTCACCATTGGTGCATTCACAGTTAAAGACTTCAGGGAAGTAACAGCAGAAGCAGAAGCAATGAGAAGTTATCAGCTCGGGGCACTTGAACACCGAACATATGATCCAGAGAAAATAGTTCCTGAACATTGCCGAAGAGCCAATTTCAAGTAGACTTATCAGCATCTTGAGCGCCCGGCGGAAGATGAGAGAAGAAACTGGTATAATGCTGAAAGACAACTTGCTCCGGGAACTGACGTGGTCTAGGAAGACCCAGATGATCAGAGCTTAGAGGACAGAAGTCGTCAGTTAGGAGGTGCCTCTTCATCTGTACTCAAGAAATCTCAAACCAACACAGGGCCAATTCCATCCATCAAACAAAAGGAAGCAGAGGCAAAAGCCCAACAAGAAAGGGAGAAAAAGCTAAAAGAAGATGAGGAGGCATGCCAAAAGAGTGCAACAGCAACACAAAAGAAGAAGTTGGACAAAGAGGCCAGGAAAGAAAAAGAGGACAAGGAGGCACAAGCCGCAGCAGAACGGGCACTTAAGGCAGAGCTGGACAAAGCAGAGGTTGAATGCCAAAAGAAAGCCGAACAGGCTGCTGCAGCTGAACAGAAGAAGAGAGCCGAAATAGAAGCAGCAGCAGAAGCTGAACGCCGGCGGAAGGAAGAAGAAGAAAAGAACACAGAGGAAAGGGAGGATGACATGTTGGATGACCTTGAGGTGACTCCTCTCGATACACCTCTGGGCCGTACAAAACTCTCTGATGTCAGATCGCCCCATGTACAGGAAGAAGATGTGTTTGACCTGACCAGACTCACATTTGATCAGTTCTCGTTCAAAATCCGGCAAGAGAAGAGGAGGTCACTCGCGCAAAGCCCTTCTGCTGCATCTACAGTGGCAACAGGCAAAGATATAGTCCTTGACACTAGGACTAATCCTGTAATGATAGCGTCAGAAGGTACTGCTTTCGCCGCGGCTACAGAAGAGAATGTAACCCGAATGAGTAGAGAAATAGTATCTCTACAAAACATACTCCACGCAGCTGAGCAACGCGAGAAGATAGCAGAGCAAGAGAAAGCAGAATTGCAGGCAGAAGTCCAGCAACTTCGAAACCAGGCTCTACCCGTAAATGAAGTCTCGCTTGCCATTTTCAAGGAGTGTGAGGTGTTAGAGGTGACTATGAGGCAGGTGTATGGTGAAATGTTCACCATCAAACAAACAGTCGCTCCTCTGGCAAGAGCACGAACGGAAACCAGGCAAAGACAAGAGCAGCTCAGAGAGGCTTCACAGGCTTTAGACAGGATGATGGGTTGGACAATGCAGTACCCTCAGGCACCTGAAAATTTGCCTAAGAGGAACTGGATTCACACGCAGGATGCAAAGGTTCAACTCCGCATGGCGATGCAATCTGGAGACAAATTGTCTAAAGACCTGGACAAAGTAATGTCCTCGTACAACCACCTGATTAGTGGTATCGACTCAATGCATACGTTGCATCACATTCCATCGCTTGGAGCATTAGAAGAAGAGAAAACCTAGGAACAAGTAGACCAGGACATCCAATCGTTTTTGCAACCCATCAAGCAAGCCGCAGCTGATCCAGAGCCCTCGGCATCTCAAGAGCATCTTAGTCAATTCATCGCCACTCCAACGCGGATTTATACCAAGCTTGCATCGCTTTCAAATCAGATCGGACAGAAAAGGGAGACCTTAGTACCAAACGCTTTGGAATGTGTGCATAGGTTGAAGGAAGAGGTACCTCTCGTTTCCCCCATAACGGCAGAATACCGGGCATGGCAGGATTTCCTCAAAGAGCAACAGGTTGACATCCCTGACATTAACATTTCGTGTCCCGGCAGCAGCAAGTCTTGAGCAGCAAGTAGAGCCAGGTCGCAAGTCGCACCTACAGGACAGGTCGCAGGTCGCATCTCCTACCTAGGTCGCAGGTCGCATCACCTACCCAGGTCGCAGAAGGAGTGGGTCGCAAGGTAACCCAACGGTCAAGAAGGCGAACAGTCAAGGAAACCCAACGGACAGTTTTGGCATTATAAATACTCCTACGGGAGCTTGTAAAAGGGTTTTTTTCTTTCTGGGAAGACTCAGGAGCTACATTGTATTGTATTGGAAGATCATATTCTTAGGCATGTGAATACAAATACTTGCTAAATCCCCTTTGTCGGATGATGTATTTTGCTGTGGCAGCACTGTGTGTATTCTTTGAATATTTTCAGAACATCTTGTGATTAATGAGACTGCATTTTCTGCAATATCATTTATGCTTCATGTTTACCTGTGTTTGTGTCAATGATGTTCAGTTGTTTTATTGCTTTCTAAATGAATGTTAATACCTTTGTCTATTAGCATTTCCTTTTATCTTTCAGGAAAGTAACAAGGGTCTCGCCATTGAGAAATGTTTCTTCTATGGTCAGATACCTTGCAAGCATTACCCCAAAGACGTGCCGTTAACTGCATTTCTTCGGGCGTATATGTTTTATTTATTCTCTTTCTACACACAGTTTTGTGAACATGTTTAATACCTCAATCATGTATTTCGTATCCTATGAATAAGTGTGTGCCCGCAGATTCAATCAGGTTCTTTTGAGACCGGAAGATGAGGCATCTTAAGCGGTAACCGGACCCACACCCCGGATGGGATCCCTACTCCAAACGGTTTAAGGTCTAATTGGGACTTTTTACCGGGGAGATCCCCTACTGTTGGCCGGACAAATTTTCCCGTCAACAGAATTGGCGCTAGAAGGAGGGCTGATGGCAGCCTCCCAGCACACAACGAACATCCCATCACAAACTCCCCAAGGGGAGGTCATAAAAAATGAAACTATCCGTCCTCTTCTAGAAGATATTCCAGGGAGGGAGCTTCGATATTTTGAAATAACTAGTGAGCAGCTGAGAGCCTTGCGCCCAGCTGCCCGAGATCTTGTCAACAATTTACGGTTCACTCCAATCATGGAATACCTTGCCCATACTAGAACTCCGCCCGAGAACATCACCCGTAACGGTGCCCTTGCGAGTACTATACCCGAGCTCGTAAATCTCATGTTGGAAGACCTCACAAATGCTGTTGAAGAAAATGATCCTATTCTCCAAGAGGGCGAAGAGTTTGCTGACACCAAGCCTTTCCCCGACTCCCAGCCTAACCAGACTCGACAAAACAACAACCAGGCACACCCCCCACACGGGGATGGTGAGGGAGGCAGAGGTCGAGGAAATATAGACGGGGGGAATAGGGCTCGTAGAAATGAAGGAGAAAGGAATAGAGCTCGCAGAAATGAAGAAGAAGGAAATAGAGGTCGAGGGGCCGGAGGTAGAGGGGATAGAGGCCGAGGTCAAGGAAACCAAGCTCGCAATTGTCAACCAAACCCAATAAGGCCCCCTATACACAACTTGGGATATCTTAGAGATTTTCTACACCGTGGGAGACACCAAGACGAAAACTCCCGTCATGAGTCAGAAGCATCAGTCTCAGGTTCGGGAGATGAATCTAAACATGATTTTAGGCAACACCAGCGGGCTAGGAGAGTGCAACCCCTAGCTTGGATGGCTCAATCCCCCTTAAATCTTCTGGGCCCACTCCAAGATTTGCCTAGGCATCCGGAGAAACATCTACCCAAGTTCGACCCTGAAAAGGGCACCCTGGCTGAAGATCATATCAGCAGTTTCTATTTGTCTCTGCAAATCATGAGAGTCCAGTCCGATGATGTCGCATGTCGACTGTTTCCCCATAACCTCGAAAACAAGGCAGCCACATGGTACCGCTCCCTCCCTAGTGCCTCTATCACTTCATGGGAACAATTCCGTCGCGCGTTCCTACATAAGTTTTCAGAAGATAAAACTCCTTCCATGCTTCTCACTGAATTGAGCACCATCAAGTGTCATAAAAAGGAAAAGGTGAAGGACTTCAACCAACGCTTCACTACCATACTACAGAAATTTCCTCCGAACCTAGCGTTGGATGACTCAATCACCATTGACTACTATACCAAAGCCCTACCTAGAGACATTGCCGTTTTCGTCAAACGTGAAGCCCGCGCTACCCTTACGGCTAATTATGAGGCTGCTCTTGCCGTAGAGAAAGACATGCTTTCGATAGGAGCCATCGATCATGAAGGAAGAGATGATCACAAGCCTAACCCGAAAAGAGGCCAGTCCTCCATTCCTAAAACCAATGATAGGGATAGAGATGCATTTGATTTTGAAAGCATGGCAAAAACGCTTAAGCATTTAACAAATGAAGTCACTGACCTAAGGAGAAAAGGCACAGAAGCCCCAACTAGCACTAAACCACCCAAGCCTTTCTTCAGAAAAAGTAATCCCAACACTAACAGACCTCCGTCAAACACAAATGCTGCACTCAATGTGGAGGAGATCGGGAAAGACAACTTCTGCTCGTTCCACCAAGCTGCCCACTTTGAAAAAACGTGCCCTCAATGGATTGGCAGCGTGACAGCAGTAGTTAATCAACTTTTAGATGACCAAACTCCAGGAGATGTCACCGAGGATGATGTTTCAGATCACGATGAGGATCCACCCTCTAACGAAGAACCAGGATCTTCTATCCTTACTTTTGACATAATCTGAGGTGGAGAAAACCTCACCCCCATTGATATCTACATGGAAGATGCTCCCAAAGATCAGCCCGTGCGGAATTATAGCCTCAGAAGCAAAGGACCTGTTCCCGAACAGTCCTATGAAGACAAGAAAAGGGCTTTTCTAAGGAAAATCCTGCCCCCGGGAAACGGAAAACAATCTGCCACGGAGAAACTTCCCAACAACACTACCCGAGCGAGTCAAAAGAGCTAACTTCAGACAGAATCCTCTAAGATTTCTGCCGAGCCTAGCCCTCAACCAGAGCCCAGCTATAACATTGTTGAAGATATGAAGAAAACAAGGGCAAACATTTCTCTCTATGAGCTGGCCCGCATTACTAATCAAAAGGAGATCATTCTTAAGGCTTTCGCAAAAACTTCAGCCACCAAGGCCGTGAGCAACACGTCTGCGCAAGCCGGACTAGATGTACAGTCCATAGTAAACGCCATCAATACCAACTCAAGAGGATCCACACCTCCTTTCCTTTTGTCCTTCGAGATTTTTAACTTCAACGTCCACAACTGTTTAGTCGACTCCGGTGCCTCTACAAATGTCATGCCTTTATCTGTCTGTAAGAAACTTAACATTCGCCCAGAGAAAACTGATGCAAAAATCATACAACTCGATAGATCACAAGTACCAGCCGTAGGAGAGTTGAACAATGTCATTATTCGCTTGTCGTCGGACTCTAGGGTCCATCAGTGCATTGACATTGTGGTTGTCGATATTCCGGAAGCATACGGCCTATTGCTCAGTAGGGATTGGTCCAGCAAATTACAAGGCTACTTCGCTACCGACTGGTCCCACTTGTGGCTTCCTTACAAGGGGCAGAATAATCAGATCAGGGTAGAGAGTGAACCCTATATGAAACACGCCGTCACTGATTTGGATGCAGTTAATGAACCCATCAGCTTTGCGCAAGAAGAGCTTGGCATGTGTTTTCTGGAAGCAATATTCGGATGCTACCAACCCCCTCAGTCTTCCGTAGGCCCCGAAGTCCAATCTGAATTAGCCTTTGTCACAGAAGAGCAAGTTAGCCCTGACTCTCCACCAGCAGGGACCCCTCCACAACCTAGTACCCAGAAGGAGCCGGAAGGTGACATTTGGACCTTATATTATGACGGTTCCAAGACCCATGAAGGAGCCGGTGCTGGTTGCATATTGCTTGATCCACACAAGAATAAATACTTAATCTCATGCCGACTAGAGTTCCAGTGCACTAACAACTCTGCTGAGTACGAGGCATTAATCCTCGAACTTAACAAGGCACTAGACTTGAAGGTAAAATGTTTGCAGGTCATTGGAGATTCCGAGATTATCACCCGCCAGGTACGCAACACTATTCACTGTTTATCTCCGCATTTAAAGGCGTATCAACAAGAGGTATGGCGATTGATTTCTGGTTTTGATGCATTTGGAATTAAATCTGTCCTTAGGATGCACAATGCGGCAGCAGATACTCTGTCTAATGCTGCTGCTAGATTTACCCCTTTGAGGGATGGTTTTTCTATTCAAATTATATATAAACCCTCTGTGCTAGACAACATAACTAACTTACGCGTCTTTGATGATGATCAACAGGTACTAGAGTTCATGTGTAACTCAGAAACATTCAAAGATGCCGCAATAGATGAAGATGAGCACGACCAAGCTATGCAGGAAGAGTTTGAGAAGCACAGAGGGAATCCCATGCCCAAAGGGGTAGTGTCACTTGAGAAACTCTTCGATCTGCAGAGCCGTTTTTGTGGGCCCCCGAATCCCAAAGTGCAAAGCTCCATTCTGGCCCAGCGACAGGTGAACTTGGGATCAGAAGATAATCCTAAGTTCGTCAACCTTGGGAAAGACTGCACCCCCCAGGAGGCGCAGGCATTCACTCAACTGTTTCGCAAGTATCGGGACGTATTTGCTTGGACATATGATGACTTACGTATGTATGATACTCGAATCATCCAGCATGTTATACCCATGAAGGAAGGCGTAAAGCCGTTCCAGCAAAAACTCAGAAAGGTACATCCTACGCTGGAACCATTGATTCTAAAAGAACTCAAGAAACTCTTAGATGCACGAATTATTTTCAAAATCCGTCACTCTACGTGGGTATCAAATTTGGTACCTGTACGTAAGAAGTCTGGCGAAATCCGTTTGTGCGTAGATTTTCGCAATCTGAATCGTGCCTCAAACAAAGTCAACTATCCAGTGCCACCCATGGAACAGATATTACAAGCCGTATCCGGGTCTGAAATGTTCTCCCTATTAGATGGTTTCTCCGGCTACAACCAAGTGCTGGTAGCTGAACCGGATAGATTGAAGACCACTTTCCGAACCAAGTGGGGAACGTTCGCATTCAGGCGTATGCCTTTTGGATTAATCAACGCAGGGGCAACCTTCCAAAGAGCCATGGATATAGCCTTCAAAGGGCTGATAGGCCAAAGTGTGGTGGTCTACTTAGATGACGTCATCGTGTTTTCAAAACACCGGGGCGACCATATACGCCACCTTAGGCAAATTTTTGAAAGATGTAGAAAATATGGGATTTCACTTAACCCGAAGAAGAGCATTTTCACCGTGGCAGAAGGAAATCTGCTAGGTCATATCATAACTAAACGAGGTGTTATCGTCGACCCAGAACGGGTAAAAGCCATTGCTCAAATTCCTCCTCCTAGGAGTAAAAAAACGATGCAATCTTTTTTGGGGAAGATCAATTTCGTACGAAAATTTATATCAGATTTTGCACAGATAGTCAAGCCATTACAGGGAATGATCAAAAGGAATGATACGTTCCAATGGAACCTACCGGAAAGGGAGGCCTTTGACAAAATCAAACAGGCAATAGCTGAAGCTCCTTCCCTACAAAGTCCAGATTTTGGCAGAGATTTCATCCTGTACACTTTTGCTTCAGATTCCTCACTCGCGGTCGTCCTTACGTAGAAATATGTTAATAATGATGAACGACCCATTTCCTTTATGAGCACCGGTCTACAGGGAGCTGAGTTAAACTATCCAGAAATTGACAAGCAAGCCTATGCGGTCTACAAAGTCGTAAAACATTTTAGGCCTTACATCTTGAAAAATCACGTCACGGTTTTTGTACCGCACCTAGCAGTCCGCTCACTTCTCGTGCAGCAAGAGCTAGGCGAAATGCGGGTCAACTGGATGGCATGTTTACAGGAATACGATTTAGAGTTCAAACCAGCACATACCGTTAAAGGACAGGGCCTATGTCAAATGGCCGCAGAGGCTGCAAGTGCTCGCGAGATTGAAGAAGAATGTTGGGAACAAGAGATCGACATGTATCAGAGCGACCATGCACCTCAGCAAAATAGCCCTTCTTGGTATCTGGACATTTCAAGATATTTGGCCCAAGGCACAATGGACCCTGCTCTTACTGCCAGACAGAAACGCGCCATAAGACTAAAAGCCGCATCTCACCAACTGATCCAAGGTAAGTTTTTCAAGAAACACCACGATGGGGTCCTGTTACGCTGCTTGGAAACTGACGAAGCACATAAAATCTTAACTGATTTGCATGACGGACCAGCTGGAGGTCATTTTTCCGGAGATACCACTGCCCACAAGATAATGCGTGCAGGATACTATTGGCCTACTCTTTTCAGAGACGCGCATGCATATGTTCGGAAATGCATTCAGTGCCAGAAATTCGCCAACCGAGAAGCACGGCCAGCCGCACCACTACTCTCAGTAGCAGTAGAGGAACCTTTCCAACAATGGGGTTTGGATGTAATTGGGGAAATCACACCTCATTCTTCTAAACAACATCGGTATATCCTTACGGCCACTGATTACTTCACCAGGTGGGTTGAGGCAACACCGTTACGCCGAATCAACGATCAAGAGGTAATATAATTCCTCACGCATTCCATCATGACCAGGTTTGGCGTTCCGACTTCTTTAGTTTTTGATAATGCGACTTATTTCTCATCTTTCAAGTTATATGATTTTGCGCTGGAAAATGGTATTATTCTGAAACATTCTGCAAACTACTATCCCCAGGGAAATGGATTAGCCGAGTGCACTAACAAGAACCTTATCCGTATTATTAAGAAGACTCTGCTATCCCACCAGCGCAACTGGCACAATGCCCTTCACAATGCACTGTGGGCTGACCGTATTACTCCCAAGTCCTCTTTAGGCAACTCCCCATTTTTCCTCGTGTACGGAAAAGAAGCTGTCCTCCCTTCTCATCTATCTCTCCCTGCCCTCCAACTGTCCCAAGAATGTCACGGTACACCGTGTCCCACCTTGCAAAACCGAATCGACACCTTGCTGAAATTGGAGGAAGAAAGGCAAAAGACCCGGGAAAAGTTTGCTATCCATCAGAGCCGAATCAAAAAATGGTTTGATAAGAAGTCCGCAGGAAACAAAATTTTTGAAGTAGGAGACATGGTCCTTAAGTGGGATAAAGCCCATGAGGAAAAGGGAAAGCATGCCAAGTTCCAAGCACTCTGGACAGGCCCGTTCCAAATTAAGGAAAAGATAGGATCACACACATTCAGATTGCAAACCCTTGATGGACGAGTCGAGGTCCTCCCGGTAAACGGGCATGACCTCAAGCACTATTTCACTTAACAGCCCTTGGAGGGCTGTCTTGTTTTGTACCATAGTTTCTTGTCTTCTTTTTGCTAAATAAAAATAAAAATAAATAAATAAATAAATAAATAAAATAAATAAATAAAAATATAAAATAAAATAAAATAAAAAATAAAATAAAATAAAAGCCTAAGGAAGGATTTGTTAGAGCCACGCATATTGGCATACTGCAACAGGTTCTATGCTGATGGAAAGCCTTTCCCAATAAACTCAAAGGCGGCAAAAGCTTGCTCATTCTCCGCACCTAAAGGTAGCACATTACCGAGCTCGAGTCATCAAGCAGGAAAGCTTATCTCGCCAGTCTGAGAGGGTGTCCACAAAAGAAAATGTCGTGTAAATGGTAACCAGACCAGAAGGGAAGAGAGGTACTCTATACTGCAACAGGGTATCTGGGAAAAACCAAAGTCCTCATACCAGACCAGGAACAACCTCTCTGCAAGCAAAATAAGTCGGGATCCCTCATCCGCCCAGGCTAAATTACCATTTCAAATAAGTGCCATAAGCACATCTAAATAAGTGCCTCGGGCACATTCAAAATAAGTGCAATAGCACACTAATAAAGGGTAAAGGATTGAGAAAGGCTTCCTGCGCAGAGACGTGATGTAACGACTCCGCTGGGGTACTGACCAGGCTCGCTGGCAGCGGAGCGATGTTCACGATTCCTAGGCAGTGACTCCGCCGGGACCGAGAGGTTCGCTGGCAGCGGAGCAACATGATGAGGACAAAATAATCGTACCAGACCCTGTGGCCGCCTGGAGTTCTCCAACCCTTCCAGTCCGGAGACCTGAAGAAATGAATTTGGTTGAATGGCGCCCAAGCAGACTAGCAGATTGAGCAACCCAGCTAGGTACCGAGGGCTAGGAGATGTCAACCACAAGGTAAAAGAAAACAGTTAGCATAGGCCCCTCCCTCCCCCCGCTAAGACTAACCATCAGCAGAGACTCTGAGTTCGTCCAGTGAATCGCCATTTGTTGTAGCCTCTACAACACCCTCCAAAAAAGACTACCATTTCAAATTTTTGGAGCCCCTTAGAACTAAAGAGAAATTGTTAAGTCACCAGATCGCAAAGGTAAACAATTTATGAAAACTGCGACCTGCGACCTAGCGACCCAGCGACCCCAGGTCGCCAGGTCACCAGGTCGCAAATCCTCAAATTTTATGAAAACTGCGACTTTGCGACTCAGCGACCTAGGTCGCCGGGTCGCCGGGTCGCCGGGTCACAAACCTACAAATTTCATGCAAAGCGCGACCTAGCGACCTAGCGACCCAGCAACCCCTAGTCGCCAGGTCGCAAGGTCGCAAAACTCAAAATTTGACAAATCCGCGACCCAGCGACCTGCATTTATTGCTCGCACGTGCGACTTTCTATAAAAGGGAGGTCGCAGGTCGCATTTTTCACATTCAGCGATTTGTAAGAAAACGCCTCTGACAGCTCAACTGGCGCGTTTTTCCCGGGTAAGTTGCCATTTCTTCCTGCTGTTTCCGTTTTGATGCTTTTCTTACCAAACCCATCTCCCCTTAGGCCTTTAAATTGTCTTTTGACTGAGCTTTTATGTTTCTGAGGGTTTTGTGAATTTTTTTTTTGCATGAATTGTCCAAACCTCACTGTTTTCCTGATTCACACCTTCATGGCATCATCCCTTGCTATTAAAACACTGCCACAGCTCCACCTGGACCTAACCAACTTGTAAATCCTCAAGAAGAGGGAGAAAAGGAGGTTCAAGGCCTCACGTGCGTAAACCCCCCCGGGCAAGCCATATTGTGACCTGCGACCCAGCGACCTAGTCGCGAGGTCGCAAAGTCGCATTTTCTCCAGTTTCTGAGATTTGCGACCCTGCGACCCAGCGACCTAGCCGCGAGGTCGCAAGGTCGCATCTTTCACATTTTCTAGAGATCTGCGACCTAGTGACTCAGCGACCTGGTCGCGAGGTCGCAAGGTCGCGCCCGGACCCTGTTCTCGCAATCCGCGACCCAGCGACCCAGTAGCCCAGTTTTGCATTGGCGCAGCTAAAATTTCATCACTAAATTGTAACTAGTTTTTATCATCATGTCGTTCTTATCGTGGGATTCCTTTATGAACCTGACAGGTGAAATTCAAGAAGACATAGAGTGCATACCTGTGTTATCAGATTCTAGTGACATGGCGCCCCCGCTATCTCGGAGGAAGGACAAGAAAATAGTGGAAGAGATTGATGAGCTGGAGGTGGTGTCCCCACCCCCAATATACCGAGATACACTATGTACTTTTTCAAAAGACGACAGCATGAGATGGTACCAGATTTATCATGAGTTTGCCACACCGGAAGAAGAATTTCCAGAAGATCTCCCAGACCGGGAAGTATACTTGGCGGTAAAGAGGTCCAAACTACATCTGGCAGGGGCGCATCCAGCCATATTCTCATGTCCGGAGATCATAGACTGGATCATACAAAAGACATAACCTGAGAAGTTTATGATCAGGGATCACCAAGGCAGAGCTTTCGCTACACTGGTAGGCTCGGATGCACACATTTATTACTCACTGCCTCGCCCAAACGAGCATTTCTCTCCAGAATGGGCTGTTACTCACGCCGTTCCAGTAGTTGATACTATTAGGCAATGGTGGGAGGAGCCTGAGAAGTTCAAGGTCAAGAAAGACCAAGAGTACCCAGTGGCGAGCCTGAAAAAGGTTTACAAATTGGTTGCCGCCATGCTTTGCAGACTTTACGGGCGCCCAGATTGCTCCACCTTCAGCGGCAGTTGGGCTACTATCATGGAGTATGTGACAACACAGGGCACTCATTTCAACTGGGCAGGCATACTGATGACGTCGATGCAGACCAACTTGAACTCGGCATTGGCCCCGGAGGAAGGAATGCCCGCAGAATTTTACATGGCCTCGTACCTACTAGACGCTGTCTGCGCCCGAGTAGAGTTTGATGGATGGCCGCACAACTGGGACCCCGAGCAATCACGCGCAATTCATCTGCAACTCAAGGTATTTTGGGAGTCCAAATACAAGCAGGATATAGATCAGATTTCCCAAATATTTATCCCCTCTCTGTACAGACATTTATTTGGCCAAGACGCCCCTTGCATGTCATGGCGGGCCAAGGAAACGCTAGTTAAAGTGGGACACTGGTTCCCTTTCCCGGGATACACCTTCATCCGAGTTTTTGGAACTTACAAGGCGCCACATGCTATGCCTCACTTCGTGACAGACAAAATGCTTATCCAGGAAGTATGCTTTCAAATGTCACACGGATTCTCCAACATCTTGTCTAAAGGCAAAAAGAAGCCGTGGCCCACGTTACCCCTCACCATTGGTGCATTCACAGTTAAAGACTTCAGGGAAGTAACAGCAGAAGCAGAAGCAATGAGAGGGTATCACCTCGGGGCGCTTGAACACAGAACATACGACCCAGAGAAAATAGTTCCTGAACACTGCCGGAGGGCCAATTTCAGGTGGACTTATCAGCACCTTGAGCGCCCGGCGGAAGATGAGAGAAGAAACTGGTATAATGCCGAAAGACAACTCGCTCCGGAAATTGACGTGGTTCAGGAAGACCCAGATGATCAGAGCTTAGAAGACAGAAGACGCCAGTTAGGAGGTGCCTCTTCATCCGTACTCAAGAAATCTCGAACCAACACAGGGCCAATTCCATCCATCAAACAAAAGGAAGCAGAGGCAAAAGCCCAGCAAGAAAGGGAGAAAAAGCTAAAAGAAGATGAGGAGGCGCGCCAAAAGAGTGCAACAGCAACACAAAAGAAGAAGCTGGCCAAAGAGGCCAGGAAAGAAAAAGAGGACAAGGAGGCACAAGCCGCAGCAGAACGGGCACTTAAGGCAGAGCTGGACAAAGCAGAGGCTGAACGCCAAAAGAAAGCCGAACAGGCTGCTGCAGCTGAACAGAAGAAGAGAGACGAAATAGAAGCAGCAGCAGAAGCTGAACGCCGGCAGAAGGAAGAAGAAGAAAAGAACACAAAGGAAAGGGAGGATGACATGTTGGACGACCTTGAGGTGACTCCTCTCGATACACCTCTGGGCCGTACAAAACTCTCTGATGTCAGATCGCCCCATGTACAGGAAGAAGATGTGTTTGACCTGACCAGACTCACATTTGATCAGTTCTCGTTCAAAATCCGGCAAGAGAAGAGGAGGTCTCTCGCGCAAAGCCCTTCTGCTGCATCTACAGTGGCAACAGGCAAAGATATAGTCCTTGACACTAGGACTAATCCTGTAATGATAGCGTCAGCAGGTACTGCTTTCGCCGCGGCTACAGAAGAGAATGTAACCCGAATGAGTAGAGAAATAGTATCTCTACAAAACAGACTGCACGCAGCTGAGCAACGGGAGAAGATAGCAGAGCAAGAGAAAGCAGAATTGCAGGCAGAAGTCCAGCAACTTGGAAACTAGGCTCTACCCGTAAATGAAGTCTCGCTTGCCATTTTCAAGGAGTGTGAGGTGTTAGAGGTGACTATGAGGCAGGTGTATGGTGAAATGTTCACCATCAAACAAACAGTCGCTCCTCTGGCAAGAGCACGAATGGAAACCAGGCAAAGACAAGAGCAGCTCAGAGAGGCTTCACAGGCTTTAGACAGGATGATGGGTTGGACAATGCAGTACCCTTAGGCACCTGAAAATTTGTCTAAGAGGGATTGGATTCACACGCAGGATGCAAAGGTTCAACTCCGCATGGCGATGCAATCTGGAGACAAATTGTCTAAAGACCTGGACAAAGTAATGTCCTCGTACAACCACCTGATTAGTGGTATCGACTCAATGCATACGTTGCATCACATTCCATCGCTTGGGGCATTAGAAGAAGAGAAAACCTGGGAACAAGTAGACCAGGACATCCAATCGTTTTTGCAACCCATCAAGCAAGCTGCAGCTGATCCAGAGCCCTCGGCATCTCAAGAGCATCTTAGTCAATTCATCGCCACTCCAGCACGGATTTATACCAAGCTTGCATCGCTTTCAAATCAGATCGGACAGAAAAGGGAGACCTTAGTACCAAATGCTTTGGAATGTGTGCATAGGTTGAAGGAAGAGGTACCTCTCGTTTCCCCCATAACAGCAGAATACCGGGCATGGCAGGATTTCCTCAAAGAGCAACAGGTTGACATCCCTGACATTAACATTTCGCGTCCCGGCAGCAGCAAGTCTTGAGCAGCAAGTAGAGCCAAGTCGCAAGTCGCACCTACAGGACAGGTCGCAGGTCGCATCTCCTACCTAGGTCGCAGGTCGCATCACCTACCCAGGTCGCAGAAGGAGTGGGTCGCAAGGCACTCCAATCTGCCAAGAAGGTTGTGAGGGCCAAGGAAACTCAACTAGACATGGCATTATAAATACTTACTTCTGAGTTTGTAAAAGGGCTTTTTTCTTTCTCGGGAAGACTCAGAGCCATCAGACAGATTGGAAGATCATATTCTTAGGCATATGAATACGAATACTTGCTAAATCCCTTTTCTGACAGATGTATTTTGTCAGGGCAAAGACTTCGTGTGTATTCTTTGAATAGTTTCAGAACATCTTGTGATTAATGAAACTGCATTTTCTGCAATATCATTTATGCTTCATGTTTACCTGTGTTTGTGTGAATGATGTTTAGTTGTTTTATTTCTTTCTAAATGAGTGTTAATACCTTTGTCTATTAGCATTTCCTTTTATCTTTCAGGAAAGTAACAAGGATCTCGCCATTGAAAATTTTTTCTTCTGTGGTCAGATACCTTGCAAGCATTACCCCAAAGACGTGCCGTTAACTGCATTTCTTCGGGCGTATATGTTTTATTTATTCTCTTGCTACACATAGTGTTGTGAACATGTTTAATACCTCAATCATGTATTTCGTATCCTATGAATAAGTGTGTGCCCGCAGATTCAATCAGGTTCTTTTGAGACCGGAAGAGGAGGCGTCTTAAGCGGTAACCGGACCCACACCCCGGATGGGATCCCTACTCCAAACGGTTTAAGGTCTAATTGGGATTTTTTACCTGGGAGATCCCCTACTGTTGGCTGGACAAATTTTCCCGTCAACAGTATATTAGATTAAAATTATTATTATATTATAATGGTATTTAAAAAAATATATATATTCACAATTTATATATTAAAATATAAAATTTCATATTAAAATATAAAGTATAAATTCTAAATGTGTTTTATTATTATTATAATATTATAATGGTATTTTTTTAGAAAGTGACCCACTAAGTGCACTAACTTCAAATTGCACAAAAGGGTTGTCGATTTAGGTTGGTCTGATTACTTTCCATCCCAAATCGACCATTAAGGCATTGACTGCTCGCTCTTTTCGCCATTGAAAGCTGTGTGAAGCTCACATTAACGTCAACTTTTAATTTTTCTCAATCTTCTACGAACCCTACATTGATTTTTAATGGACGCCTCAACCGTTTTTTACTTCACAACAATATCAACTGTTATCAACAACTCTGGCATTGTTTGTACTTGATCTTGTTGTTGACCTCTCCAACGACCAAAAACTTCGTTGTTTACTGTTCGAATGACCAGATCCAAGACTTTGTTGTTGAATTTTACTTTTCATTAATTAAAATTTACTATTATTATGTACATGTTGTATTGGAATGTAAATGTATTTTTTATTATTATTTGAATTTGTGATTTTTTTTTATTAAAAGCATATTTTTAGTTATTAAATCCATTTTAATTATCACTTAATAATTAATTGGTTGACTAAAGTGATTAGATATGAAAAGAGATGTAAGGACTTATTTCATTTTTTTTTTTACAAGTATACACTCATTTCTTCTCAAGCAAGTGCTTTTTTCTCTTCCCAAATTAAATTTACATATTCACAACTCAATTTATAAATCATGATTGATTATATATATATATATATACATGAAAAAAATGTGTCAAATATATATGAGATACATAATAAATTATAGAAAGAAAATATTGTAAAGATTTTTAAGTGTACACTTGTATGGTCATACTTTAGTGCAAATATTAAGTTCCAAGGAAAGTCATATGGATAAAACATATAGAAAATGTCATTAACATGATAGCATTTAGCTAGCATCAAAATATAACAACCACTAGTTCGTAGTCATCTATAATGATCAAATTTTCATCAATAGCAACCCGTTTAAGATCAAGTTCAGATCAAACACTTCGACTGGAGCAAATTGAACCAAATTTGCAAAAAAGATTTTGTGATCACTAGGCTTGAGTGTCTCCCTATTGCACCACCTAGAGAGTGAAGACATAGCATGCCAATATTCATATTTTTCATTTGCAGTAGCTATGTACAAAGAATGTTATATGCTTGTTATAATGACCTCCAAGTGCATCCTTTGTGCCTTTGAAGTGCCATGTTCATGGTATGCAAACAATTTTAATTTTAATTATATTGAAATTCATCATCATATGTTTGTTTAAGGTATCATTGTTTAGTGCAAGGTTTGTTGATCCTCAAAGTTTCATGAGAGGGTGATAAGGATTGATTTGCTAATTTTCTTTCTGTCATGTTTACATCTTTAAAACACATTGGCCTTTAATGCAAGGAATCCAAAAAAGTTATCTTAATAATGTTGTGTAAAGACTGTGAAGCATGGAGTCCAAAGGAAAAGTTCCCAAAGTAAGATAATGGATGGAGTTATTAGAGTCACCTATTATAATTAGATACCTAATTGGTAAAGACTAAACGAGGACAGTGCCTTGGAAGAGAGGATACATTTATCCTAATTGTTAGAGATTATGCCTAAGCTTCGTGAATATTACAAATATATTTATCCTTTAAGGCAAAAGAGAAAGCCAAAAAAACCCTCCACTTCCACTCCTCATGATATCATTTCTTATTTGATAAATATGAGTAGTAATTTTAGAATCTTAAATAAATAAATATCAAACCATAAACAAATTCATTAATGATATAAATATATAATTAAATATATAGAAAGATTAATATTGAAAATTATATTTATTGATATAAAAGATATAATAAAAATATATCATTATTTTTAATTCATAACAATAAATTTCAGTTTCATTTCAATAAGAAAACCTACTAACATAATTAAAAATTTCAAAAATATATGTCCAACTCCACAAATTTTCCACAATATACCAATTAAGTTCAAAGTATTTAAACAATTATTCTGGTTATCAAGACCTAAAAAAGGCACAATCAAATTTAATTCTCCATACTTTTGTGGAGGCCTGCCTATATTTAACGGACAACATACGATATCAAAATAACCTTCTTTAGAGGCGAACCTGTCTCAACTTGTCGGACATAGTAATCCTAAGCACTCCATGTATCTCAGTAGTAATCATAAGCACTCCATCTTACGAATCCAATTTTTTAGTTGCAATGTTACTCTTTTCAGTAAGTAATTGCGATGTTACTCATATCCTACACGATTGGGATGGCTTACATGACGTTTTTGTTTCGGTGAAAATAATGGTTTATTTCAACTTTTATATACTTTTATATAATATTATATAATTAGCAATCGCATTGGATGTTGCAAAATAAAAGTAGTAAGACATTCAATCATAAAACATATAAAATCACTGAATATAAAAATTAGTAAAAATAATGTCATTAAAAGTTGAATCATGAAACATATAAGATCACTGAATATACAAATTAGTAAAAAAATGTCATTAACAGTTGAAATATAAAAGTAAATCACTTACATTATGTCAAATGTGCTAATATAATTAATTAATAGAAAAATTAGCCATTAGCTAGAATCTTATTAGATATTATACTTCATCTAGTTCAATAAAATAGGTGAATAACAAGTAAGTGAACCTAACAAATAAAATTTATAATTTATAAACAACGATTCTTTCTTTTAAAATAGATAATTATATATTTATAAATTCAAAGTTGTATATTAACATTATAATAACAAATTTTAATAATTAAATAAAATAGGTGAATAAAAAAAAATTATGTAAATATCTTTACAAGTCCAGTGTACACAATTAACTGACTCACTTAACTATGTAAAAAAAATACTTGTAGACAATTGAGTGCAGCAATCACATCAATCTTAAACCTCATTTAAATTTGTTATTTATTCACAGCATCCTCTAACACTCGTCACCAATCTTTTCCTTCTATTGGTATAAATGTACTTATTTAGATAAAATTCATAACATGCCATCCCGGACCAATTCCAGACAAAACATAAATATGCCTCCTGAGTCCACACATATCCCCAAGAGAGGGCAGGGCTGTTCGTAGACATATGAATATGGAATGGAATATAAACCAAAGTTGTCATTATGGCATCTTACTCAATGTTATCTATTGTAACATGTCTTTTAAAGTTTTGTCCTCTTATTTTAATAAAATGATTACTTTATTATTCAAAACTATTGTCATTTTATAGTTTAGAATTAAGACCAATTAATGCAAATCAAATAAGATTCAAATTACAATTTTTTAAAACAGTTTTCAAAGATTCAACATATTATAATAATAATAATAATAATTATTATTATTATTTTTAATTAATAAATGTCAAATGTTGTTAAAACTGTTTTGGCAAAGATTCAACATATAATTTTTTTTTTTTTCAATCTAAAATGTTGTTAGTTCTTTAAAGAAATAACTTCAATAGCTAGCAACTGTGATGTCTGAACTCTTTGGTTTCATTTTATTGAATATCATTTCAAATAATATCAATAAAATAGTAGTTATAATCGCTTCATGTTCGAAGTTTTTGTGTTGTTTTAATCTATTTCAAGGCAGAGATATGTGCAATTGGATATTAGGGTTACGGAAATAATCCCCAACACGATTAACGTAATAATTTCCAACCAACAAAGGTAAATAACGTAAACAATAAACTTTGCCCTAATGAGGCGCAAATCATACTTCTGTATTTGAATTTCTATGTTGTTTTAATCTATTTCAAGACATAAATATGTACAATGGGATATTAGGGTTAAGGTAATAATCTCTAACACAGTGAAGGTAATAATATCCCACCAACACGAGTAAATAACGTTGAATTTTGGAAAAATAAACTCTAATTGTGGTATCCATCGAAATTAGGTGCAAATCATACTTCTGTATTTGTGGTGTACATACGCACATGATTATCAACTTTTACTTGAATTTCTTCGTTGATAAACCTTTATAAACCTTTATCATTGTAAAAAACCACGTTTTGAAACCATTTTTTGACACAAGGATTTGTATCCACTCTAGAAGTTAATTCTTGTTCTATTGAGTATGTAAAATGGGCGACAAGGCTCTCACAATCCAAAAAATGTAATGAAGCATGTTTACAATAAGCAATGAGACTTCTCATCAAGCTAATCTATGGATTTGCCAACCAATTTGTGATTTTCCAACCAATTTGCAGCCCTCTGGCTCATGGAGATAGATGTGGTCCTCTCTACTATTGCGTATTCGGCCGCAACTACTTCTCATCTACAGAAAAAACACAAAACACAACACTGAGCAAAGTCATAGAAATGCCACATAAAAAAATACACTTGATTGCTCATAAAAATATATCATAAAAAACACACTTGATTTGTCATATAACTATATCATAAAATGACTTTGGAACGCCTACTGCACAAATGCTTCATAGGATTCTTGTTAGTGCAAAGATGAGGCAAAGGCCCAAAAAAAAATGTTATGAAGCAGGTTTGTTGCAATACACAACGAAGCGTTTCAACAAGCTAATCTATGGAGCTGCCAAGCCAATCTGCATCCCTTTGGCTCACGAAGATAGATGTGTTGGAAATTAATTCCAATTTCCGCAGACAGAAGAAGGATGACGAAATTCAATTCCTGATCTGAATTTGAATGACAAGAACAACTGAATTCATGTACAGCACCGCAACTTCTAGATTTGTAGATCATGGCTCCATATCCATGCAACCTCCCGCCTTAACCATTCATGTACCAACCATAAATTCTTTGCCAAACACATTTAACTCATCCAACCAAAATTATGATGGCACCCAACATAAGCTTCGAGCATGGAAATTGACCCACCGGAAAAGGTGACGTGACCTCCTCTGGACCAATGAATGCAGCTCCGTGAGGCAAAGAAAAAGGCTTTTGGAAAGTTTTCTGACTCCACGGAATATGGAGTGAATGAAGTTTTAATGTTTTGTTTTTTATTTGCTGTCACATAGTTTTATTTTGTTTAAACATTAGGTTATAAATATTATATAATATATATTGTAAATATATTATATTTACAATATATATAATTATTGTAATGAAACATGAAAAGAAATATATATGTCCTGTGCATCGATAATGTTTTTCTAAAGAAAAAGAAAAATATAAAAGCCCGAAGCTAGAAGACAGAAAGTGGACTGTGTATTGTAATTTATTTCCCAAAGGCAGAAAAGAAAAACAGAGAGACAGAAAGAAATTTTTTGTTAGCGCTGTGTTGTGTAGTAGACTGAAGCACATTGACTGTGTGTATTGTTTTTATGCTAGAATAGAAAAAGGACAGAGAGTGAAGACAAAGTCTTTGTAACACTGCGTGTGCATGAGTTGAAAGAATATTTCTGAATGTAATCTAGAACACAGAAGTTTTGAAGAAGACTATCATTTTATAATAGTTTTTTTTTTTAGTTTAATAGAAATTTTTTTTTTACTCTATCCACCTCTCCATGCATGAATTTTATTTAAATATCTGTGTTTAAAAGAGGATTGTTTATTCCTCTATGTGTTTAGAATAGCTCAGAAATTCCAACATGGTATCAGAGCTAGTCCAGGCTCTTTGCGTTTGAAAAAGAAGCTAAAGGAAGGAAGAAGAAGCTTGTTGAAGATTTCTCCAATATATGAAGGTTCAAAAAAGAAAGGTATTTATCCAAAACAGAGTTTTGTGTTTGTTTTTAAAGAGTGCAGTCTAGAGAAGTATTTTAAAGATAGAGTTTGTCTCTTAAGCAGAGATACAATTTGTTAAGAAAAAAAAACACAATCAAGTTTTTTTTTATAAAAAGCATAGTTCAGTAAGCTAGTTATGGCAGGAGCCAGCACAAGCACGAGTATGGGAAATACTCAACTCACACAGTTCAATGGGAAGAACTATGAATATTAGGCAATCACAATGAGAGCCTTATTTTCCTCTCAAGATTTAAGGGAGCTAGTTGAAGATGGTTTAGAAGAACCAGCAGATGAACAAGCATATAATGCCTTAACACAGGCAAAGAAAGATTTGTTGAAGAGCAATAGGAAGAAGTACTCAAAAGCCCTCTTATATCTTTATCAAGCAGTGCATGAAAGCATATTTCAAAGAATTGCAGCAGCAAAGAGGTCCAAGGATGCATGGGATATTCTCCAGACAACCTATCAAGGTATGGAGAAGGTAAATACAACAAAAATTAAATTAATGAGAAGAGATTTTGAAGTTATTTGCATGAAAGATTCTGATACAATAGAATCATTCTTCACATTGTTGATTGGGTTGGTTACCCAAATGAGATCTCATGGAGAGAATATAAGAGAGAAGAATAGCAGAGAAAGTATTGAGGAGCTTACCCTCAAGATTTGCTGTGATAGTCACAACCATTGAAGAGACAAAGGATCTCTCAAAGTTTACAGTTGATGAGCTTCATGCATCATTAATGACACATGAAAAAAGATTGGGTAGAACAACAAACTCATCTTTGGAGCATGCCTTCAAGACTCAAATGTCCTTTGGAAGAAGAAGAGGTCAAGGAAAAGGAAGAGGAAGAAGCCAAAACAGAGGAAGAAACAGCCCTGCAAATGCAAGTGGAAGGGGCAGCAATCAAAGTCAGAATCAAAGCCAAGGCAACAACCAACAAGGTGGACAAAGTCAAGCACATGGAAAAAGGTATGATAAATCCCAAGTCCAATGTCATTACTATAAGAAGTGTGGCCATTACGCCAATGAATGTAGGAAGAAAAAGAGTGACATGGGTAATAGACCCAGTGCTAATTTTACAAAGAAAATATTAGCCAAGAAAAATTATTCTTAGCATGTAATTTGGCTTAAGAAATAAATGAAGATACATGGTTTCGAGATTCAGGATGTAGCAACCATATGATTGGAAACATTTATAATTTTTCCATGATTGATGAAAATGTGAAGTCTCAAGTAACATTGGGGACAGACAGTAAAGTCTTTGTCATGGGAAAAGACAGAGTTAGTGTGTTAACAAAGAAAGGAGAAAGAAAAACCATATCATATGTTTATTATGTGCGTGGTATGAAGTGTAACCTTTTGAGCATTGGACATCTCATTCAGAAAGGCTACAATGTTTTCTTTGAAGATGATATATGTACCATCATGTACATACCACCAAGAAAAAAATGCATTGCACAAGTGAAGATGACAAGAAACATAATTTTTCCTCTCAAGATGAGAGAAGATCTGAATAAAGGAGCTGCAATGGCAACAGTGACACAATAGAAATTTGGAGATCTAAATTTGTTGCATAGGAAAGGAATGGTAAATGGATTACCATTGATTGAGAAACCAGACAACCTTTGTGAAGGATGCATCTTGGGCAAACAACACAGAGAAAGCTTTCCATCAGGAAAGAGAATAAGGGTAAAGACACCCTTAAAAATAGTCCATTCTGATTTTTGTGGTCTAATGCAAGCACCATCATTAGCAGGCAGCCACTATATGCTGAACTTTATTAATGATTTCACAAGAAAAACACGGGTATATTTCTTAAAATTTAAAAGTGAAGTGTTTGAGAAATTCTGCCACTTTAAAGCTCTTGTAGAGAATCAAAGTGGGAAACATATTAAAGTCTTAAGAACAGATAGAGGAGGAGAATATATCTTCAAATAATTTCTGCATTTTAGCAAATAAAATGGGATAAAAAAACAATTTACAACAAGGTACACCATAGAAAAATGGAATTGCAAAAAGGAAAAATAGAACCATCATGGCTATGGTAAGAAGTATGCTAAAGGAAAAACATTTTCCAAATGAATATTGGGCTGAAGATGTACATTATGCAACATATGTGCTGAATAGATGCCCAACAAAGAGCGTAATGAATAGAGTTCTTAAAGAAGCATGGAGCAGCATAAAGCAGTTTGTCACCCACATGAGAGTATTTGGTTGTCTGGCTTATGTACACATTCCGGATCAGCTAAGGAAGAAGTTGGATAGTAAGGGGGAGAAGTGCATATTTTTTGGATATAGTGAAGAATCCAAAGCATACAGATTATATAACCCATCTACCAAGAAATTTATGATAAGTAGAGATGTACAATTTATTGAGGAAGAAGCTTGGGATGGAAGCATTCAGAAAACAGTGAATGTGAAAAGTTGTTTGTATCATGATGAAGATGGGGAAGAGATGGCTGAAATACATCTCTCATTAGTAGCACTACCTCCACTAACACAAGGAAAAAAAGGGACACCACAAGTAGGTATCAGAACACCCTTGAAAAGTGATGAAAGTGCTTCTCCAAGAACATCACAAGGATCACATTTGAGTGCTTCTACAAGCACAAGTACACCAAGTGAAAGAGGAACCAAATTCAGAAGTCTGAATGAAATCTATGAGTAAGAGGTAGCAAATAAAGGTATGAAATCTTTATTTGCATTTTATTGTCATGTAGAAGATCCTATTCATTTTGAAGAAGCTGTAAAATATAAGAAATAGATAGATGCTATAGATGAAGAAATTAATGCCATAGATAAAAATAACACATGGGAATTAGTTGATCTCCCAAAAGGCAAGGAATTTATTGGAGTAGAATGGGTTTATAAGACCAAGAGAAAGGCTGAAGGTATGATTGAAAGGCACAAGGTCAGAGTTGTTGTCAAAGGCTACAAGCACCAACAAGAAAGAGATTATGAAGAAACTTTTGCACCAGTTGCAAGAATGGAAACAGTAAGAGCAGTGTTGTCCATAGCAGCACAACACAAATGCAAGGTTTACCAAATGTATGTGAAATCAACATTCCTAAATGGAGTATTGATAGAAGAGCTTTATGTTGAACAACTTATGGGCTATGAGAAAGAAGGCCAAGAGCACAATCTATGCAAATTGAAGAAATCTCTGTATGGGTTGAAATAAGCACTAAGAGCATGGTACAGTAGGATAAACGCCTATCTACTGGAAAATGGGTTTGAAAAATGTGAAGGAGAACCCACATTATACATCAAAGAAAAAGAAGGTAAGATTCTCATTATTTTTTTGAATGTTGATGATATGATATTCATAGGTAATGATGCTTACCTCATTAAGAATTTTAAAACAATCATGAAGGATGAATTTGAAAGGACTGATATGGGATTTATGAGATACTTCTTAGGAATAGAAGTAGAGAAAAATGAAAATAATTTTTTTATTTTTCAAGCTAAATATGTGAAAGAAGTTTTGGAAATATTTAACATGTAGGATAGCAAGGTAGAAATTACTCCTACAGTGATGGGATCAAACTTAAGTAAAGAAGACATCAGCAAGAATGTTGATCCAAGTTTGTAGAAGAGCATAGTTGGCAACCTTATGTATTTGACTGCAACTAGGTCGGATATTATGCATGCTGTGAGTTTAATTTTCATATTTATGGAAAGGACAAAGGAGGCACATTGGCAAGCAGCAAAAATAATTCTAAGGTATGTGCAAGGAACAAAGAGGTATATAATTTTATACACACCTTCAAAATTTTTTGAATTGATTGGATATACTGATAGTGATTGGGCTGGAAGTATAGATGACAGGAAAAGCACCTCTGGATATGTTTTTCATATGGGACCAAGAGCCATTTCATGGGATTCTAAGAAAAAACCAATTGTGGCTTTATCAACAACAGAGGCAGAGTATATGGTAGCAGTATGGATGAGGAGAATGTTGAGAAGTTTGTGTCATGAACAGGAAAAATGCACAACAATGTTTTGTGATAATAGCTCAGCTACAACTTTATCAAAGAATTCAATGTTTCATAAGAGAACGAAACACATTGATGCAAAGTATCACTACATCAGAGAATTAGTGAGCAATGGAGAAATAGTTCTAAAGCATTGCAGTGTAAAAGAGAAGTTTGCTAATATATTGAAAGAATCAATGGGGCAGAAGAGTTTTAATTATCTAAGAAATGCTTGGGTATGCAAGAGAACATCAATTGTAATTAAGGGGGAGTGCTAGAAATTAATTCCAATTTCCGCAAACAGAAGAAGGACAGAAAAATTCAATTCTTGATGTGAAGTTGAATGATAGGAACAATCGAATTCATGTACAACACCGCAACTTCTAGATTTTTAGATCGTGGCCGCATATCCACACAACCTCCCACCTTAACCATTCACGTACTAGCCATAGATGCTTCACCAAACACATTTAACTCCTCCAACCACAATTTCGACATCATCCAGCATAAGCTTCAAGCATGGAAATTGACCCGCCGGAGAAGGTGACGTCACCTTCCTTCAGACCAATGAATACAACTCCGTGGGGAAAAGAGAAAGGCTTTTGGAAAGTGTTTTGAGTCCATGGAATATGGAGTGAATGAAGTTTTAATGTTTTGTTTTTTGTTTGCCGTGACATAGTTTTATTTTTTTTAAACATTAGGTTATAAATATTATATAATATATATTGTAAATATATTATATTTACAATATATATAGTTATTGTAATGAAACGTGAAAAGAAAGATATATGCCATGTGCATTGATAATGTTTTCTTAAAGAAAAAATAGAATATAAAAGCCCAAAGGCAGAAGACAGAAAGTGGATTGTGTATTGTAATTTCTTGCCCTAAGGCAGAAAAGAAAAACAGAGAGACAAAGAGCTATTTTTTGTTTGTGTAGTAGCCTCAAGCACATTGACTGTGTGTGTTGTTTTTATGCTAGAATAGAAAAAGGACAGAGAGTGAAGAAAAATTCTTTGTAACACTGCATGTGCAACAGTTGAAGGAAGATTTCTGAATGTAATCCAGAACACAGAAGTTCTAAAGAAGACTGTCATTATGTAATAGTTTTTTTTTTTTTTTTTAATAGAAACAGAGTTTTTATTCCATCCACCTCTCTGTGAATGAATTTTATTTAAATCTCTGTTTTTAAAAGAGAGATTTTTTTATTCCTCTGTGTGTTTGGAATACTTTAAAAATTCCAACATGGTATCAGAGCTAGTCCAAGCTCTTTGCATTTGACAAAGAAGTTGAAGGAAGGAAGAAGAAGCTTGTTGAAGATTTCTCCAGTAGACTGAAGGTTTAGCAAAGCAAGGTATTTATCCAAAACAGAGTTTGTGTTTGTTTTTAAAGAGTGCAGTCCAGAGAAGTCTTTTAAAGACATAGTTTGTCTCTTAAGCAGAAAGACAGTTTGTTTAAAAAAAAAAAAAACACACTCAAGTTTAAAAAAAAAAAACATAGTTCAGTAAGCTAGCTATGGCAGGAGCCAACACAAGCACGAATATGGGAAATACTCAACTCCCACAGTTCAATCGGAAGAACTATGACTATTCGGCAATCACAACGAGAGCCTTGTTTACCTCTCAAGATTTATGCGAGCTAGTTGAAGGTAGTTTAGAAGACCCAACAGATGAACAAACATATAATGCCTTAACACAAGAAGAGAAAGATTTGCTGAAGAGTAATAGGAAGAATGACTCAAAATCCATCTTCTATCTCTATCAAGCAGTGCATGAAAGCATATTTCCAAGAATTGCAGCAAGAAAGAGGTCCAAGGATGCATGGGATCCCCTCCAGATAGCCTATAAAGGTATGGAGAAGGTAAATACAACAAAGCTTCAATTAATGAAAATATATTTTAAAGTTATTTGCATGAAAGAGTCTGATACAATAGACTCATTCTTTACATTTTTGATTGGGTTGGTTACCCAAATGAGATCTCATGGAGAGATAATAGAAGAGAGAAGAATAGTGGAGAAAGTATTGAGGAGTTTACCCTCAAGTTTTGATGTGATAGTGACAACCATTTAAGAGAAAAAGGATCGCTCAAAGTTTACAGTTGATAAGATTCATGCATAATTTATGACACATGAAGAAAGATTGGATAGAACAACAAACTCATCTTTAGAGCATGCCTTCAAGACCCAAAT
The DNA here is from genome assembly GCA_034641835.2 of Pinus albicaulis. NCBI lineage: Eukaryota > Viridiplantae > Streptophyta > Pinopsida > Pinales > Pinaceae > Pinus > Pinus albicaulis. Next base: position 30,072 of record JAXQQM020058068.1, read on the forward strand.
GTCCTTTGGAAGAGGAAGAGGTCAAAGAAAAGTAAACTACAGAGGAAAAGGAAGAGGCAGAAGCCAAAAAAGAGGAAGAAACAACCCTGCAAATACAAGTGGAAGGAGTAGCAATCAAAGTCAAAATCAAAGCCAAGGAAGCAACCAAGCAGGTGGAAAAAGTCAAGCACATGGACAAAGGTATGATAAATACCAAGTCCAATGTCATTATTGTAAGAATTATGGCCATTATTCCAATGAATGTAGGAAGAAAAAGAGTGACATGGGTAATAGACCCAATGCTAATTTTACTAAAGAAAATATCAGTCAAGAAAAATTATTTTTAGCATGTAATTTAGCTGAAGAAAAAAATGAAGATATCTGGTTTATAGATTCAGGATATAGCAACCATATGACTGGAAACATTTCTATGTTTTCCATGATTGATGAAAATTTGAAGTCTCAAGTAACATTGGGGAAAGACAGTAAAGTCTTTGTGATGGTAAAAGGCAGAGTGAGTGTGTTAACAAAGAAAGGAGAAAGAAAAACCATATCAAATATTTATTATGTGCCTGGTATGAAGTGTAACCTTTTGAGAATTGGAAAGCTCATTCAGAAAGGCTAAAATGTTTTCTTTGGGGATGATATATGTACCATCATGGACACACCACCAAGCAAGCAATGTATTACACAAGTAAATATGACAAGAAACAGAATGCTTCCTCTCAATATGAGAGCAGATTTGAAGAAAGGAGCTGCAATAGCAGCAATGACACAAGAGACATTCCAAGGAGAAGCAAAAGATGAAAACTGGTTATGGAATTTGAGATTTGGACATCTCAACTTTGGAGGTATGAATTTGTTGCATAGGAAAGGAATGGTAAAGGGATTACCATTGACTAAGAAACCATACAACCTTTGTGAAGGCTACATCTTGGGAAAACAACACAGAGAAAGCTTTCCATCAGAAAATAGCATAAGGGCAAAGAAACCATTAGAAATAGTCCATTATAATTTGTGTGGACCAATGCAAACACCATCATTAGCAGGCAGTCACTATATGTTGACCTTTATTTATGATTTCACAAGAAAAACATGGGTATATTTCTTGAAATTTAAAAGTGAAGTGTTTGAGAAATTCTGCCACTTTAAAGCTCTTGTAGAGAATCAAAGTGGGCAACATATTAAAGTCTTAAGAACAGACAGAGGAGGAGAATATATATCCAAATAATTTCTACATTTTTGCAGAGAAAATGGGATAAACAAACAATTTATAGCAAGGTATATACCGCAACAAAATGAAGTTGCTGAAAGGAAAAATTGAACCATCATGGATATGGTAAGAAGTATGTTGAAGGCAAAACATTTTCCAAATGAATATTTGGATGAAGATGTACATTGTGCAGCATATGTGCTGAATAGATTTCCAACAAAGAGTGTAATGAACAAAGTTCCTAAAGAAGCGTGGAGTGACATAAAGCAATTTTTCACGCACATGAGAGTATTCGATTGTGTGGCTTATGAACAAATTCTCGATCATTTAAGGAAGAAGTTGGACAGTAAGGGGGAGAAGTGCATATTTTTTGGATACGGTGAAGAATACAAAGCATATAGATTATATAACCCATCCACCAAGAAATTTTTGATAAACAAAGATGTACAATTTATTGAGGAAGAAGCTTGGGATGGAAGCATTAAGAAAAAAATGAATGTGAAAATATGTTTATCTAATGACGAAGATGAGGAAGAGATGGTTGAAATAAATCCCTCATTAGCAGCACCACCTCCACCAACACAAGGACAACAAGGGACACCAAAAGCAGGTATAAGAACACCCTTGAGAAGTGATGACAGTGCTTCTCCAAGCACATCACAAGGAGCAGATTTGAGTGCTTCTACAAGCACAAGTACACAAAGTGAAAGAGGAACCAGATTCAGAAGTCTGAATGAAATCTATGAATAAGAGGCAGAAAATGAAGGTATGAACTCTTTATTTGCATTGTATTGTCATGTAGAAGATCCTATTCATTTTGAAGAAGCTGTAAAAGATAAGAAATGGATAGATGCTATGGATGAAGAAATTAATGCCATAGAGAAAAATAACACATGGGAATTAGTTGATCTCCCAAAAGGCAAGGAAGTTATTGGAATAAAATGGGTTTATAAGACCAAGAGAAATTTTGAAGGTAAAATTGAAAGGCACAAGGCCAAACTTGTTGTCAAAGGCTACAAGCAACAACAAGGAAGAGATTATGAAGAAAATTTTGCACTAGTTGCAAGAATGGAAACAATAAGAGCAATGTTATCCATAGCAGCACAACAGAAATGGAAGGTTTACCAAATGGATGTGAAATGAAAATTCCTAAATGGAGTATTGATGGAAGAGGTTTTATGTTGAACAACCTCTAGGCTATGAGAAAGAAGGCCAAGAGCACAAGATATGCAAATTGAAGAAAGCTCTGTATGGGAAGAAATAAGCACCACGAGCATGGTACAATAGGATAGATGCCTATCTACTAGAAAATGGGTTTGAAAAATGTGAAGGAGAACCCACATTATACATCAAAGAAAAATATGGTAAGATGCTCATTGTTGTTTTGTATGTTGATGATGTGATATTCACAGGTAATGATGCTCACTTCATTGATAATTTTAAAACAGTCATGAAGGATGAATTTGAAATGATTGATATGGGATTGCTAAGATACTTCTTAGGAATAGAAGTAGAGGAAAATGAAAATAAAATTTTTATTTCTCGAGCTAAATATGTGAAAGAAGTTTTGGAAATATTTAACATGCAGGATTGTAAGGCAGCAATTACTCCTACAGTGATGGGATTGAAGTTAAGAAAATAAGATAACAACAAGGATGTTGATCCAAGTTTGTATAAGAGCATAGTTGGAAACCTTATGTATTTGACTGCAACTAGGCCATATATTATGCATGTTGTGAGTTTAATTTCCATATTTATGGAAAGGCCAAAGGTGGCACATTGGCAAGAAGTAAAAAATATTCTGAGGTATGCAAAAGGAACAAAGAGGTATGGAATGTTATACACACATTCAGAAAATTTTGAATTGATTGGATATACTGATAATGATTGGGCTAGAATTATAGATGACAGGAAAACCACATTTGGATATGTTTTTCATATGGGAGCAGGAGCCATTTCATGGGCTTCTAAGAAACAACCAATTGTGGCTTTATCAACAACAAAGACAGAGTATGTCGCAGCTACAACAACAACATGTCAAGCAATATGGATGAGGAGAATGTTGAGAAGTTTGTGTCATGAACATGTAAAAGGAACAAAATTTTTTTGTGATGATAGCTCAGCTATAGCTTTATCAAAGAATTCAGTGTTTCATAAGAGAACAAAACACATTGATGCAAAGTATCACTACATCAGAGAATTAGTGAGCAATGGAGAAATAGTTTTGAAGCATTGCAGAATAGAAGAGCAGTTTGCTAATATATTGACAAAATCATTGGGGCAGAAGAGTTTAATTATCGAAGAAAATGCTTGGATATGCAACAAAACAACATTTGTAATTAAGGGGGAGTGTTGGAAATTAATTCCAACTGCCACAGACAAAAGAAGGATGGTGAAATTCAATTCTTGATGTGAAGTTGAATGACAGGAACAACTGAATTCATTTAAAACACCACAGCTTCAAGATTTGTAGATCGTGGCTTTATATCCACACAACCTCTTACCTTAGCCATTCACGTACTAGCCATAAATTCTTCGCCAAATAAATTTAACTCCTCCAACCACAATTCCGATGACACCCAACATAAGCTTGGAGCATGGAAATTGACCCACCGGAGAAGGTGATGTCACCTTCCTCTGGACCAATGAATGCAGCTCCATGGGGAAAAGAAAAAGGCTTTTGGAAAGTGTTTTGACTCCACGGAATATGGAGTGAATGATGTTTTAATGTTTTTTATTTTTATTTTCCGTGAAATAGTTTTAGTTTGTTTAAACATTAGGTTATAAATATCATATAATATATATATTGGAAATATATTATATTTAAAGTATATATATTTATTGTAATGAAACGTGAAAAGAAAGATATATTCCGTGTGCATTGATAATGTTTTTTTTAAAGAAAAAGTAGAATATAAAAGCATGAAGGCAGAAGACAGAAAGTGGACTGTGTATAGTAATTTCTTGCCCGAAGGTAGAAAAGAAAAATGGAGAGACATAAATAATTTTTTTTTTAGCGCTGTGTTGTGTAGCAGCTTGAAGCACATTGACTGTGTGCATTGTTTTTATGCCAGAATAGAAAAAGGACAGAGAGTGAAGACAGAGTCTTTGTAACACTACGTGTGCAGCAGTTGAAAGACGATTTTTGAATTTAATATAGAACATAGAAGTTATGAAGAAGACTGTCATTTTGTAATAGTTTTTTTTTTAGTTTAATAGAAACAGAGTTTTTACTCCATCCACTTCTCTGTGCATGAATTTTATTTAAATATTTGTGTTTAAAAGAGGAAACTTTTTATTCCTCTGTGTGTTCGAAATACTTTAGAAATTCCAATATGGTATCAGAGCTAGTCCAGGCTCTTTGTGTTTGACAAAGAAGATGAAGGAAGGAAGAAGAAGCTTGTTGAAGATTTCTCCAGCAGAGTGAAGGTTTAGCAAAGCAAGGTATTTATCCAAAATAGAGTTTTGTGTTTGTTTTTAAAGAATGTAGTCCAGAGAAATATTTTAAAGACAGAGTTTGTCTCTTAATCAGAGAGACTATTTGTTTTAAAAAAAAACACAATCAAGTTTTTTTTATAAAAGCATAGTTTCAGTAAGCGAGCTATGGCAGGAGCCAACACAAGCACGAGTATGGCAAATAATCAACTTCCACAGTCCAATGGGAAGAACTATGACTATTGGACAATCACAATGAGAGCCCTGTTTTCCTCTAAAGATTTATGGGAGTTAGTTGAAGATGGTTTAGAAGAACCAGCAGATGAACAAGCATATAATACCTTAACATAGGTAGAGAAATATTTGCTAAAGAGTAATAGGAAGAAGGACTCAAAAGCCCTCTTCTATTTCTATCAAGCAGTGCATGAAAGCATATTTCCAAGAATTGCATCAGTAAAGAGGTCCAAGGATGCATGGGATACCCTCCAGAAAACCTATCAAGGTATGAAGAAGGTAAATCCAACAAATCTTCAATTAATGAGAAGGTATTTTGAAGTTATTTGCATGAAAGAGTCTGATACAATAGACTCATTCTTCAGATTGTTGATTGGGTTGGTTACCCAAATGAGATCTCATGGAGAGACAATAGAAGAGAGAAGAATAGTGGAGAAAGTATTGAAGAGCTTACCCTCAAGATTTGATGTGATAGTCACAACCATTGAGGAGACAAAGGATCTCTCAAAGGTTACAGTTGATGAGCTTCGTTCATCATTGATGACACATGAACAAAGATTGGGTAGAACAACAAACTCATCATTAGAGCATGCCTTCAAGACCCAAATGTCCTTTGGAAGAGGAATAGGTTAAGGCAAAGGAAACTACAGAGGAAAAGGAAGAGGTAAAAGCCAAAACAGAGGAAGAAATAGCCCTACAAATACAAGTGGAAGGGGCAAAAATCAAAGTCAAAATCAAAGCCAAGGCAACAGCCAACAAGGTGGACAAAGTCAAGCACATGGACAAAGGTATGATAAATCCCAAGTCCAATGTCATTACTGTAAGAAGCATGCCCATTATGCCAATAAATGTAGGAATAAAAAGAGTGACATGGGTAACAGAACCAGTGCTAATTTTAATAAATAAAATATCAGTCAAGAAAAATTATTTTTAGCATGTAATTTGGCTGAAGAAAAAAATGAAGATATATGGTTTCTAGATTCAGGATGTAGAAACCATATGACTGGAAACATTTCTATGTTTTCCATGATTGATGAAAATGTGAAGTCTCAAGTAACATTGGGGACAGACAGTAAAGTCTCTGTCATGGGGAAAGACAGAGTGAGTGTGTTAACAAAGAAAAGAGAAATAAAAACCATATCAGATGTTTATTATGTGCCTGGTATGAACTGTAACCTTTTGAGCATTAGACAACTCATTCAGAAAGGTTACAATGTTTTCTTTGAGGATGATGTATGTACCATCATGGACATACCACCAAGCAAGTAATGCATTGCATAAGTGAAGATGACACAAACAGAATGTTTCCTCTCAATGTGAGAGTAGATTTGAAGAAATGAGTTGCAATGGCAGCAGTGACACGAGATATTCCAAAGAGAAGAAAAATATGAAAACCGGTTATGGCATTTAAGATTTGGACATCTCAACTTTGGAGGTCTGAATTTGTTGCATATGAAAGGAATGGTAAAGGGATTACCATTGATTGAGAAACCAGACAGCCTTTGTGAAGGCTGCATCTTGGGCAAACAACACAGAGAAATATTTCCATCAGGAAAGAGCATAAGGGCAAAGACACCCTTAGAAATAGTCTATTCTGATTTGTGTGGACCAATGCAAACACCATCAGTAGCAGGCAACCACTATATGCTGATCTTTATTGATGATTTCACAAGAAAAACATGGGTATATTTCTTGAAATTTAAAAGTGAAGTGTTTGAGAAATTCTTCCACTTTAAAGCTCTTGTAGAGAATCAAGTGGGAAACATATTAAAGTCTTAAGAATAGACAGAGGAGGAAAATATATCTCCAAAGAATTTCTGCATTTTTTGCAGATAAAATGGGATAAACAAACAGTTTACAGCAAGGTATACACCATAGCAAAATGGAGTTGCTAAAAGGGAAAATAGAACCATCATGGATATGGTAAGAAGTATGCTGAAGGAAAAACATTTTCCAAATGAATATTGGGCTGAAGCTGTACATTGTGCAGTATATGTGCTGAATAGATGCCTAACAAAGAGCGTAACGAGCAGAGTTCCTGAAGAAGCGTGGAGTGGCATAAAGTAGTTTGTCACGCACATGAGAGTATTTGGTTGTGTGGCTTATGCACACATTCCGGATCAGCTAAGGAAGAAGTTGGACAGTAAGGGGAAGAAGTGCATATTTGTTGGATACAATGAAGAATCCAAAGCATATAGATTGTATAACCCATCCACCAAGAGATTTATGATAAGCAGAGATGTACAATTTATTGAGGTAGAAACTTGGGATGGAAGCATTGAGAAAACAGTGAATGTGAAAAGTTGTTTGTTTCATGATGAAGATGATGAAGAGATGGCTGAAATATATTCCTCATTAGCAGCACCACCTCCACCAACACAAGGACAGCAAGGGACACCACAAGCAGGTGTGAGAACACCCTTGAGAAGTGATGGCAGTGCTTCTCCAAGCACATCATAAGGAGTAGATCTGAGTGCTTCTACAAACACAAGTACACCAAGTGAAAGAGGAACCAGATTCAGAATTTTGAATGAAATCTATGAGTAAGAGGTAGAAAATGAAGGTATGAACTCTTTGTTTGCATTGTATTGCCATGTAGAAGATCCTATTCATTTTGAAGAAGTTGTAAAATATAAGAAATTGATAGATCCTATGGATGAAGAAATTAATGCCATAGATAAAAATAACACATGGGAATTAGTTGATCTCCCAAATGTAGGTTTTAAACCTATACAGAAATTGTCTGCAAAAGAATCTTAAAAATAGAACATAAATAATAGCGAGAGCATAAAACATAAAACAGATATACAAAGAGATTTTCCCCTAGGTCCCAAATCGGGACGACCAGCTTGATTGTTCATTATATTCCTTTTAGTGTTACAACACATATATATACATGCTGAAGCATACATAAACCCCAATACATTAACCCTTGATTAGAACATAACCGTAGTTCCATTGACCAGATTTGCAAAATACGAAGGGCCGAAAACCATCATGCCCTAAAACCATGTGCAAACCCGTGCAGAAAATCATGGGTGGGTCCGCTCACCGAAAAATAAGGACCAAATTTTTTTTCCCAAAGCGTTTCCCTGGACCTCGAATAGGGGGGGTTTCTGCCTCCCTTGTGAACGTACAGGGGGGACTATCGCCCCCCTTGTGACCCCCCCCCCCCCCCAATGGATGACTAATCGTGGAAAGAATATAACACATACCCAACACCAAAAGGCAAGGAAGTTATTGGAATAAAATGGGTTTATATGACCAAGAGAAATGTTGAAGGTAAGATTGAAAGGCACAAGGCCAAACTTGTTGTCAAAGGCTACAAGTACCAACAAGCAAGATATTATGAAGAAACTTTTGCACCAGTTGTAACAATGGAAACAGTAAAAGAAATGCTGTCCATAGCAACACGACACAAATGGAAGGTTTACCAAATGGATGTGAAATCATCATTCCTAAATGAAGTATTGATGGAAGAGGTTTATGTTGGACAACCTCTGGGCTATTAGAAAGAAGGCTAAGAGCATAAGGTATGCAAATTGAAGAAAGCTCTGTATGGGATGGAAAAAGCACCAAGATCATGGTACAATAGGATAGATGCCTATCTACTAGAAAATGGGTTTGAAAAATGTGAAGGAGAACCCACATTATACATAAGAAAAAAGATGGTAAGATGCTCATTGTTGTTTTGTATGTTGATGATGTGATATTCATAGGTAATGATGCTTACCTCATTGAGAATTTTAAAACGGTCATGAAGGATGAATTTGAAACAATGGATATGGGATTGCTGAGATACTTCTTAGGAATAGAAGTAGAGAAAAATGAAAAAAAAAAATTTATTTCTCAAGCTAAATATGTGAAAGAAGTTTTGGAAAGATTTAACATGCAGGATTTTGAAGGTAGTAATTACTCCTACAGTAATGGGATTGAAGTTAAGCAAAGAAGACAACAACAAGGATGTTGATCCAAGTTTGTATAAGAGTATAGTTGGAAACCTTGTGTATTTGACTGCAACTAGGATGGATATTATGCATGTTGTGATTTTAATTTCCAGATTTATGGAAAGGCCAAAGGAGGCACATTGGCAAGTAGCAAAAATAATTCTGAGGTATGTGAAAGGAACAAAGAGGTATGGAATTTTATACACACCTTCAGAAAATTTTGAATTGATTGGATATACTGATAGTGATTGGGGTAGAAGTATAGATGACAAGAACAACACCTTTGGATATGTTTTTCATATGGGACCAGGAGCCATTTGATGTGATTCTAAGAAAAAATCAATTGTGGCTTTATCAACAGTAGAGGCAGATTATGTGGCAGCTAAAACAACAACATGTCAAGTAGTATCGATGAGGAGAATGTTGAGAAGCTTGTGTCATGAATAGGTAAAAGGCACAACAATTTTTTGTGATAATAGCTCAACTATAACTTTATCAAAATATTCAGTGTTTCATAAAAGAACGAAACACATTGATACAAAGTATCACTACATCAGATAATTAGTGAGCAATGGAGAAATAGTTCTGAAGCATTGTAGAACAGAAGAGCAGTTTGCTAATATATTGAAAAAACCATTGGGGCGGAAGAGTTTTAATTATCTAATAAAATGCTTGGGTATGCAAGAGAACAACATTTGTAATTAAGGGGGAGTGTTGGAAATTAATTCCAACTTCTGCAGACAGAAGAAGGATGACAAAATTATATTCATGATGTGAAGTTGAAAGACAGGAACAACCGAATTCATGTACAACACCACAACTTCCAGATTTACAGATCGTGGCTCCATATCCACGCAACCTCCTGCCTTAACCATTCACGTCCCAGCCATAAATTCTATGCCAAACACATTTAACTCCTCCAATCGCAATTCCAATGGTACCTAGTATAAGCTTCGAGCATGGAAAATGATCCATTGGAGAAGGTGACGTCGCCTTCCTCCGGACCAATGAATGCAGCTTCGTGGGGCAAAGAAAAATGGTTTTGGAAAGTGTTTTGACTCCACAGAATATGGAGTGAATGAAGTTTTAATGTTTTGTTTTTAATTTTCCGTGACATAGTTTTATTTTGTTTAAACATTAGGTTATACATATTATATAATATATATTGTAAATATATTATATTTACAATATATATAATTATTGTAATGAAACGTGAAAAGAAATATATATGTTGTGTGCATTGACAATGTTTTTTTAAAGAAAAGGCAAAATATAAAAGCTCGAAGGTAGAAGACAGAAAATGGACTGTGTATTGTAATTTCTTGCCTGAAGGCAGAAAATAAAAATAGAGAGACAGAGAGAAATTTTTTGTTAGTGCTGTGTTGTGTAGTAGCTTGAAGCACATTGACTCTATGTATCGTTTTTGTGCCAGAATAGAAAAAGGACAGAGAGTGAAGACTGAGTCTTTGTAACACTGTGTGTGCAGCAGTTGAAAGAAGATTTCTGAATGTAATCCAAAACACAGAAGTTCTGAAGAAGACTGTCATTTTGTAATAGTTTTTTATCTTTCTATTTTAATAGAAACAAAGTTTTTACTCCATCCACCTCTCTGTGTGTGAATTTTATTTAAATATTTGTGTTTATAAAAGGGATTTTTTTATTCCTCAGTGTGTTCGGAATACTTTATAAATTCCAACAAGATGGGGCCCTCTCCATTGTTTTGTTGGGTCCTTTCCCACAACGGCTTCTCATTTGCAGAGAAAACACAACACTAGGTTAGTGCATGCATGCGTTTCAGGCTGGTAGGGGTTGTCTTTGTAGCTTATCATGCAAAATGGCTACCATATCACCATGCAACTAAATTTATGTCTAATATGAAACCCTGGTGGATTTTTAATAATAGACACCAGCCTTTTTAGTGATAACAATCATTTTCAACCCTAGTGGATTTTTAATAACAGGAACCAGTCTTTTTAGTGATAAAAATTCTTTTCAACCCTAGTGGATTTTTAATAACAAACACCAGTATTTTTAGTGATAAAAATCCTTTTCATCTTCAGTTTCCTTGGTTATTTGTATTTTCAAGGCACTCGTATCCATTCAAAACACAACACAACAAATTCTATGTGTTTGAATGCTTATATGTATAAAGTTTTGTTGATCGGGTTTCGAATGCTACGAGAAGCAGAAGAAATTTGGTTGAGTTCGTCTTTCTGGTGAGATGAATGCTTTTTATTTCTGTTTCCTCATATTATGTTGTAGTGATCATGTAGTGAGAGTGTAGAATGGACTAAAACATTTCAATCGTCTAACATTTGATCCAATGGTGCAGAAAAGGATGGAATGGAAGCTAGGAGAGTTGTTTTCAAATAAAGATGCATTACAACATAATTAACTTACATATTTGTAAAGTTATTTTCCCTATAGTTAGCCATGATATTGTTGGTTGTGCTCTTGAGTTGCGCCGAAATCAAAAGGTTTTCAGATTGTGGTTAGTGCCTCCCAACCTAACTACATCATGGCCACATCATATTCACTGCATTCGCTTACGTGATCATTACAGTTTGTTATGTATTAGTTGTTAAATGAAAATAAATTAATATTAAATCTAGTAGTTTATCAATTTTAGATACTCAAAAATATAAATTATTTTATATGGCAGTGGTTGATATGATATTTTTTAATTAAATAATTTAATTAAAAAGATTAAAAATATATATAATTATTATTCTTTATTTTATTTACTATTAAAAATGTAATAAAATATTCTAAAAAGTTAAATTTTTAACATCCATTTAATAATTATTGGAAATTAAAATAAAATTATTAAAATCCTATTTGAAAATAGACATGTCTATCCACATTATTATTTAATATCAACTTTTAAATCATTATTTATTTATTTTTTAATTATGTCATGATGTATATTGGAATTGTTATCTGGACATTCCAAATATAATAAACATGGAATATTATTTGTCTAATACATAATTATAGATCAAATTAAGAGTTGCAAACCCTAAACAACACCATTTTTCAATTTCAAAAACTATTTCCAAGTGTTTGAAAGGTGTTACAATTGTTTCAACTACTTCAGTAGTGTCGATTTCTATTGTTTCTCTAATTCATTTTGAATACAAGAAGGTGTTATATGCGTATATCGTTGGATCATTGAAAACGTTGGATTACAAGAAGGTATCACTAAAAACGTTGGATGACTTAAAACTGTTATGGCACACATGTTAGCATAACACACACTTCTAAACAGATCTAGTATAGTGAAAATAAAAGACAGGTTCACCCACTTTACCATGAAGATTATTAATCTCTATTAGGATTTGTTATAATATGATGGGCTAATACCATGGCTTATCAGTACCACATGCCCAAAAAATCATAATTCACTCCATATGACACTTGTTCATATGATATTTTTTAACTGATTAATTTAATTAAAAGGGGAAAAGAGTATAAATACTTTGGTGATAAATCTCAATCTTTGATTTGTCACATACTATTATGAATATTTTAGAATATTTCTTGGAGGTTAAATCCCTACTATCCACCTAATAATTATTGATAATTATTTTATTGTAGCTCTCTTGTTGGATTAAGATACACCCCTTTGGATAAATGAGGAGAAATTTGGAAACATAATTTACTTGAGTAATCTGAATTTGGGATATTCGCTCGAGAGGAAAGCAAAAAACATAATTATAAGAGTCCAAAATACCATCTAAGAAAATGAAAACCAAGAGTCACACAATATATTAATATCTGTACCATTTGAGCAACATGTATCTCACACTTATCTTAATTATTGTCTATTTTTATAAGTGAGTTTAACATACATATACACATAGTAATTAGAAAGAATTTGTTATCCTTTTCAGCTCGTAATATAATTAATTTTGTTCTTATTATTAACTTCTCTATTTTTATTACTAACTTTTAATAATACTTTGCAAAACCATTATATATATATATATATATATATATATATAATTATAATATTTCTTATTTAAAATGAATTACAACTATGAAATGTGTTTTTTTTTTTAATTTTTATTATAATGCTTTCTCTTCTCAATATCATATCATGTAATTAGTTTTCTAGTGCACCCAACATGTGCATACATTGTATGATGAAGGGGAATTTCCATAACTGTGGTGTGGTCGATGTATGTTGACTACCCACCTAGGAACTGTTAAAATCAATTGTAAAATGTAAATATTATTTAAAAATCAAAATTTTAATTTAATATTTTATGAAATATTAATGTACCTGAGAAATTAATTATTTATGTTTAAATTTAAAATTATGAAATTTTGCTTTATTTAAGTAATTTATATGCTATTAATATTAAGTATAATTTGATTATTTTTAATGGTTAAGAGTACATGTTTTCTTTTAAAATGTTATCGGCTCAAATTTAAAAGGGGTTAGTGTATGCATATCTTTGTAGAATTTAGCAATTACAAATTTAGGACCATTTTCCCACAAAATAGGAAATCTCATACGTTAATTTAGTGAATACATTATCCCACACACAAGGCCATCTCATACAATAATTTGAACCCTTTTCGAATAAACAAAGATCTCTCATCCACCAATTTAATATTATATATCAATTTGATGTTTAACTTAACTATAAATTTAAAATCAATCATTTTTTTTCCATATTATTTTTCATAATACCATATATTTAATGATCTATATTGGATCATTATATTTTTTGTCTCATCCACCAATTTAATATTATACATCAATTTGATGTTTAACTTAACTATAACTTTAAAATCAATCATTTTTTTTCTATTTTATTTTTCATAATATCAAATATTTTATGATCTATATTGGATCATTATATATTTTTTAATCCATCTCGATGCTTTCAGAGTGGAAATAAGGAGCAATCAACTCATGGGACCATTGTTACTGGTTGGATGCAATTTGACAAAATAGGGTCTAAAACCTTCCAGTTGCATTTTGAGGGATCAAATAACATTTTTTGGGGGTAAAAAGTTGTCACTTTATCATCACACTTTTTCATAATATTCTACACATAGAAACTTTTCCAACAACATAATCATCACATCAATCAGAATGTGTATCTGAAAGTCATGCCACTTCGAAGTTGACATTCTTGTTTTCACCACCATAATTTAAGAGGATGCCATGTCATCACCCAATATTCACGGAAAATATGTTAGCCATGTGATTATGATGTAGAATACTCTATAAGATTCTATATTGTAATTTTCATCAAGATTTGAGGTATTCAAACCTACACATTACTAGGATATCGGGTTGTGCTATAACTGGGTCATTAGGAGGAAAATGGGTTCCATTCTTTCGAGTGAATTTGTTCCATAGCTAAGAAAAAAATAGACAAGAGAGATAGGAGATAAAGCACACACATAGGATTTGTGCACTATACTAGTCCACGGTCCAGAAGCCATACTTCTTTGTACTCACAGTCGTATTTCCGTTCAAAGAAAGAGAGTGGACCAACCTCACCTGCTAGCTGGGTTTTTCTCCCGAAAAGAGTTCCTAGAGTGTATCTTGTGTTAAATGTATGTGTGTCGTATTTCTGTTCAAAGAAAGAGAGTGGACCAACCTCACCTGCTAGTTGGGTTTTTCTCCTGAAAAGAGTTCCTAGAGTGTATCTTGTGTTAAATGTACGTGTGAATACTTATTTTTTCATTCTCTATTTCATGCTTAATTTTAATTCGCATGCATGGACTATTAACGGATCCAACAATCTCATAAAATTGTAATAATATAGAATTTCATATTTTTAAATATAAAACTAACAAATTTGTCCAATAAAATATCTACAAAAATTTATAAATCATTTAAAAACATATCATATTTTATTATTTAAAATTTTAATTTTTTCATATCATATTATACTGAAAATCTTCTCATATTAATCATATTTTTATTTATAAAAAAATGATGAAAAATTCCCTCAATAAATTTAACTTTCCCAATTTGGTTTACACCATAAATTATTTCTTTTCAAAATTATAATATATATATTTAGAATTACGTAAAATAAATTTATAAATAGTATTTTATACTTCTGTGTTAATGTTATTGTTTTTTTTTCAAATTGAATATATATATATATATATATATATATATATATATATATATATATATATATATATATATACATATACATATACATATACATATACATATACATATATGATGATGATGATGATGATGATGATGATGATGATGATGGTTAACGTCCACTGAGACCAAAATTTTGTCTATCGGACCTAAAGAAAAGAGCTATTTAATTTTATTTAAGATTTTATTCCTATGCTCAAAAAGCTTGGAGAGAAGCCTCCCCAGCTCACTATAATTTTGACATATTAAAAGGCTAGGAAGGTCAGTATTGCAACAAAGATTATGAAATTGAGCTCTAATGTGGTTGTACGTGGGGAACTCTAAGAGGAAGTTATTTTCATCCTCGATGTTCATATTCTCACAGAGATGGTAGATCCTTTCCATCCATGGTGTTTTAGGAACTGTCCAACGACCTGTTTCAAAATAGAGCTCATGAGAGTTCGTTCTAATCTTGGCTATATTAATTTTCCTCTTTGAGCTAGTTAAAACAGAGAGATACTTTTGATATTGTAAGGTGGGGTTGATGACCTCCTTATAATACCTTAATTTTCTTTTAGCCGCCAGATCTTTCTCACACCACATTCTTTCTTTAAACTTAGAAGTAACAATTTTTTTAATGTTATTGATGTTTTTCAATGCAACATTATCGTCGATCTCCCAATGGTTTAACCAGGCCCTGGTGTCTTTATACCAACCTCGTTTAAGCCTTAGGTGGTTTTGGCTAGAATTTGAAGCTAGCTTAGGAAGTCTATGGTCTCCTATGCTATTGAGCTTGTGCTGTACAACAGAAGCCTGGGCATAGCTAGGCTCTCGATACGAGAAAGAACCACTTCTATAAGGAGAATAGGATAGGGTGTGTTTCTTTTAATTTTAAGGTTATACATTATAAAACACTTCTGGATTTGCTCAATCTTTCTCCAGGATTCTCTAGAGATGCTGCAACCCCAAACCTCACATCCATATAAGATAATATATATATATATATATATATATATATATATATATATAGATTTTGAAAATGGGTTTGAATTATTATTATATACTGAAAAATAAATTTAATAATAATTATATATTAAATGTTTGACAAGAATGAAATGGTTCTTAATTATATATAATTTATGTATAAATAATTTTATAATTAAATTTTTATTTAAAAAAATTAAATTTGGATATTTTTAAAATTATTTAATTTTTATATGGAAGAAATTTTTTTATAAATGACCTTAGTTGTGGCTTGATATTTAAAAAACTAGGATCATAACACTGTGTGATTATCATTTTATTTTCAAAATAGTGGTTAAGAATTTTGAAAAAACTAAAAACTAACATTAGAAACTATTCATTTTAGATTATTATTTAAAAAAAAAGAGAAATAAAAAATTGATGATTAAGGATGTCATTATCACTTTTCATATTTACAAAATCAGGTTAAAATATAAGTTAAATTGGTAAACCCAATTCTTGTTTTTGACAGAATCACTTGGGGATTTTCTCCTCCTAATATTTCTTCACACAATTCAGATTTGTTTAGGTACCTTATCTTACTAGGAAATGGCCATTTGTGCCCATGAAGTGAACTACCAATTCCACTTGGTTATTGACCATGATATGTACATTGAAAATCTCCTTAGAAAGTGCATCAAAGTTTTTATCCATGATGTCAATTTGTGAATCTATGTAGAACATCTTTTTGTTCACTAACCATTTTTTACAATCTAGGTGAGGAACACCTTCTTCATCGAGTACATTTCTATGAGAGAAACGTTTTTAATGTATTGAGTCCTCAAGAAACCTAAATTAGTAACCAATTTCTTGAATTTTGTTTCCAATTTTTCTCTAGTGAATCAATGCCTTTTTCTCTTTATATTGTCATCATTATATATATCGCATGTTTAGTTGAGTCTGAAAATTGACATTGGGAATTTAAAGTTTCCTTCATGGAATTAAATTGAGTGCAAGTTAGGAATTAAGAAGTATGAGCAGGTAAGGCTACTTGGGTGTTCCTCTATTGGCACCCCTCATATTGTTAGAAGGGATATCCTTTTTCGCATCAAAATTTATGGTTTTGAAGTGATTTAACTAAAGAAGAAGGATAAAATATGTTGACCCAAGAAGTAGTAATAATAGAAATGAAAGGGTTCAAGAAGGGATAAAACCCAAGCATGAAATATGGGAAAGGAATTCCAAGAACAATGAAATCTTACCCCTGTAGAAATCACTTTATCCCTACATCAATATGAACTCAATACCCCCAAGAGGAAAATAAAGTAATACCTCTTGCATATCTATAGGCCTTACCACCCTAAAGCATAATTTTATTAGATATAAAACCAACTTGAAAGTAATATGAGCCAAGATAAATAGTATATTGACCACAATAGTGTGAACCACTAGGAGTAAATGAAGCTCTAAGTGATGGTTTGCAAGAGTTGACTAGGAGTAAATGAAACTCTAAGTGGTGGTTTGCAAGACTCCCCATAATAATATTTAGACTCAAACACTCTTAACTAGCAAAGAAATCTAGAAACAAACAAGGAAAATGTTAGGTGCTAATATTCACATATGGGCTAATAGTCCATACTTTTTCCAAAAAAAGAATTCTCCAATTTCCATTTTTCTAAAAATGAATTCGCCCAAATTTTATAGTATAAAATTATTTTACATTAAAATTTTCCAAAATTATATATTGTCTAATATAAAATAATTAGAAATTTAAACATTTAAAAATAATTATAATCAAAGATTTTTACAAAATTATTATAATTTTTAGAAGATTTGGATATTAGGGACTAGTAATATTCACCAAGGTTGCCAAACTTTAAGATAAACTTCCATCCTTAAAATTTCCCTGGAAACAAACCAATCCCCTTTGTAACCAATGCACTTCATAGAAAAAAATACCAAGGAATTGAAAAACCAAATAAAGGGACTAATTAAAGAGTGCTTCTCTTTGTTAGATCTTCCCAATTCCAACATTAAATTCAATCAAACACAAACTATTTGGTGCCCCGATTTCCAACACCATAATTTTTTACATAGAACTAACATTGTTTTAATGCTAGAGATCCCAAATTGAGTCATGGTTGTTTATAAATCGGTATGGGAAACAATTAAGGATATTTATATTTAGTTGATAATTCCTTGTGAATTTATGTTGGATTCTTATTACTTTTTATGTTATGTGCATCAAACAATTACTAAAGCCATAAACAATGAAGATCAAAAATAGATAATGCACAAACCATGTAGGCTCCAAGCCAGGGAGAAACCTCTCAAATGGGAAATACCATAAAATTATTCTCTTATTATAGAATAAAAGAAGATGAGGAATCCAAGACCCAAAGAACAAGACCAAGACCTCCAAAAAGACCCAAGTCATCCCTCCTCCCAATCTCTTCCAACAAGTCAAAGTCAACACAAGTCAAAACCTTCAAAACTGCTTCCCGCTTCGAAATTTTGGTCCAAGCTTTAGAATTTCAGCCCCCAACTTTAGAATTTTAGACCTACAGTGAATCTGCAACTTTGGCCTTGAAACAACTTCAGAACTTTGCATGTGTGAGAGATGTCGGGTATATTTTAGGACATAAACTTCAATTTTCTTCTTCTTCTCTCTCTTTCTTTCTTGCTTATTTTTCTCTTGATTTTTTCACTTCTTTTCTTGTAGATCCAAATTTCTTGGCTGGTTCTTCAAATGAGGTTGAGATCTCTCTATTTATACACATCTAAGAGGTCAAATTTCCCCTTGTAGGGCTGACTTGATGAGGTAGGGCCGACTTGGTCTTGTTGGTACAAAAGTGACATTTTTGACTCAAATAAATTTCATTTTCTACTTTATTTTCAAACTTCAAATGGGAATTGACTTTAATACAACATTTTGACTTATGAAAATTATTCTTTTGACTCAATAAATCCCAAAATCTTGAAGAACATGGTTGACCTAGATAGACAAATAGTTTGAGCATGAAACCCATGCTTATAAAATAATATTTATTTTTCTTGTTTTGATATTTACATGAAATATACAATACCATAAGTACAATAGTGATTATTAAGACCGAACCTAGTTACATTTTTCTAACACTCCCTCTTAACTAGGGGGGTATTCCCAATCCCATAATAGGTGCAAGGGTGCTCTCAACCTAAACTGTTCTCATAAGAATAGTGGGATTGGTAATCCAACAATTTAAGAATAAACATCAGTGTTAACACTGGAAAATCGTACAGCAGAAGACAACATCAATTAATGTCGAGCCCAAGGATTTACAGGACAGAAATACATTATGGAATCAAGAAGTATTTAAAATCTCTAAGGTATTGAGAAAATCAGATTTGAACTAGTCATAAATGCTCAAATGCGCGCTTTATCCTTTGAGAAGAGCGCCTCCTGCGCGCCTTTTTTTCCCGATAAGCGCGCATTCCTGGAAATGGAAAAAATTCACTTTCCGGGACCACGCCAAGCAAAGGACAGTTACTCCTTATGTGAAAGCCACCTAAGGACAACCACCAGTGCCTCCTTAGACATTATGTGAGCACACAAAAGAATATTTGAGCACACAATGGAATCACACCTCTCCCTTAAGTCACCATCCATCATGTACCAAGGGAGGGAAGGAGGATTTGAAGCTCACCTATATAAACCCACCAAGATATGAAGAAATGGTGATCACAGTGTTATGCTAGCCAAAGTTTCCCAAGCAACACCAACATTGTGTGTGACCCGGAGTTGGAGCTAAAGAGAACTCGATATTTGGCCACCACCCAACATCTTAGTCCACCACAACAGAGAGAAAGAGTGAGACTGCATCAGAGGCAGAGCTTGGAAGGCAACATCCTTACATCGGGACCTAGAGCCATTGCCTAGTGGCCCTTTGGCAAGTGGGTAAAATTTCTTCTCCATTTCAAACGTTTAATAAGAAGAGGCCATTGAGCCATCATTTGCATTATTATCATTTTGAACTCTCTATATAGCTTCTGTATATTTGTGTTTTTAGTTTTAGTTTAACTAGAGCATACTATTTCCATTAATTTTTATGCTTTTGAGCTCCCCCCACTTTCTACCTATTACCAAAAGTTTAGAGAGTAGACCACACTATCTAAGCTGGTGCGATTTCGTACACCCGTGTGACTAATCTACCACAACAAGATTGTCGACTCCACTGATGTGTTCCAATTTTATGTGGTTGTGCCATCTTTTGTAGGAGACCCTTTGTCTATGCTGGAGTGGAGCTGACAGTCCTCTGACCCATCTTGTAGTCCCTAGACTCATTGAAGTGACAGACTGAAGAAGGAAACTCCTAATATTTTACTTGTAGGATTTTTGTGTGTAGTTTTTCCACACAGAGGCGCATTGCACACATTCAGGATTGACCTGCACACAGGAAGGCGCACCTGTCAAGGGCTTTTGTGCGCAAATTGCAGAGAGATTTTTTTCTCTCTATTTTCTACATTTTTTCTGCTTGTAAGTGTGTTGGGTAGCCCCTAATGTATTTACCAACACCTGTGTTGATACCCCAAAGCTTCTGAGATCTCAATTTTTGTTGCTTTTTGTAGGCATTTATTTACTTTGCATTTAAGTTGCTTTTTGCAAAAAGTGTTCACATAGTTTAAGTAGGGGGCGAATTAACCATTGCTTTTCGAATTTATTTTTTTTACAAATTCTGGTATGTACAAGTAGTTTAACTAGTCCAAGTAAGTGGTTCAAGACCACACATGCATAAGCTAGTGTAGGAATTCTTTAGTTTAAATTCAATTTTTACATTTAGGAAATTGCGGGACTAGGTTTGAATCGCCAATTAGAGCAAGTAATCTATGCTATCTTTGCACCATTTAGTGACCCTAGACAAGCATATGAACGCTCTACATTTATGATTCACCATCTCCATTTAGTCACTCACATAGACTAACTAGGAATATTTGGAAGCGGCTCATTATCCGCAAATGATTTCCATTTGAGCAAGGAACAACGTCACATAGTTTAACTAAGGGACTTTTGTAAATGATCACCAATATCCATATGTTCAAATTATGAGATTGTTCACCATACGCTCACACACATTCACCCAGTAAGAAAAAAAAGCCACCTAAAACTAACTTAAACCAACTCACTAAATTCTCCCCATAGGGGCCATAAGAGAATTTATAGATTAAGTTAGAATCAAGCGGGTAGGCATCCAATAAGCCGCCTTGAACACACTTCACATTGAAACATAGAAGTTTTGTATTTAGGGAGCTTTAAAATCCACCTATCACCCATGGAAAAGAAAAGTCGAGCACGGTAGAGACCCGATTCAGAGGGGGTTAGGCTTAGGCGCAGTGCGTGTAGTATCTGTTGGGGCTAACTGATCCGGCTGATACTCGGTATTGTTAGCTGACTACCAAGAAGCCCAAGACTCAAACTCTCACGTGGGACGGTGGTTCTTAGTGGCCAAAACTAGGGCATCCTTTACCCTATAGGTGACGGTGCAGGCAAGTGCCAGACCCTCTACCCTTACCTTGGTTGATTCTCTTCGACTGACTGGGGGTATCGCCAACTCTTACACGATATTGTGCCAGAATTTGCAAGAAATCCTCTCAAGGCCCAGTTACTTTTGAGTGTGTGAGGACATAATAGGTCTTCTAGGATTTTTAGTATCACGCGCAAACAAACAAAACCATCTTTTTCTTGATTGATCACAAATATTAAGTTAAAGGGAAAATTAATTTCATTTTCTCTTTGTTTTATGTATGTGGCCATAAATTTGTCATGATCACAGACTCGATCCCTCAAAATTTTTCTAAAACCTAACCTGGTCAACACTCAAACGGTTCCAATGGAACCTCATCGGTCCAGGCATCTTTTGGACCTCCCCCCATTACCAGGAGGGGTTCCAGGTCTTTCGTCGTTTAGGCGTCAAAGATGGAACATTGCCACAGTTGTTGGTTCCTCCTTTCTTGGAGCAACCTTAGTTGCGAACCCTAATCGGGCTCCCAACACCACATCGCACACCACTCCCCCCTCGTCCCCTGGGGGCAGAGGAGCGCATCCCATATGGGAAGCCAACTGAATTCACAACAGGGTACGTCACAGACTAACCCTTGTTCTAACCAGAACTTCATGTCTTCACACGTTGCCATGGCGTCAACCTCCTAATCACCTTCCTTAGCAGTGTTGAATCTACTAGATTTGACCAAGCTCACCAATGACCCCATCGCACACCACCCCAATTGGCCTCCCATGCCCATGAATCTCCCTTCAGACATACCAAATTTTTGAGGCAAGCAAGCGGAAGACCCAGAAAATCATATAATGACCTTTCACTTGTGGTGCTCATCGAATAGCACCATTGACGATACTGTTCGATTGAGGTTATTTCAATGCACTCTTACGAGAGTGGCCGCGAAATGGTACGTGGAGAAACCTCCTACTTCACATGGAACCTTTAGTGCCCTCACTAATACGTTCCTCACATACTTTCAATTTCCCATTCACCACGATTCGGGAATGGATTTACTGACTCATTTCAGACAATCCCCCTCCACCCATATTTCAGAGAATCTCCATGAATGGAGGCAGCATCGCAATTTATGGAAAGCTAAACTCGATGACTGAGTCCTTCTAGATTTATTCTTCAAAACTCTAATGGCGGAGATTTCGAAGGATGTGGTGCAATGCAACCCCACATCTGAAGAGGATGCAATCAGTAAAGCCCATCAACTTGATTTTATCTATACACAGTCAGGATACATATACAATATCTTGCTTAACGACTCGCGCCTGTAGTTTTACCAAGAATTTCTAGGTGTGTCTAACTCTGCAGACGGACTTATTGGGTTAATGACCCAAGGGTACCTAGGCAGCAGGAGTTAGAATCCCGGTTACAGACATGGGTCTACCCAGAACATGTCTCAACCCAGATTTCAAAGACATCATATGCAACATCAAAATTTGACTAATAGGGTGCAAGCGTATCACCAAGGAGGACCTTATCCTCTGGTTGAGGGGACCCAGTATGCAGGAAGAAAGACTGATGGAAGAGCTCCCCCCAACGGCCATGTGCAAACATGGGACAACATTATGCTCATGCTCAGTCCTAAGCACACAACCCACCTACGCAAAACAATGCACAGGAAAAATTTGTGCAGTCGTCCCAAAATCAACCACACCAGTATGATCAGGAGAACTACCCTCCTAATGTGGTTAAGAAAAATAAAAAAATTAATCCCAAAGGGAACCCTAGAGAAGGGGGCAACAACCAACAGCACCCACCGCAATCCTAAGCTAGAGGTAACTCCAGCTGAAATCTAAACCAGGAGCCAAGCACTGCCCAAAGGCAAGGAAAAAGGACACCTATATGAACAAACCATTCTTGTTCAATATGTGGTGAGTACGGGCACTATACTCACCACTATCTTGAACTCTCTGAGCTTAAAAAGTTGCAGAGTAACCGAGGACAAGGAGGATCTTCCCAAAAAATTGCGGTGATGCAAGAACACTTCCCCAATCAAGGAACAGTCAGCACTCAGTAGCAAAACCTAGACGATTCTGGGAAAAGCAACCACGAAATTTACATGGCTGGGGAAGAAATGTTTTTCCAAACTTAGAACCATAGCTACGACACCCCACTAAACACTAATACGTTAGGGGCTAGTATGAGCGCGTTGACTACACCCTTAACCATTCCAAAAATTCCTTTGGAACCATTGCCAAAAATGGTAAAAGGGCCTAATAGGCGAGCTTGTAACTACTCCAAAGCAGCCCACAATTGTAGCATCGTAGACGGTTTAGCTCAATCTCCTGCTTCTATTTCTGCATTGGAAGTACTGCAGTCATTCCAAAAGCAATGGAAAGCCATAATTTTTGCATTAGGCGTTGTCGACCCTACCGACATGCGCATGATAGCTTTTGACTTAGACAAAGCCACCCCTAGGCTTCCCTCCATGGTCACCTTCCAGATACCAGTATCGGTACAGAATATTACTATTCACTGATGTGTCATTGATGAGGGTGTATCCACATGCATCATGTCGAAGAATGTATGGCAGAAGTTAGGAGCCCCCGAACTCAAACCTTCTGTCATCACACTTAGAGCATATGATGGTCATCCCTCGAACCCTGTCAGTATCTTCCAAAATGTACCGGTCTGCTTAGCTGGCAAGACGGTCCACACAGACATCGAAGTCTTGGAAGCTCACTTCGATTACAATATACTCCTTGGGCGGAGTTACATGTATGCCATGTCTGACATAGCATCCTCCGTCTTCCACATCATGATGTTCCCCCATGAGGATCGAATCATTACGGTAGACCAATTGACGCATAGTGAAAAGCGTCCCCTAACCAACATGGATGTAATTCTACCCTACATAGATATAGATGCATATGGTCTTTTACAGTATCAAGAATATGGCTCTGGCCAATTCAAATCATCATCCGTCCTAGGGTCATTCCTAGGAGATCCTCGCATTATCCTTGAGGTATCGCCTGATGCCATAGGGGGCCCAATATGCATGATGTACACATAAAGCACCAAGGTTAGTCAGGACATGGACTCAAGCAGTAACGAAACCGAGGCATCGGCCACGACAACCTCTCTAGTCTACGCCGCCTCCCAAACCCCTTTCCTCTACCCACCTCCTAGCTTTGTCTCCTAGCAGGTTTTGGCAACATTGGTGTTATCAAACATATCGTTGGAATTCCCATTTTGGTACCTCGTTCCCCCTTCAGGAACTACATCCACCAATGTTACTACATTTGGGTTAAAGCCCCCAAGTCCCGAGGAGCCCCAGCCTACCCAAGCAACGGTCAAAACCACCCCTGCAAGGGAAATTCCCATTGCAAAACAGGTGACCATAGCCAAGAAAAACGCCAAGAGAGGAAAGAAAGAGGTGACCCCCACCATGCAAAGGGAGTCATCAGCTTGTGCTATATGTGATGTAACAGGACAACCTACCCACATATGTCCTCGTCCCCGTCCTACACTTCCACCGCGTCCTCCTTCCCTGCCCCTTGATGGGGAGCCGCCTATACCTATGGGGATCCTTGGTGATGCAGGGTCTGACTCTACCTTGTATAAATTTCCTCGATCAATCATCAAATCATATGTCTAGAAGTTTTGTTCATCATGTCCCACCGATCTGCAGAACTAACACCATTGCTGCTTTACCTCTAGGATGTATGTAGCAAGGGGGGATAATGGTTAGTATCATACATTCCTGCGACGTGACAATCATCACACCAGAGCACTAGCCCACTAGGTCCTGCAGCCTCCCTAGGGCATAATGGGCTCGGTCGTCTGACCTGCACATAATCTGTTAATAAGGGACAGTTATCCTTGGTGTGGCCATTCACCCAGCATCGTATGCACCATCGTTCGGGGCTGGCTTCTGCCCCTCGTTCCTTTCGCAAGTTCTGGATCTTGACATGCATTGCTTCCAGCTACCCCTGGATCTATTGGACACCCAACTGAGTTTCGTCTCGAGGTGCATCTTCTAACTTCATGGCACCTTCCAAGGCCTTCTCCTGTGATTCGAAAGTTTGGTGCCCCATAGGTACACGCAGGTGAGGCAGCAACATGGAAATAAACCATTCCGTGTGCTGTCATTCATCATATTGGAATCCCCCTTCTCTGATCACCTTCTTTAGTCGTTGATTGGCCTCCCACACAGATTCAGAAGGTCCTTGCTTGAAATCCTTTAGATCAACCATGATTTGGGAGTAGGACTTAGGTTTCTTGAATTGATGTTTCAAGGCGTTCTTAATTTCTTCAATGGTTGCATTTGCATTTTGGCCGATGTATCCCATGTACTAGTACAATGCTCTTCCTTCGAAGGAAAGTGATAGCTATGCCCTTTTCACCGCATCACTAGCCACGTTCTGTGTAGTCCATACCGATCTTGTGACAAACCAGAACTAATCCATATCTTCATCGCCTACAGCCTTAAAGGTCGGTAATTTCATGTGCACAGCCATGTCATCTTCCAGTGGTGGAGGGGTCGGTGAGTTCTTACCTCTAGGCTGATTTGAAAGTGGTGTGGCTGGAGGAATCTCCACAGCTGCTTCCTTTACTGGACTGTAGGATAATCGATCTACTTCTATGTTGTGCTATAGTACTCGCCACTCCGTGTTGTACTCCCATCCAGATCAGAAGTCATCACTCGATATGGCTACACAGAATACTCTTTTTGCACAATAATATCTTGATCAATAATGGAAAAGTCTTCAGGAACTTACCTCGGAACCCCATGAAGAATCTTCTCTCTGCTTCAAAGTAGGAGACAAATTGATCGATGGAAAATTCTGTTACAAATCCTCCTAACATGTTGTCTACCCAATGGTCCACTGTGCAAGTGATGGTGTTATCATTTTTTTTGAGATGCTGGATTAGTTCGGGGGTCCAATCTATGATTCGCTCATCCTTCCAACACTCTGAAACTCGACTAGCCGTGCGAGCCGCTCCTGGAGCTCGATTGCGATCGTTACAAAGAAGATCTTATAGATCTCCATGAAAATGTACTTATTCTTCCACTCTTCGATGGTCAACCTCTTACTACAGTTTTCTTTTATGGCAAATTCCTGACTTGTTGTTCAAACCATCCATCAATTTCCTTCCTCTCCAGCTTCCAGTACGGCCTTCGCATTACCCGATCCCTCTCTCAAAATGCTGCAGGTCTTGGCAATGGAACCATTTGTTTGCTCGAGGGGTCCTAAACTAGGTTTGGATGTTCAAGGTTTGTCAATAAACCCCTAAACTACTGGCCCTTTCAATAATGAACTGCTTCCACAGGCCAAATTCTCACCCGAATTAGTATGGGTGGGTGCTGGAACCAGGTTTCCACACCCTGGGAGAGGGTAGGTAAGGAAAGTAGAGCCGCGTTCACCCCGATCATGACCCGATCTGGTATCACCGAGCCTAGATTCCCTTTGCATCCACGTGCGCAATAGAAATATTACTCACATAACTTAACAGATCGAGAATTCATATAACAATACACAGCTATTTCATATATTCTTGTATGAAGCAAGTAGACAAACCTAGATCGCAGCATAAACAAGTACACAAGTATGTTTGCAACTTAAACCAATAAAAAACCAGCATACACTAAGTAATCAAGACGACACAGATTCATATCACAGCAATTCCAGAAGAATGAGATTGGCAACAATACTTCCGCATTCATTAATCTTTCAGACCTATGTACAAAACCCCAAAACCACAACCTGCGCATATAGTAGCAGGGTCCGCACATAGCAGGATAGAGGCCCTCTGCGGACACAGCAACAGGATTCCTTATCCAAAAACCCTGACTAGATCTATCGATTCGCACTTAGCAGCAATCTCTTATCATTCTTTTCCTCCTCTACAACTCAAAAAAGGTTCAACTACTTATACTATTCTAGCCTATGCATCCAATGGTCCGCAAACCATGGATTTCAGACTCTTGGTCTACCCTTGACCAAATTACAATGCTTTGGGGGCTTTGACCCGCCCCAAACCCCCTACGCTATACTAAATATAATCAGAAATATACAAAATAGACCAGTTTTGCAGCTTTGTAGGAGACCCTGTTCCAACATTGGTCTTATTAATATTGGAAACTCTTCTAAGAAAGATTTAGCATCCCAAAAACAACCAGATCCAAAGAATCCTAAGAAGCAACATCCTAAAATTAATGGTCCTAAACCAAAAATTTTCTTTAGCAATCTCATCCGCAAACTGAAAAAACAACACAACAAACTGATACGGAAAGTAAAAATAAAGGGAAGAAATATATTACAACTTTTGTAATCGTGATGGCCACGTAGAGTCAAAATGTTCTAAGAAGATGGAAGCCTTGGAAGCAGCAATTAATAAGCACAAAATCCACTTGGAGAACTCTTCAACTTCATCTTCGGGAATGGCACTTTCTACATGTGGTTGTCAAGCATCAAGATCTAGTTATGCATTGAATGTATCTTCTTCTTCTTCTCATTCTCATGAGTGGCTCATTGATTCTGGAGCCTCTTACCACATGGAAAACAATAAAGCCATGCTTTATTCTTTAAATGATTGTAACACCAAAAATATTTATGTTGGTGGTGATAGATCTCTTAATGTTGTAGGGTCTAGAACCATTCATCTAGATAATGGTCAGTTTAATGATGCATTATGTGTTCCTACCTTGACCTGCAACCTTCTATCTGTTTATCAGCTAACTCATTCAGGTGAAGGGAAAACAGTAGAATTCTAACCTCATGATGTTGTAATTAAGGACTTAAGAGATCCTAGACATATTTTAGCTACTGACATTGCTGATGATTCCACAAGGTTGTATAAGTTTGAAAATTTTGGGTCATCGTGTCTTCCCTCCATTTTTGTTGCTCATAATGATGAAGTAAGAAAACATTGACATGAGCGATTTGGTCACTTAAACTATCGCTCTCTTCAAACTCTATGTAAATAAAATATGGTGATAGGTCTTCCTATGACATCTTGCAGAGACTGTGTTTTTTCCAGTTGTGTACTTGGAAAACATCATCGGGATAGTTTTGACAAACGTGCCTCTTGGCATGCTTCATCCTCTTTGCAGCTTGTGCACAGTGATTTATGTGGTCCACTCCCAGTTGTTTCTTTCTCTAGCTACAAGTACTTCTTAAATTTCATTGATGATTTTTCTAGACGTACTTGGGTATACTTCTTAAAACTCAAGAGTGTAATATTTAACATGTTCTTGGCCTTTAAGGCCTTTGTTGAGAAATAATTTGGACATCACATTATTAAGTTAAGATCTGACAATGGAGGAGAATATGTTAACAAAAAATTTATCAAATTTTGCATTGAGCATGACATTCAATTGCGAAATATTGTTCCATATAATCCACAAAAAAATGGTGTAGCTTAAAGGAAGAATCACACTCTAAAAGACATGGCTAATTATATGCTTCAATTTAAAGGACTCAATCTTAATTTTTGGGCAGAAGCAATTGATTGTGAAAATTACATAGTAAATCACACTCCTACTAAGGTTTTAAGGAATATCACTCCATAAGAAGCTTAGAGCTAAATCAAACTAGATTTAAGTCACTTTCGTGTTTTTGGAAGTGATGATTGGGCCCATATTCCCCATGATAAACATAAAGCCTTAGAACATAAGAGTGAAAAATACATTTTTGTTGGATATTCTGAAGATGTCAAAGGATATAAACTTCTTCAACCAAAAGCCAAAAATGTAATCATTAGAAGAGATGTAAAGTTTGATGAAAATATATTGTCTTGCGAGCCTAGTTCAATGGGTGTGCCAGCTTTGGCCTACGATCCTGATTCTACATATGTGCCACATCTCTCTCTCTCTCTCTCTCTCTCTCTCTCTCTCTCTCTCTCTCTCTCTCTCTCTTGCTTCCGACAACATTTATTCTACTTCGGATGATGACAATGGGGATTACAATCCTCCTCCACCTCCTCACGATCTTCCTTCAACTCCACAGCTACCAAAATGGGTGTGCTCTACTCGAGATGCAACAGGTTCCCTGGTAGATGACCCTGCAGATCAACGTCATACACATTCTTAATTCGACAGAGCCTCTTCCTTATTGACTCAAGTTCCAGAAAATCATGATCGAGATACCTTTGAAGAAGCTTCGGGTCATCCAGATTGGGATGCATCTATGACTGAACAATATATTTCCTTATTGGAAAATGATACTTCGGATCTTGTTCCTCTTCTAAAGGGAAGAAAACTTGTCAGATACAAATGGGTTTACTAAACAAAGTTTAGACCAGATGGAAAAGTGCATAAACATAAATCTCGTCTTTTTGCTAAATTATTTTCATAAGTTGATGGCATTTACTATATTGAAACCTTCTCCCCTATTTCCAAAATGAATTCTATCTGCCTCTTTCCCTTGCTACCTCCTTTAAATGGGAATTCCATTAGATGGATGTTAAATCCATCTTCTTACATGGGGACTTGAACGAAGAAATATACATGGAACGACCCCTTGGCTTTATCCAAAACAACTCTAGCCTTGTTTGTTGCCTTAGGAAGTATTTATATGGTCTCAAACAAGCCCCTCGGGCTTGGTATGTAGTAATGGATAGCTTTCTCTTAGATAATGTCTTTTCTAGATGTCATTGCAACAACACTCTCTACACCAAGAAGGTGGGTAAGTCCTTAATCATCCTTGTTATAACCATATAAACCATGTGAAATCTAGCCTCCAAAACAAGTTTGAAATGAAAAAATTAGGAAACTTGCATTATTTCCTTGGTCTTCAAGTCTCGCAATCCAAAGAATGTATTACCCTTTCTCAGTCCAAGTATGCATGTGATCTTCTACGCCACTTTCACATGTAAGACTGTAAGCCAGCCCCTTCTCACTTCTAGTATGGAGTAAAGCTTTCAGTCACTCATACTTCCCCTGAAGTTGATGCTACCTTATACCATTAACTTTTTGGTAAAATTCTGTATCTAACCTATGCCCGTCCTCACTTTTCCTTTGCCATTGGTCATGTTGGTCTGTTTATGCACAAAAATCATGAAAGTCACTGGAAAGAAGTTAAAAGAATACTTCGATATATTCGAGGTACAATTTAGTTCGAGATTCATTATAGTGCAGGAGCATCTCCATTGTTGGTTGGTTTCACTGATTCTGATTGGGTTGGTGACCCTGATGATCAAAAGTCTATTGCATGTTATGTATTCACTCTCGGTTCAAGATCTATTACACAATCTTGTAAGAAACAAAGTGCCATCTCTCTTTCTTCAGTATAAGCAGAGTATCGTGGTGTTGTTGAAGCCAACAAGGAAGCCCCGTGGCGTCATCAGATTTTGTCCAAATTTGGTCTTCATCAGCAGCATCCAACTACACTTTGGTGTGATAATTAGAGTGCCATTCATCTATGCAAATATCTAGTTCAACATCATCACATGAAACACAATGAGCTACACATACACTTCATCAGAAAGCTCATTCATGACCGTGTTGTTGAAGTGAACTATTGTTCAACCAATGATCAAGTTACTAATATATCTACAAAGGCTCTCACAGAAGAGAAGTTTACCACAGTTCGATCTATGCTTGGAGTTCAGGAAAGTTATCCTTAAGGGGGGATAGGCTCTAATGCCTCCTTCCTTCTTCTATTGTGTCACCTTTGTAAATCCTTCAATCCTATCCCAAGTTTTTCTTAAGGGGGGATGCTAGGATATT
The DNA here is from genome assembly GCA_034641835.2 of Pinus albicaulis. NCBI lineage: Eukaryota > Viridiplantae > Streptophyta > Pinopsida > Pinales > Pinaceae > Pinus > Pinus albicaulis. The sequence goes on from JAXQQM020058068.1 coordinate 61,186, forward strand.
CCGACACATAGGAAATAGTTAAGTATAACTTGGTATATCATAGAGTTAGGTAAAGTGTGTTTCTTTACTATATACCTTTGTAACTTATAATCTGATGGTCACGATATGTAGTGATCCGATAGTTCATTCTCCCTTTTGTATTACCAACACTTGATCCGTGGCTTAATACCCGATTGGTCCATGATCTGTATTTAAAGAAAATTGAGGATCATTTGTCCGGTGCATGTTTATGAGAGAAGATTATGTAATTTTTCTTTCTTTATATTAATAAATTTCCTCAAGTGGCCACGTTAGCTCAGGTCGTGGACTGTTTCCCTCTTTGAGGGTTTTAACCATGTCAAATACTGGTGTACTAATCTGTGATCTATTTGTGAGCGGTGACCTTTGTTGTTTGATCTAAGGAACTTACCCTGTAAATTTCTACAAATAAAATATGATATTATTTTAAATGATTCATAATTTGTTTAGAAATTTTATTGGACATATATGTTAAATTTATATTTAAAAATATGAAATTATACACCATTATAATTTTATTAGATTGTTGGATCCCAAGATTTACTATTAATAGTGCACACATGCGAATTAAAATTATGCAGAAAATAGATAATGGAAAAAAAAAAATTCACACACACATTTGACACAACATACACTCTTGGAAACTCGTTATGGAGAAAAACCCAGCTAGAAGGTGAGGTCGCTCCACTCTATTTCCTTGGATGGAAATATGATTGCGAGTGCAAATAAGTATGGATTGTGGACTGTGGGCTTCTATAGTGAAAAAATATTATGTGTGTGCTCTATATAATATCTCTCTCAGCTATTTTTCCTCTTAGCTATGGAACAAATGCACTCGAAATAATGGAACCCATTTTCCTCCTAATGACCCCGTTATAACACAACCCGATAGCCCACTAGTTGTTAGGTTTGACTACCTCATCTCTTAATGATAATTACAATAGAGACTCTTCTAAAGTATTTTACATAATAATCACATAGCTAGAACATTTTCCATGAATATTGGGTGATGATGTGGCATCCTCATGAATTATGGTGGTGAAAACAGGAAGGTCAACTTCTAAGTGGCTTCACTTTCGCATACATATTCTGATTGACATGATTATTGTACCGTTGGAAAACTATCTATGTGTGGAATAACATGAAAAGGTGTGATGCTAAAGTGGAAAATTTTTACCCCCCAAAAATGTTATTTAATGCCTCAAAACGCTCCCAGAAAGTTTCAGACCCTATTTTGTCAAATTGGGTCTAGCCAGTAACAATGGTCCTGTGAGTTGATACCTCCACGTTTTCCACTCTGAAATCATCAAAATCGATGAAAAACAATATAATGATCCAATCCAAATCATTAAATATTTGATATTATGAAAAATAATATGGAAAAAAAATGATTGATTTTAAAGTTATAGTGAAGTTAAACATCAAATTGATGTATAATATTAAATTGGTGGATGAAACACCTTTGTTTATTCAAAGATGGTTCCAAATTATTGTATGAGATCTCCTTGTATTGGGATAGTGTATTCACTAAATTGATGTATGAGACCTTCTCGTTTATGGAAAAATATTCCCAAATTTATAATTTCTAAATTCTATAAAGATATATATATATATATATAAACCCCTTTAGATTTAAAATTATAATCTTTAAAAAAAAGCAGATGCTTTGGACCATTAAATATAATCAAATTATACTCAGTATTAATGACATATAGATTAGTTAAATAAAACAACATTTCATAATATTAAATCTAAACCTAAATAATTGATTTCTCACCTACATTAATATTTCATAAAATATTAAATTAAAATTTTGAATTCTAAATATACCTTTTACAATTGTTTTTAACACTTCCTAGTTGGGTAGTCAACATACATCCACCACACCGAGTTATGGAAATGGCCCTTCATCATACAATGTATTCACATGTTGGGTGCACTAGAGAGTTGATTAAAATATATGATATTGAGAAGTACAAAAGAAAAAATTTAATTTATTTTAAATAAAATATTTTATATAAAATATATATATTATGCGTTTGAAAAGGATTTATTCAAAATTTATAATAAGAACCGAATTTATTATATTAGGAGATGGAAAGGGTAGCAAATTCTTTCTAACCACTATATGCAGGTATGTTAAAGTTATTTACAAAAATAAATAACAATTAAGATAAGTGTGAGATACATGTTTTTAAAATGATACAAATATTACATATGAATACATTGTGTGATTGTTGGTTTTTATTTTTGGATTCTTACGATTATGTCTTTTGTTTTTTTCACAAGTGAATATTTTAAATTTAGATTATTCAAGATAATTATGTTTTCAACATTTTTTTCATTAATTTAAAGGAGATGTATGTTAGTCCAAGAATAAAGCTAAAATAAAGTAATTATCAATAATTATTAAGGGGATGGTAGGGATTTTATCTCCATTAAATATTCTAAAATCTTCATAATAATATATGACAGATCAAAGATTTAGATTTATCTCCAAAATATTTATGCTCTTTTCTTTTTTTAATTAAATTAATTGATTAAAGTGTGATATAAACAAGTATCATATGTAGTGAGTTATGATTTGTGCTAATAAACCATAGTATTAATCTATCATATTGTAACAAAACTTATTTAGAAATTAAATATTTTCATGATAAAGTAAGTGAACCTACCTTTTATTTTCACTATACCTAAATTCATTTCAAAATAAATATTATACATGTTATACTAACCTATATGCCATAAAAATTTTCAGAGATCCAATGTTTTCAATGATCCAATGGTATGTGTTATACTAACCTATATTATGCCATAACAATTTTCAGAGATCCAAAGGTTTTAGTGATCCAACGATATAAGGTGATAACACCTCCTTGTAATCCAACATTTTTAGTGATCCAGCTATATACGCTGATAGCACCTTCTTGTAATCAAAATGATTTGGAGAAACAATAGAAATCAACACTACTCGAGAAGTTGATATAAACTACAACAGATTGGAATCACTATTGGAAAAAACGTAACACCTTGCAAACACTTGGAAATAGTTTTTGAAATTGGAAACTGTCCTTGCTAAGGGTTTACAACTTTTACTTTGATTCATAATTATGTGTTAGATTAAGAATATTTCATGTTCATTAAATTTGAAAAGTTTATATAATTTTATTATTTGAAAAAATAAAGTTATAAATCTCAATTATTATTGTATAATTAAAAATAAATAGAAAATGATTTGAAAATTGATATTAAATAATTATGTAGATAAAAATGTAATAAGATTTTCATAATTTTAATTTAATTACGAATAATTATCATTGTATAATTAAAAATAAATAGAAAATAATTTGAGAATGGATATTAAAAAATTATGTGAATAAAGATATAATAATACTTTCATAATTTTAATTTAATTATTAATAATTATTAAATAAATATTAAAAATATAATTTTTTAGATATTTTAAAATATTTTTAATAATAATTCAGATAAAAAAAATTATTTTAAAAATAATTATATATTTTTTATTTTTGAATTGAATTAATTAATTAAAAAATATCATATAAACCAATTGCATATAAAGTAAATTATATTTTTGAGTATCTAAAATTGATAAACTATTAGATGTCATATTAATTTATTTCCATTTAACTACTGTGACGATCAGGCCAGCCAATGCAGTGAATATGATGTGGCCATGATGTAGTCAGGCTGGGGAGGCGCGTACCACAATCCGAGAACCTTTGATTTGTACAGGTTCCCTCACTCACGGGTAAAGAAGGTTATTTTGATATTTTCTGTTGTCCGTTCAATCTAGACAGGTCTACACAAAAGTATTGAGAATTAAATTTTATTGGGACCTTTTTGAGGTCTTAATAACCAGACTATTTGTTTGAATACTTTGAACTTAATTTGTATATTGTGGAATATATATATATATATATATATATATATATATATATATATATATATATATATATATATATATATATATATATATATATATATATATATATATAATTTTTTAATTGAGTCATAATTTTAATTAATCGGTGTGTCAGGTAACTGTGTATAAAAAAAGAAATAGGGTATTTTTCTTTTAATTGAAATGAAATCGATTTTTTTTTTTTTTTAAATTCAAAATCTCAAATATATTATTATGAATTAAAGATGATGGTATATTCTTATTACTTCTTTTACATCAATAAATATAATTTTCTATATTAACTTTTTAATATATTTAATTCTATATTTATACTATTAATGAACTTATTTATGGTTTATTCCTTAGCCTCAAACGAGAGATGGACTATGCTAGGTTTTATGCTCGCCTGGCCGCCGCCGACGCCGTTCCAACATCGGCCCTGTTCGGCTCTCCCACCGTTGTCATCTTAACATTGGCCCTGTTCGGCTCTCCCACCGCTGCCGACACCACAGCAGGGCGAGAAGGCTCTGCGAGCTTCACTGCCATAGCTTCTTGTGGCCTCTCATGGCCGATATTGCCGAAGATGCAGATGTGGCCCATCCATTTGGCCGCCTACTTTGCTCAGGCTATAGGTCTTGGGGCTACTCCTGCCTACGAAGATCTTGCAGCAAGGAGACACGCACAACTAGGCAACTAGGAACGGAGACTGCCCCTAGAGGGATTTAATCTTCATCCAGCTATTTTCAATTCCAAAAGCCTTCTAGGTTTGGGGACATAAGAAGCATGCACCGTTTAGAAGCAGGTTCGAAGCGGAGAGCATAGGTTTTCAGACCTTTCACCCTCAGCTTATCAGATCTAGATCTCTCTTTTATCTGGTGGAACAAAGCTGCTCTGGGTACGAGCCACGGATCTGGTGCAGGACCTTCTGCGAGATCTTGAACTCAGATTGGGGATCCCCTCATATCTCCTGCGATTGCTCTACAGAGGTAAACAACTCGAGGACCCCCTTCCCCTGTCTTATTACAATATTAAAAAAAATTCTTCAGTTGTCCTCTCCCTTCGCTTGAGAGGAGGAGATCCTAGGAAAACCTCCTTAGCTCCTGCCTTCTCCTATAAGGATGTGGTTCATACGCAGCCCTCCAAGAGAGCAGCTCAACTAGCTGAGGCTCCCAAGCCTTTCCTGGTGGAAAAAACAGAGGAAACCCCCTCCATTGAAATCTCTCATCCAACATTGGATGATCAATTTCAAATGTTTGCAGAGAAAGACTAATGGCCTCGATCTGCAGACCTCTACAAGTGGATCCATTCCAACTGTACCAACAACTGCAAGGTCTTCTTTTTCTCGAAAGGCTTCTTCATTGTGGCCTTTGTCTTCGATGAAGATTATCAAAAAGCCTTAACGGAAGGCCCCTAGTTCAGGGGATCAGCGGGGATCTTCCTTACCCCATGGTTTCTAGACTTTGACCCTTCCACAGCTGTCATCACCAAGCTTCCCATTTGGGTTAGATTACCAAACCTCCCTGCGCATCTCTGGCACTTCGCAGTCTTCCAAGGGATTGGGAATTCCTTAGGCCGCTTCTTGGCCATAGATACCTCAAAGGGGGAGAAAGGAATACACACCTTTGGCAGAATATGTGCAGAAATAGACATCAGTAAAGGGCTACTTGATCAGATCAATCTCAAAATTGGGGACTTCCATTGGACTCAAACCTTTACTATGAGAACACTGCCTTTTGGTGTCGCCATTGCCATCAGACGGGGCATCTCCAAAACTCATGTGCCACGTTCCTCGACAAAGAGAAGAATAAAAAATGTAAATCCAAATCGAAGAGCTAGAAACCATGTGACCCACCCCCCATGGATGACATATACTCCTTCAGCTCGGACAAGGATGAAAAAGAAGCGGATGAAGAAAATGTTGAGCATGCGAAGGACTCCCCCTTGGCCTGCCTTGAGGATCCTTTGGCACCTTCGATAATGCAGAAACGCACGCATGCACCCTCCTCCTCTGATTCAGATAAGGAGTCTTCTCCTTCAGCGCGGAACAATCAACAACTGGTTCCTGTCCCGCCAAGTCACAATGGCTGGGTTAAAGTCAACAAGAAGAAAGTGAAAAAATGTCGTTTGGAAGTTTCTACCCAATCTAGGTAGATCCCTTTGTCTAGCTCTCTGTTTTTCAGTTTTCCTTGTTGCCTTCTGCTTTTTCCATGGTTGCTTTTGGGACCGAGGTTGATAATTTATCATTTTCGGCTCCCTTGCTTCTTTACTTTGCTTATTTGCAAAGCTCTGATTGTACCATATGTTTTTCCTTAATAGATTTAGTCTTTAAAAAAAAAAAAAAAAACCCTTATTTATTGTTTGATAATTACTTATTTAAGATTCTCAAATTGCTAAGTATATTTATCAAATAATAAATGACATTATGAGGGGTGTAAGTGGAGGGTTCTTTTTGGATTTTTCTTTGGTCCTAAAGGACAAATATAACTGCAATCCTTAAGGAGTTTAGGCATAATCTATAACAACTAGGACAAATGTATCCTCTCTTCCAATTCATTGTCCTCGTTTAGTCTTTACCAATTAGATATCTAATTATAATAAATGACTCTAATAACTCCATCCAATATCTTATTTTGGGAACTTTTCCTTTGGATTCCATGCTTCACCGTCTTTACACAACCATTTTAAGATAACTTGTTTGGATTCCTTGCATTAAAGGCCAATGTGTTTTAGAGATGTAAACAGAGGAAGAAAACAAATTAGCAAATCAATCCTTATCACCCTCTCTTGAAACTTTGAATATCAACAAACCCTGCGATAAACAATGCTACTTTAAACATATGATGATGAATTTCAATAAAAAAGAAGAAGTTAAAATTGTTTTCATACCATGAACATGGCACTTCAAAGGAACAAATGATGCACTTGGAGTTCATTATAAAAAACATATAACATCTCTATAGGTAGCTACTGCAAATGAAAAATATGAATATTGGCATGCTATGTCTTCACTCTCTAGTTGGTGCAACAGAAAGAGACTCAAGCCTAGTGAGAAAAAAATCTCTCTTGCAAATTTTGTTCAATCTGCTCTAGTTGAATTGTTTAATCTACTCCAGTTGAACTGTGAACTCTTTAATTTGAACGGTTTGATCTTACATGGGTTTCTATTCAAGAAAATTTGGTTATTATAGATGACTAGGAGTCAATGGTTTTTATATTTTTATATTTCTATATATTGTATCCATATGACTTTCCTTGGAACTTAATATTTACACTCAAGTATGACCATACTAGTGTACACTTAAAACTCTTTACAATATTTTATTTCTAGAATTGATTGATGTATCTCATATATATTTGATATATTTTTTTCATCTATATATATATATATATATATATATATATATATATATATATATATATAATCAATCATGATTTATGAAATCAATTGTGAATATGCAAGCTTAATTTGGGAAGAGAAAGAAGCAATTGCTTGAGAAGAAATGAGTGTATACTTGTCAAAAAAAGGAAACAGGTAAATGTGTACATCTCTCCACATAACTATATGATGTGGCCATGATGTAGTCAGGTTGTGAGGCATGAACCACAATCTGAGATTTAAGGACGTAATCTTCCAGGTTGGAAGAGTGCCTAAATCTGCAAGGTGGGGATGGTGTTCGGTTGGGGGAATTTGTGATAAATTTTCTTCTATATGTCGAAAATCTTCTACTAGTTACTAAATCGGCCCATGGATTGCAGATGAACCTATATGCCCTTAAGCATTTTTGTAAAGCATTGGGGATGCAAGTCGATACTACTAAGACCAAAGCAATGATTTTCTCTAATAAAAGGAAGCAAAGCCAACATACGTTCTTCTTTGAATGCAACATTCTTGAAGAAGTAAATGAATACAAGAACCTCAGGATCAATTTCAAAAACAACCTTAATTGGGAGGATTGCAGAAAGAAAAGAATTTTAGAAGGGTGGAAAGCATTATATGCACTTCAAAACTGATGTAGAGAGACAAAGTTATGGGATTGGAACACGATTAAAGTGATTTTTGGACTCCTAGTTTATACATTGATATTATATGGGTGTGAACTGTCGGCTAGCAACATCCTTGTTTGAAAATGAAAACAAATTGCTTGATCATGAGCAAGTTCAAAATAAAAAGATCGGTTCCTTATGAGATAATGTTGAGTGAAACGGGAGCATCTCCCATTGAAGCAATTGCTATGGTGTGTCTTATAAGGTATCTAAAAAGAATTGAGCAAATGGGAGGAGGTAGATGGCTGAAAATTATCTTCAATGAAGGAATGAGTGAAAGAAAGAAATCATGATGAGAAAAAACAACAAATGGTTGAAAAAATGGAATATTTACCTCAATGCATGTCCCACAAATAGCAAGGAGTTAAAGAACTTCGTTATGGATAAGTCTTGTGAACGTATATGGGAAAAATACTTGGGTAGAAAGAAGTACTATGTTCAGGAATTCAACCCCACTTGTGATCTCCAACAAAAAGAGTACATTGGAGCTAGCATTCCATGGAGATAAATATTCTTATTGCTCAATTAAGAACTAACTCACATCAAATTCGGTGTGAAACGGGACGGTGGAAGACATCTAAAAAAGCTTGGGAAGAACGGGTGTGTAATTTTTGCACTTCTGGGACACTCGAATCGGAAAATAATTTCATTTTGGAATATGATGCTTTCAGAGACATCACAAACAGTTATGATACTATGTTAGCATTAATTTTGTGGCATTATTTTTTCATTACAAAAAGCAAAAAACCAAAAAAATAGTAATTCCATAGACTATTTTTAATCTAATAAACATTAAAATATAGTTCATTCATTCTTTCGTATTTCACATCAAAAGAGAGTTGACGAAAACTTTTGATTTCCTGCTCTAAACACTCACCTCGAAAGCACAACCAACAATATCATGGCTAACCATAAGGAAAATAACTTTACAAATATGTAAATTAACTATATGGTATTTTATAATTTATGAGGTAAACCATTATTTTCATCACAACATCATGTAAGCCATCCCAATCGTATAGGCTGTGAGTAACATCGCTACTACTTATTGAAAAGAATAACATCTCAATTGAATTCGTAACATGGGGCCCTTAGGATTACTACTCGGCCTGCCAAGTTGAGACAGGTTGGCCTCACTTACGGCTAAAGAAGGTTATTTTGATATCGTTTGTTGTCCGTTCAATTTAGACAGGTCTACGCAAAAGTATCTCGAATTAAATTTGATTGTGACTTTTTGAGGTATCAATAACAAGATTAATTGTTTAAATAGTTAAAAACTTAATTTTTTATTTTGTGGAAGGATAATATCTATGGATTTGGTTATAATCTGTTTTGAAATATTTAATTACGCCGATAGGCGTAACCCCCTATCGGAAGGAGCATGTTTTTTGATTAGGCTAATTAATTTTTTTGATCTGATGGTCTAGATTGAAAGATGCCGGTATATTCTTGTCGTCGCCACTCAATCAATGGATCAAATCTACCCCACTAACTTCCTTGCATATCTAAATCACATGTTTAAACCATACTTAAATTAATTTTTTACAAATATTCATTAAAAATTTACTGTGCCATTTATTAATTGCCACCTATCAAGATTAACAACTAGAAGGAAATTGAAACATTAAATCTTCTCCAAGTGTTGAGATCGCTCTGCAACATGTCCCATGTCTTTCACATTACCCATAGTGGCAGCAAGCGGTGCATGTTGAAATTGTTGTGCAATGTGTCAATGCATTTGACACGAGCCATAGTGGCAGCTAGCGGTGCGATTCTAGAAGTGGAAGTAGAAGGGTCGGCCAACAAACACTCAAGAAACTGGCGGAAGAGGCTTCATCGTCTCGGCGGCGAGGAAACTGGTGGAAGAGGCTTCATCGTCTTGGCGGCCTCTAGGTACTAAAATCTTTATGCGTTTAAACAGTCGAAGGACTTATTAGCTGGGTAACATAACCATACTACGATATTTATGTATTAAAGAAGGATAGTTCGTGCGGTGGCTTTTCTCTACCGGGAAAGTGCCTTTAAATTTGAAAGAAATAATGTCGAAGCGTGTGCAGATCATCAGAGATGAGAACCGGAAGCGAGAAAAGTAGTAATGGAGACCAGGGATGCCCCTTTATGGCCTCGTCCAGGTACTATACCATCATTTTCCTGTTTTTTATTGTCACATTCAAATTCATAGGGAATCAATACGAATCAATATGTAGAGTAAACTTCTTTTACCATCTAAGAGAGATGTTAGTCCAATTTCTAGGATGATAGCACATTTTTTAATTCCCAATGAAATAAGACGACTGTGAAAATTATTCCAACAATTTTTATATCTTTATTTGTGTTAAAGAATTATGGTTGCAAGGAAGAGGCTTCATCGTCTCGGCGGCGAGGAAACTGGCGGAAGAGGCTTCATCGTCTTGGCGGCCTCCAGGTACTAAAATCTTTATCCGTTTAAACGGTCGAAGGAATTATTAGCCGGGTAACATAACCATACTACAATATTTATGTATTAAAGAAGGATAGTTCGTGCGGTGGCTTTTCTCTACCGAGAAAGTGCCTTTAAATTTGAAAGAAATAATGTCGAACCATGTGCAGATCATCAGAGATGAGAACCGGAAGCAAGAAAAGTAGTAATGGAGACCAGGGATGCCCCTTTATGGCCTCGTCCAGGTACTATACCATCATTTTCCTGGGTTTTATTGTCACAGTCAAATTCATAGGGAATCAATACGAATCAATATGTAGAGTAAACTTCTTTTACCATCTAAGTGAGATGTTAGTCCAGTTTCTAGGATGATAGCGCATTTTTTAATTCCCAATGAAATAAGACAACTGTGCAAATTATTCCAACAATTTTTATATCTTTATTTGTGTTAAATAATTATGCTTGCAAGGAAGAGGCTTCATCGTCTCGGCGGCGAGGAAACTGGCGGAAGAGGCTTCATTGTCTCGGCGGCCTCCAGGTACTAAAATCTTCATGCGATTAAACGGTCGAAGGACTTATTAGCAGGGTAACATAACCATACTACGATCTTTATGTATTAAAGAAGGATAGTTCATGCGGTGGCTTTTCTCTACCGGGAAAGTGCCTTTAAATTTGAAATAAATAATGTCGAAGCGTGTGCAGATCATCAGAGATGAGAACCGGAAGCGAGAAAAGTAGTAATGGAGACCAAGGATGCCCCTTTATGGCCTCGTCCAGGTACTATACCATCATTTTCCTGGGTTTTATTGTCACAGTCAAATTCATAGGGAATCAATACGAATCAATATGTAGAGTAAACTTCTTTTACCATCTAAGTGAGATGTTAGTACAGTTTCTAGGATGATAGCACATTTTTTAATTCCCAATGAAATAAGATGAGTGTGCAAATTATTCCAACAGTTTTTATATCTTTATTTGTGTTAAAGAATTATGCTTGCAAGATTTTATATCTTAATATGTTTTAAATAAAAATGGTATATTAACAAGATTTTATCAAGGGTACTGAAAGTGTTTCTAATAATGTTAGGGATTTTAACACACCTGAGGCCAGTACTGTTTGCGAGGCTGGTGGCGGGGTCAATGCATTGACAGCGCGTTTGAGGTGCAGTACTATTCTACCATCTTACGTTTTTGTATGGCTGAAAAAAGCAGAGGCAACGAATTAGCCCTTTTCTTACTTTTTTGGCTTGTTTGCAAATTTATATTCTATGAGGCTAGAGCACGAAAATTAAAAATGAATTATTTGTATTGTTGTAACGTGGAAATCTATCTGTTAAAAGAGTTTCGAAAAAGATTTACCATGTAAGATTAAACATTTCATCCATTACTATCCAAGTGTACTGCAAGAAAATCTCGCAAGCTATAGTGAAGAAGAAGCATGGATACTCCATCGTGTAGTCAGCTCTACTATGGCCGAATTGGAAATTGATGAGTGTATAACTATATCCAACACCATAACCAAATTCGATGCTTCATGGATAAACTTTGCTTCTTATATTGTTAACGAAAATTATGCAAATTACATGAATGTTAACGAAAATTATGATCGAAATTTTTTGCATTGTAAACGAAAATTATGATCGAAATTTTTTGTATTGTAAATGAAAATTATGATAGAAACGTATTCGTATTTAAATGAAAAAACATTTAAGCTCTTAAATGAATGTTATATCTTTTAAAATCCAATTTAACAGTGCATTGGAATACACTGCTAATTAATTTGAATAAGAATACAAATGTTAACAAATAATATTAACAACATTTAGCATTAACATTTAGTATTAACAATAATGTTAACAAATTTTAATTTACAATATTATTTATTATTATTATTTTAATTTATTAATATTATTATTATTTATATGGAAAAATAAATTTAAATATTAATATTTTTAACATTAAATATTAATATTAATTTTAATTTTAATACTAATATTAATTATTCATGTTAATATTGTTAATATGAATAATGATATTGATATTATTAATATTTATAAATATTAATTTTAATTTTAATAACATTAAAGAATATTATTATGGTAAATAATCATGGTCACATTGTGGAAATAATAAAAATGACATTAATAACATTAACATTCTAATATACAATAAAAATAATAAAAATAATTAGTATTTAAATAATGATGATTATGATTTATACTAAACACTAAATTAATAATGAAAATAAAATTTTAATTATTATTAAAAACATTATTATTAGTAACATTATTAATAATAATAACAATATTATTAAAAACATCATTAATACAATATTCACGATGTTTATTTAAAATTAATGTTCATAATTGTATTAATAACAATAAGTTTCAAACATGATTAATGTTTATGAAAATTATTAATAACATTTAAATTATAACAATAATATTAATAACATTTTATTAATAATATTAATATGATTAATTACATTAATTACATTAATGTTCATAATTGTATTAATAACTATAAGTTTCAAACATGATTAAGGTTTATTAAAATTATTAATAACATTTAAATTATAACAATAATATTAATAACATTTTATTAATAATATTAATGTGATTAATTACATTAATATTATTAATATAAATCCTATTAAAATTAATATTGATAAATAATATTAATATTAATATTAATATTAATATGATTGATTACATTAATGTTCATAATTGTATTAATAACAATAAGTTTCAAATATGATTAAGGTTTATTAAAATTATTAATAACATTTAAATTATAACAATAATATTAATAACATTTTATTAATAATATTAATATGATTAATTACATTAATATTGTTAATATAAATACTATTAACATTAATATTGATAAATAATATTAATAATGTTTATGATGATTAATATTATGAATGATATTACTAATGATACCAAAATTAACGCTATTAGTATAAATATTATTAACATCATTAGTGATAAATAGTATTTTTAAAATATTGATTCCTAAGATTTATTAATCTCTTTATTAATTATGTGAGTTTCTCATTCATTTGCATTTAAAATATTTATTCTTAGTCTTTGCTATTTTTTTTTTGTTTTTTATAGGCATCCCTTGGCCTTGTTGATCTCTTATGTTCTTAATATTTTTCCCTTAGGTTCCCCAAATATTGGGGTTTAAATATTAGTCCTAGAGTTTAATACTAATGCATGATCCAATTTCACATTATGAAAAACACTAACTCAATATGAAAATCAACCATGGGAAACCATTCTTAATTAGTATTAGCTATAGTCGATCAATGCCGTTCATGATCAAATGTTACATTCTGACAAATATTGTCTCAATATGAAAAGTACCAATGGCCAACCATGGTCATAGTTGGTCCAACGTCGGTTAATAATATTAACAATCAGTAAGGTTGATTGATCACTTGCAGTTTATAATTTTTTGGGTAATGGTTTTCCCTTGGGTTCACCAAATCCTTTGATTTAAAATATTAAACCCTTGGGTTTATTAGTTCTTTTGGTTTATAATATGAATAATCGATCATTGTCATCCATGGTCAAATGTCACATTCTGACAAATATTGTCTCAATATGAAAATCACCCATGGCCAACCATGGTCATAGTTGGTCCAACGTCGCACTGTGAGGACAATTGTCTCAATTTTTAAATCAATTCCCTTGGGTTCACCAATTCCTTTGGTTTATAATATTAAACCCTTGTGTTTATTAGTTCTTTTAGTTTATAATATGAATAATCGATCAATGTTATCCATGATCAAATTGTGCAGATGTAAAATGTGCTGTATGTGGTCATATTAGCATCTATACATTACGCATTGTAATGACATTTGTCTCGATGTTTAAATGCGTTCCATAGGTTCACCAATTCTTTGTAGTTGTTATAATTTGTTAGGTAACGATTTTGTTCCTTGGGTTCACCAATTCCTTTTGTTTATATTAAACCCTTGGGTTTATTAGTTTCATTTGTTATAATATAAATAATCGATCAATGTACATCCATGATCAAATGTCACATTAAAACCAAACATTGTACTCAATATGAAATCAGCCATGGCCAACCATGGTCATACTTGGTCCAACCTCGCATTGTGACAGCAATTGTCTCAATGTTTAAATCAATTCCCTTGGGTTCATCAATTCCTTTGGTTTATAATTTGTTGGGTAATGGTTTTCCCTTGGGTTCACCAATTCCTTTGGTTTATAATATTAAACCCTTAGGTTTTACTAATCTCTATTGTTTTTAATATTTCCCTTAGCCTTATTGATTCCTTAGGTTTTTAATATTTGTTGGGTAATGGTTTTCCCTTGGGTTCACCAATTCTTTTGGTTTATAATATGAATAGTCGATCAATTTCATCCATAATCAAATGTCACATTCTGACAAACATTGTCTCAATATGAAAATCACCCATGGCCAACCATGGTCATAGTTGGTCCAACGTCGCATTGTGACAACAATTGTCTCAATGTTTAAATCAATTCCCTTGGGTTCACCAATTCCCTTGGTTTATAATTTTCTCGGTAATGGTTTTCCCTTAGGTTCACCAATTCCTTTGGTATTTAATATTAAACCCTTGGGTTTATTAGTTCTTTTAGTTTATAATATGAATAATCGATCAATGTCATTCATGATCAAATATCACATTCTGAAAAATATTGTCTCAATATGAAAATCATCCATGGCCAACCATGGTCATAGTTGGTCCAACATCGCATTGTGACAACAATTGTCTCAATTTTTAAATCAATTCCCTTGGGTTCACCAATTCATTTGGTTTATAATATTAAACCCTTGGGTTTATTAGTTCTTTTGGTTTATAATATCAATAATCGATCAATGTCATCCATGATCAAAAGTCACATTCAGACAAATATTGTCTCAATATGAAAATCACCCATGGCCAACCATGGTCATAGTTGGTCGAACATCGCATTGTGACAACAATTGTCTCAATATTTAAATCAATTCCCTTGGGTTCACCAATTCCTTTGGTTTATAATATTAAACCCTTGGGGTTATTAGTTCTTTTGGTTTATAATAGGAATAATCGATCAATGTCATCCATGATCAAATGTCGCATTGTGACAACAATTGTCTCAATGTTTAAATCAATTCCCTTGGGTTCACCAATTCCTTTTGGTTTATATTTTGTTGGGTAATGGTTGTCCCTTGGGTTCACCAATTCCTTTGGTTTATAATATTAAACCCTTGGGTTTATTAGTTCTTTCGGTTTATAATATAAATAATCGATCAATGTCATCCATGATCAAATGTCACATTCTGACAAACATTGTCTCAATATGAAAATGACCCATGGCCAACCATGGTCATATTTTGTCGAACGTTGCATTGTGAAAACAATTGTCCCAATGTTTAAATCAATTCCCTTAGGTTCACCAATTCCTTTCGTTTATAATTTTTTGGGTAATGGTTTTCCCTTGGGTTCACCAATTCCTTTGGTTTATAATATTAAACCCTTAGGTTTTATTAATCTATACTGTTTTTTATATTTCCCTTAGCCTTATTGATCCCTTAGGTTTTTAATATTTGTTGGGTAATGGTTTTGCCTTGGGTTCACCAATTCTTTTGGTTTATAATATTAAACCCTTGCGTTTATTAGTTCTTTTGGTTTATAATATGAATAATCGATCAATGTCATCCACGATCAAATGTCACATTCTGAAAAACATTGTCTCAATATGAATATCACCCATGGCCAACCAAAGTTATAATTGGTCAAACGTCGCATTGTGACAACAATTGTCTCAATATTTAAATCAATTCCCTTGGGTTCACCAATTCCTTTGGTTTATAATATTAAACCCTTGGGTTTATTAGTTCTTTTGGTTTATAATATCAATAATCGATCAATGTCATCCATGATCAAATGTCACATTCTGAAAAACATTGTCTCAATATGAATATCACCCATGGCCAACCGTGGTCATAGTTGGTCGAACGTCGCATTGTGACGACAATTGTCTCAATATTTAAATCAATTCCCTTGGGTTCACCAATTCCTTTGGTTTATAATATTAGACCCTTGGGGTTATTAGTTCTTTTGGTTTATAATATGAATAATCGATCAATGTCATCCATGATCAAATGTCGCATTGTGACAACAATTGTCTCAATTTTTAAATCAATTCCCTTGGGTTCACCAATTCCTTTTGGTTTATAATTTGTTGGGTAATGGTTGTCCCTTGGGTTCACCAATTCCTTTGGTTTATAATATTAAACCCTTGGGTTTATTAGTTCTTTTAGTTTACAATATGAATAATCGATCAATGTCATCCATGATCAAATGTCACATTCTGACAAATATTGTCTCAATATGAAAATCACCCATGGCCAACCCTAGTCATAGTTGGTCCAACGTCGCATTGTGACAAAAATTCTCTCAATGTTTAAATCAATTCCCTTGGGTTCACCAATTTCTTTTGGTTTATAATTTGTTGAGTAATGGTTGTCCCTTGGGTTCACCAATTCCTTTGGTTTATAATATTAAACCCTTGGGTTTATTAGTTCTTTTGGTTTATAATTGTAATAATCAATCAATGTCATCCATGATCAAATGTTACATTCTGACAAATATTGTCTCAGTATGAATATCAACCATGGCCAACCATGGTCATAGTTGGTTGAACGTTGCATTGTGTCAACAATTGTCTCAATATTTAAATCAATTCCCTTGGGTTCACCAATTCCTTTGGTTTATAATATTAAACCCTTGAGTTATTAGTTCTTTTGGTTTATAATATGAATAATCTATCAATGTCATCCATGATCAAATGTCACAATGTGACAACAATTGTCTCAATGTTTAGATCAATTCCCTTGGGTTCACCAATTCCTTTTGGTTTATAATTTGTTGGGTAATGGTTGTCCCTTGGGTTCACCAATTTCTTTGGTTTATAATATTAAACCCTTGGGTTTACTAGTTCTTTTGGTTTACAATATGAATAATCAATCAATGTCATCCATGATCAAATGTCACATTGTGACAAATATCGTCTCATTATGAAAATCACCCATTGCCAACCATGGTCATAGTTGGTCCAACGTCGCATTGTGACAACAATTTTCTCAATGTTTAAATCAATTACCTTGGGTTCACCAATTAATTTGGTTTATAATTTGTTGGGTAATGGTTTTCCCTTGGGTTCACCAATTCCTTTGGTTTATAATATTAAACCCTTGGGTTTATTAGTTCTTTTGGTTTATAATATGAATAATCCATCTATGCCATCCATGATCAAATGTCACATTCTAACAAATATTGTCTCAATATGAAAATCACCCATGTTCAACCATGGTCATAGTTGGTCGAGCGTCGCATTGTGTCAACAATTATCTCAATATTTAAATCAATTCCCTTGGGTTCACCAATTCCTTTGATTTATAATATTGAACCCTTGGGGTTATTATTTATTTTGGTTTATAATATGAATAATCGATCAATGTCATCCATGATCAAATGTCGCATTGTGACAACAATTGTCTCAATATTTAAATCAATTCCCTTGGGTTCACCAATTCCTTTGGTTTATAATATTAAACCCTTTGGGTTATTAGTTCTTTTGGTTTATAATATGAATAATCGATCAATGTCAGCCATGATCAAATGTCCCTTTGTGACAACAATTGTCTCAATGTTTAAATCAATTCCCTTGGGTTCACCAATTCCTTTTGGTTTATAATTTGTTGGGTAATGGTTGTCCCTTGGGTTCACCAATTCCTTTGGTTTATAATATTAAACCCTTGAGTTTATTAGTTCTTTTGGTTTATAATATGAATAATCGATCAATGTCATCCATGATCAAATGTCACATTCTGACAAATATTGTCTCAATATGAAAATCACCCATGGCCAACCATGGTCATACTTGGTCCAACGTCGCATTGTGACAACAATTGTCTCAATGTTTAAATCAATTCCCTTGGGTTCACCAATTCCTTTTGGTTTATAATTTGTTGGGTAATGGTTGTCACTTGGGTTCACCAATTCCTTTGGTTTATAATATTAAACCCTTGGGTTTATTAGTTCTTTTGGTTTATAATATGAATAATTGATCAATGTCATCCATGATCAAATTTCACATTGTGACAAGCATTGTCTCAATATGAAAATCACACATGGCCAACCATGGTCATAGTTGGTCCAACGTCGCATTGTGACAACAATTGTCTCAATGTTTAAATCAATTCCCTTGGGTTCACCATTTCCTTTGATTTATAATATTTTTAGGTGATGGTTGTCCACTTGGGTTCACTAATTCCTTTGGTTTATAATATTAAACCCTTGGGTTTATTAGTTCTTACGGTTTATAATAATGAATAAATGAATCAATGTCATCCATGATCCAAATGTCGTAATCGACAAATATTGTCACCAATATAGATATACCCATGGCAACCATAGTGTGGGTTAATAGAACTTATGCATTGTGTCGGCAATTGTCTCAATATTTAAAATCAATTCCACAGATTCACCAATTCCTTTGGTTTATAATATTAAACCCTTGGGGTTATTAGTTCTTTTGGTTTATAATATGAATAATCGATCAATGTCATCCATGATCAAATATCGCATTGTGACAACAATTGTCTCAATATTTAAATCAATTCCCTTGGGTTCACCAATTCCTTTGATTTATAATATTAAACCCTTGGGATTATAGTTCTTTTGGTTTATAATATGAGTAATTGATCAATGTCATCCAGGATCAAATCTCGCATTGTGACAACAATTGTCTCAATTTTTAAATCAATTCCCTTGGGTTCACCAATTCCTTTTGTTTTATAATTTGTTGGGTAATGGTTGTCCCTTGGGTTCACAAATTCCTTTGGTTTATAATATTAAACCCTTGGGTTTATTAGTTCTTTTGGTTTATAATATGAACAATCGATCAATGTCATCCATGATCAAATGTCACATTCTGACAAATATTGTCTCAATATGAAAATCACCCATGGCCAACCTTGGTGATAGTTGGTCCAACGTTGCATTGTCACAAAAATTCTCTTAATGTTTAAATCAATTCCCTTGGGTTCACCAATTTCTTTTGGTTTATAATTTTTTGGGTGATGGTTGTCCCTTGGGTTCACTAATTCCTTTGGTTTATAATATTAAACGCTTGGGTTTATTAGTTCTTTTGGTTTATAATATGAATAATCGATCAATGTCATCCATGATCAAATGTCACATTCTGACAAATATTGTCTCAATATGAAAATCACCCATGGCCAACCTTGGTCATAGTTGGTCCAACGTCGCATTGTGACAACAATTGTCTCAATGTTTAAATCAATTCCCTTGGGTTCACCAATTCCTTTGGTTTATAATATTAAACCCTTGGGGTTATTATTTCTTTTGGTTTATAATATGAATAATCGATCAATGTCATCCATGATCAAATATCGCATTGTGAGAACAATTGTCTGAATGTTTAAATCAATCCCCTTGGGTTCACCAATTCCTTTCGTTTATAATATTAAACCCTTGGGTTTATTAGTTCTTTTGGTTTATAATATGAATTATCGATCAATTTCATCCATGATCAAATGTCAAATTCTGACAAATATTGTCTCAATATGAAAATCACTCATGGCCAACCATGGTCATAGTTGGTCGAACGTCGCATTGTGACAACAATTGTCTCAATGTTTAAATCAATTCCCTTGGGTTCACCAATTCCTTTGGTATATAATATTAAACCCTTGGGTTTATTAGTTCTTTTGGTTTATAATATGAATAATCGATCAATGTCATCCATCATCAAATTTTCTGAATATGAAATCAACCATGGCCAACCATGGTCATACTTGGTCCAACGTCACATTGTGACAACAATTGTCTCAATGTTTAAATGAATTCCCTTGGGTTCACCAATTCCTTTGGTTTATAATTTGTTGGGTAATGGATTTCCCTTGGGTTCACCAATTCCTTTGGTTTATAATATTAAACCCTTTGGTTTATTAGTTCTTTTGGTTTATAATATGAATAATCGATCAATGTCATCCATGATCAAGTGTCACATTCTAACAAATATTGTCTCAATATGAAAATCACCCATGGCCAACCATGGTCATAGTTGGTCCAACGCTGCATTGTGACAACAATTGTCTCAATGTTTAAATCAATTCCTTTGGGTTCACCAATTCCTTTGGCTTATAATTTGTTGATTAATGGTTTTCCCTTTTTCCCTTGGTTCACTAATTCCTTGGTTTATAATTAAACCCTACTGTTTATTAGTTCTTTTGGTTTATAATATAAATAATCGATCAATGTCATCCATGTTTAAATCAATTCCTTTGGGCTCACCAATTCTTGGTTTATAATTTGTTTGGTAATGGTTTTCCTTCTATTTTACCAATTCTTTTGTTTATAATATTTAAACCCTGGGTTTATTAGTTCTTTTGGTTTATAATATGAATAATCGATCAATGTCATCCACGATCAAATGTCAGCATTCCGACAAACATTGTCTCAATATGAATATCAATACCCATGGCCAACCATGGTCATAGTTGGTCGAACGTCGTATCAGGATAAATAATTGTCTTCAATATTTAAATCAATTCCCTTGGGTTCACCAATTCCTTTGGTTTATAATATTAAACCCTTGGGGTTGTTAGTTCTTTTGGTTTATAATATGAATAATCGATCAATGTCATCCATGATCAAATGTCGCATCGTGAGAACAATTGTCTCAATGTTTAAATCAATCCCCTTGGGTTCACCAATTCTTTTGGTTTATAATATTAAACCCTTGGGTTTATTAGTTCTTTTGGTTTATAATATGAATAATCGATCAATGTCATCCATGATCAAATGTCACATTCTGACAAATATTGATTCCTTAGGTTTTTAATATTTATCTCTTGGGTCCACTGACTCCTTTGGTTTATAATATTAAACCCTTGGTTTATTAGTTCTTTTGGTTTATAATGTTAATCACACATTCGGTTGTTTTTAAATATTGTTTCATATGGTTTATTACTCTCTTGAGTTTAATATTATTATTATATTAATATATATTATAAATAAATATTCAAATATTTATTAATAATGATTATTAGTAATATTATAATATTATTTTTAATATATATTATTAATAATATAACCAACTATGATATAATATATATTATTAATATATTATAATATATTAATATTATTATAAATATATAACCATCTATGATATTAATATATAAATAATTAAAATATTATATATTATTTTTATTATTTTTATATCAATAAATATTATATATATATATATATATAATTAATTAAAATATTATATAATATTTATATTATTTGTATATCAATAAATATTATTAATATATATTATATATATTATATATTATTTATTTAGTAATATTAATAATATTATAATATTATAATATTTATTTTGTAATATTTATAATATTATAATATTAATAATAATCATTTTAAATAAATATTATAATATTATTAATAATATAACCAACTATGATATAATATATATTATTAATATATTATTAGTTCTTTTGGTTTATTAATAATATAACCATCTATGATATTAATATATAGATAAATATTAAATTATTATATATTATTAATATTATTTTTATATTGATATATATTATATATACTGAAGAGTTTGCCGGATTATCCACAGTCTCACGAAACACTTGTCGACGTTTCGAATCCCAACGGGGATTCATCTTCAGGACATTGGAATCAAGAATTAAAAGAAGGGTTATAATCCATAAATAATGAAGAAGGAAGGAAAGGCACAGGCCGACCAAATTTTCCAATTACTTTAATTTTTATAATTTTTTAATTTTTTGATTTAATTCAAAGATTTATTATTTACTATTTTAATTTTAATCTTAATAATAATACTAAGTTTTTAATAAATAATAACCATACTAAATTAAATTTTTTTTTTTATTTACTATTTTAATTTCAAGTTAATTTATAGTATGTATATAGTTAATATTTATATATATTTCAAGTTAATTTATAGTATGTATATAGTTAATATTTTTAATATATTAATAAATAATTTTAATATATATTATTAATACTTATTATAATATTATTAATTTATATAAAATATTTTTGTGATTTTAATCATAATTAATATATTTAATATATTAATATTCTTATTAATATATAATATATATATTTCAAGTTAATATAATAAATTTATTATATATAATATTTATTTATTGATATATAAATTAATGTGATGGGTAGTGGATATAGGCCTATCGGCGTATATCAACCACATTAGTTTTTACTAATGTGGTTGTGCTAGTTATGTTAATAGGTGTTTCTTATTGAAATGAATTTTCATTTTTTTTAAATAGAAATTTCAAATTTATTATCATAAATTAAAGATAGCGGTATATTCTTATTACCTCTTTATCATCTCTTTTATATTAATAGATATAATTTAAATATTACATTTTAATATTTTAATTTCTATATTTATATTATTAATGTAATTTTTTATTGTTTTATATTTATTTATTTAAGATTTTAAAATGATTATTTATATTTATCTAATAATAAATGATTTTATAATGGATAAGAGGGGTGGGTTCTTTTTAGTTCTAAAGGACAAATAGAATTGTAATACTCATGAAGTCTAGGCATAACCTCTAACAATTAGGATGAAATGTATCCTCTCTTCGAAGGTATTGTCCTCGTTTAGTTTTCACCAATTAGATCTCTAATGATAATAGGTGACTCTAATAACTCCATCCATTATCTTACTTTTGAAACTTTCTTTTGGACTCCATGCTTCACCATCTTTACACAACAATTTTAAGATAACTTGTTTGGATTCCTTTCATTAAAGTCCAATGTGTAAATTAACAAATCAATCCTTATTACTTCCTCATGAAACTTTGAAGATCAACTGAATGATGATGAATTTCAATTTCAATTAAAATTAAAATTGTTTGCATAGCATGAACATGGCACTTGAAAGACACAAAGGATGCATGTGGAGGTAGTTATAACAAACATATAACATTCTCTCTATGTAGAAAATGCAAAATGTGAATATTGACATACTATGTCTTCACTCTCTAGGTGGTGCAATAGGGAGACACTCAAGTCTAGTGAGCACAAAATCTCTTTTGCAAACTTGGCTCAATTTTCTTGAGTTGAACTATTTGATCTTACACTAGTTGTTATTGATGAAAATTTGATCATTATAAATGAATAGGAGTGAGTGGTTGTTATATTTTGATGCTATCCAAATGTTATCATGTTAATGGAATTTTATATATATTGTACCCATATGGTATTTCTTGGAACTTAGTATTTAGACTGAAGTATGGCCATACTATCTTACTCTTAAAACCCTTTACAATAATTTATTTTGAGAATTTATTGATGTATCTCATAAGTATTTGAAACATTTTATTTCTAATATAATCTACCTTCTTCCTCAATGGATTTCTCACAATGTGATGTTTCTCAATGGTTAAGTTATATTATGATGTTCCACAATTTTTTTTTATACTATGAGATTTATCATCGTTGAGTAAGGTCAACTATTTTCCACCACTATGAATGACTAGGGTTGACCATGTTTTATAACTATTATCCTTAGGAAACCATGCTTGAATTTGGTTATACTATGGTTTTCTATGGTTAAATATAGTTAACCATGATTTCCATTGTTTAATTTAATTGACAATGGTTAATTGTGGATGACAATGGTTAATCATGTATTCACATAGTTGACTTTGTTTTTCCATTGTTATTTTGGTTGGCCAAGGTTTGATATGGTTGATTTTAGCTTACTATGGTTGAGCATCATTGACTTAGTTTATTTATGGTTCACTTTGGAAATTTTCTAATTGCAAGTTATCATATCGAAGAAACGTTTCTTCTTACATGACCTATAACAAAGGTTTAAGTTTTCATTAATTGTGATATATCTCACAAACTTTCTCTTCATGAGACATATCACATATCCTTAAAATTTCCTTTGTCATGGCATATCACGTCACATGAAAGTTTCATTAATTTGACACATTACACTTTTGTAAACTTTCCTCCATTATGACAAATGGATGTGGTATATCATCATGCTGCAAAATTGAACTCATCACAACATATTACATTGTGTCAAAATTTATTTCCATATGACACATTGCACATTTCAAAAATTTCGTTTCATGCAACAGATTGCATGGAATAAAACTTTTTTCCCATGTAAAATTTTTCTTTCATGTGACATATGGCGTTGTGATAAACTTTCTTTTTGTGCAAACATCACACAACACCAATTTTTTGTTTCATGTGATACACATGAAATGTGTTTTTAACAACACATCACATCGAAGTTTTATTTCATATCATACATGAAGTCTTTCAAGGTTTAAGGTATATCATTCTAAACTTTAAGAGAGTTGTGACTTAAGGAATAACACACTAAATGTTAAGAGATGTGTGACACAAAGTGTATAACAAATACACAATCGAATGATACCACTTTAGTATAGATTACCCAAAATGAATGCCATCTTTTCAGTCATGAATCTTTAGAGGGTGCACTAAGTTAAATGTGTAATTCATTTTTTCTTCCAAGATTACAATAGTATTGTTGGCACAAATTTCCCGATAGAATGCTACTACATTAGTACACATTACTAGATGTGAAAAACACAAGCTTTGATGTTTTCATCCATGCGATGTATTCCTCAATTTTTTTTCTTCAAGTGACATATCACGTCTCCTTAGAATTTTTTTTTTAATGACATATCACATTGCATCAAAGTTTATCTATGTTTGACACATCACACTTACTCAATATTTAGTCCATCATGACAAAGGGTTGTGATAGATCAAGGTTCTATGTTTTTCTTAATGCTAATGCTAGAATATGGTTATTAAGCTTATCACAAAGGAAACCACTACAAATTAACACAATGGTGAGTCATGATTAACCACTACAATTTATGATAATAATAGTAAGTAGGTCAAATTTAATGTAGAATTAAAATAATATGTGACTATTAGAGGTTCAAATTATATATATATATATATATATATATATATATATATATATATATATATATATATATATATATAACTTGACAACGTGCAACATAAAAAAACTTCTATAACAAAATCTTGTCCTTCAATCTCAACTTGATCGCATGTAGCACCATCTCATCCCTTAGAATCTAGGGCCCCCTACCCCCCACCCATGTTGTCACCTCCCCACTCCCTTTGAAACCCCTGGAATGATGAAGATAGAGGCACACCCATGATTGTGATCTTGTCCACAAATGGGCACAAACAATTTCATGAATAAGATCACTCGGACAGTGAGAAGCAAGCAATCCTTGTTGCAAACTCTACATAAATGGGATTAAATCATGGAAATATAGCCATTGACTCAACATGTACTTTTCTAGACTTCATCACGGGATGGATTGATGGTTGTAAGAAAAACGAAAGAAAGATCCTCAAAAAACCCCATGATCATTTTTGGGCTCAAAGACCATAATCTTGGTATATGTATCTATATTTTTAATCTTAGTTAGCTTGTCTTTATTTTTAGATTTGGTTCAATTTTTTAGAGGCCAACCAATCTAAATTTTAGAGATTTTCAAATAATCTTTTGTTCAAAAGTAATGAAACACAAAAAACACTAGCACAACCATATAAATTAAATGATTGGTAAATATCAATATGTATTAATCCATAAGAAACATCAAAATACTTCACAGTACACCTCAAGTTGCTAAAATTTAAAAAATCCTAAAAACTAACCATATTATTTTAAGTTAAACATATAATCAATAAATGGTATAAGTTAAACATGTATACATTTTAAATAACATGAAACAAGCTTCTTAACCATAGAGATTTATCTCCACTTTACTATGGAGATTGTTAAATTGTAAATATGTTTTTAACAATACCATGCTTACCAATACCACATGTCCAAAAAACTATAACTCACTTCATATGACACTTGTTTATATGACATTTTTTAATTAATCCATTTAATTAAAAAGCTGTAACTACTTTGAAGATAAATTTCAATTTTCGATTTTTTTATTTTAAAAATAATATTTTACAATATTCTTCAAAGCTAAATACCTTAAAAAAACATCATTCCAAAATAAAGACACTTATCCATAATTAATTAATGATAATTAAATTAAAATGAAAGAAAATACGAAATACTCAGCAACATAAATCAGAATTTTTTTATTATACAAACACTAAATCAAATTTTTTTTTTTTTTAAAAACTAACTAATTTATATAATGTACCAGTACAATTAATTATAAAAACATACCATATACAATTATCAACATAATTAACCAAAAAATAAAATAAAAAATGAAACAAGTCCATAGTTGCAAGTTCAGGATAAAGTAAGCATTAATTTACATCTTTATGGAGGAGCCCCATTACATACTCCAAAAATAGCATTAGAAAAAAGCAGCCTGAGAAATGGAAAAAACTCTGTGAAGTGATAGGAAAGGATAATAATCAGAATTTTTTATTATGCAAATAAGAAAACCAGAAAGGTAAAACTGACTTCTATACCTATAATACTAATTAAACAACAAGATGATGAGAATGTTTAGGTAAAACTGACTTCTATACCTATAATACTTTTTAAACAACAAGATGATGAGATTGTTTAGGTAAAACTGACTTCTATAATACATTTGAAAACTGACTTCTATACCTATAATACATTTGAGTGGAATAAAGTATATTCCCACGCTGCTCTGCTGTTGGAAACTGGAAATTTGACAAATTTGACTCTAAATCTGATATTCCACGACACTCTACAACTGTAAATTCCAAATTTGACAATAGTCACTCTAAAGTTGATCATGAACTGTAGCCTTCGACCTCTTCAACTTCAAGACGTTCCGCATCGTTGTCTTTGCCTTCGCGTATCTACAGAAAATTAACAGAATTAGCTTTTGCATATGTACAGAATAAACAAAATCACAAAATAGCAGCGTTTGCGTCTCTGCAGAGTAAACAAAATGAGTCACAAAAACATGTACTTTTATCATTGTGATGCATACAACTCTAAGCTAACGGTTCATAAATATTATCCGACACTCTACACTCTTAAATCTGATATTTCACGACACTCTACAACTGTAAATTCCAAATTTGACAGTAGTCACTCTAAACTTGATCATGAACAGTGCGGTAGCAGTAGCCTTAAACCTCTTCAACTTCAAGACGTTCAGCATCGTTGTCTTTGCCTTCGCGTATCTACAGAAAATTAACAGAATTAGCTTTTGCATATGTACAGAATAAACAAAATCACAAAATACAGCGTTTGCGTCTCTGCAGAGTAAACAAAATGAGTCACAAAAACATGTATTTTTATCATTGTGATGCATACAACTCTAAGTTAACGGTTCATAAATATTATCCGACACTCTACACTCTTAAATCTGATATTTCACGACACTCTACAACTGTAAATTCCAAATTTGACAGTAGTCACTCTAAACTTGATCATGAACAGTGCGGTAGCAGTAGCCTTAAACCTTTTCAACTTCAAGACGTTCAGCATCGTTGTCTTTGCCTTCGCGTATCTACAGAAAATTAACAGAATTAGCTTTTGCATATGTACAGAATAAACAAAATCACAAAATACAGCGTTTGCCTCTCTGCAGAGTAAACAAAATGAGTCACAGAAACATGTATTTTTATCATTGTGATGCATACAACTCTAAGTTAACGGTTCATAAATATTATCTGACACTCTACACTCTTAAATCTAATATTTCACGACACTCTACAACTGTAAATTCCAAATTTGACAGTAGTCACTCTAAACTTGATCATGAACAGTGCGGTAGCAGTAGCCTTAAACCTCTTCAACTTCAAGACGTTCAACATCGTTGTCTTTGCCTTCGCGTATCTACAGAAAATTAACAGAATTAGCTTTTGCATATGTACAGTCAACCATATGTACAGTCAATCTGAACGGTCAACCATATCCATGAAACACGATGCTTGACGGTAAGCTTCTATACAAACGTTAACCATGTGTATATAAAACCTGTAGATGATCAAATGTATCAATGACACTGCTCTCATCTTCCACGAATTTTTACCAACAGTCTTGAACTGCTCTTCTTCTTCGAGTGAAGTGGGAGCTTCACCTTCTGGGGTCCCTGTTTTGTGTTCAATTAAACTGATCAATTCTTTACAACTGCTCTTACCATTTTCAATACCCTTTTTCAAATTATTCTCTGTCTTCTCAAAGGCGGATTTATTTGCTCTCCAAATGCTGTAGCTTTTTCTCCTGGCATTCGGATGATATCTAGAACATCTTTGTAGTTTGAAAATTGATCAGATGTGTTCTTTCTCATTATGATCGGTCGGATCATTCCAAATACAAACTGAGAGAGAAACCAACAGACCTTGCTAGCGAAGACCACGAGTTTCTGCACCCATTGCATCATGGTGAGTAGCAAGGACAGAAACAACTGGCATCTACGGAGATTCTGTTTCTGTTGAACAAGTTTCCTAGTCCAAAAATCTTCAAAGTACAAGAAGCATCCCAAATCTCTGGGAAAATAGAGAACAGCAGTGAACCATCTGAATACCACTACCATGCTTCCCACTATCACGAAGGCTAACTGTGTCGCAAAAACTGCTATATCCACGGCATAAGGTGAAGTGGAACGAACACCCATTTTACAATTAATAACACATCGCAAACTGCGATGACCACGCCAGCAAATGCACAGAATACTGATCTGTTGGAATATTGCAAATTCCAGAATTATCAATGGAGAATAAACTCGCTCTCTAACACAGAGAAAATATTTACAAAATTTGCACTCACTGTGATAGAATTTCCACAAAAAAAAAAATTCTATTCAGTAAAAAAAACTTGTTACAATTCTTCCTCACTGCAGAGAAATTACAAATTGTTACTGGACTGCCACAAAACACAGTTCCATAAAACAACCAAAAAAAAACTCTTAACAGTCTCTTGAAAATTCTGCCGTGAATTTTTATTCATTGTCACTGTCTATTACAAAAAAAAAAACAGCTCTCTCTTTTACTAAAAACAAATATACACTGCTGTGTATTTTAATTCTGCTATGTCCTTTCTTTTAAAGCACTGTTGTGCGTAATAACAATCTGTGCGTGTAAAAAAAATTTACAATTATGTTCTATATATTTATAGACAAAATATCTAAATTCAATTAATGTTATTTGTTGACAAAAATCACAAAATTCTACCGCTTGAAAAAATTCATAAATGCCATTAAAAATTCTGCTTCACCGCTTCAAAATTCATTTATGGCAATTTTGACTTGGTGGCAGAATTGATAAATTTCACGGCGGTGGAAGTTTGGTGGTGCGTGGGTGGCTGGTGGGCGGAGCCACCATCCTTGGTGATTGCGGGGGTATCAACCTGCTCGTACGCAACAAATGGGGTGAGGCCCCGCAGTGATTTACAACCGTTGATCGGTTGGTCAACATGTGATTGCAAGTCAACTGCGAGGGGTACACTCCCGTTAACCACCTCGCAGTTCGACCCCCCGCACACGGTCGATCGCTGCCAACTTGCGCGATGTTTAAACTCTGCACTCTGTTCATCCATGCTGTCGCCGATCTCTTTGCCGATGTGATCCTGCCTGCCAAACGTGCTGCCGACTGCAACCTGATACGAGTGATTGGAAATTACATTCCAACACTCCCCCTTAATTTCCACTGCTAGGGTTTCTTGCATACCCAAGCATTTCCTGAAATGTTCAAATCTTTTCTGCGCAAGTGGCTTTGTGAGGATATCTGCAAATTGATCCTCCGTTCTACAATGCTGTAAAACTATTTCACCATTGTTAACCAATTCACGTATGAAGTGAAACTTGGTGTCAATGTGTTTAGTCCTCTTATGAAAAACATAATTTTTAGACAATGCAATAGCTGAGCTATTGTCACAAAAGATCATTGTCGCTTTTACCTGTTCTTGACATAAGCTTCTCAACATTTTCCTCATCCAAAATGCTTGACACGCTGCTGCTGTAGCTGCCACATACTCTGCTTCTGCTGTAGACAATGCTACGATGGGTTGTTTCTTAGAAGCCCATGAAATGGCTCCTGAACCCATGTGAAAAACATAACCGGAAGTGCTCTTCCGATCATCAACACTTCCAGCCCAATCACTGTCTGTGTATCCAACTAAATCTGAACATTCTGAAGTAGTATAAAAATACCAAACCTTTTAGTACCTTTAACATACCTCAAAATTCTTTTTGCTGCTTGCCAATGTGCATCCTTTGGCTTTTCCATGAACCTGGAAATCAAACTAACAGCATGCATTATGTCCGGCCTAGTTGCAGTCAAATACATAAGGCTGCCAACTATGCTCTTGTACAAACTAGGATCAAAATCCTTGCTGTTGTCCTCTCTGCTGAGTTTTAATCCCATCACTGTGGGAGTGATTGCTGCTTTGCATTCCTGCATGTTAAATCTTTCAAGTACCTCATTAACATACTTTGCCTGTGAGATAAAAATTCCATTTTTATCTTGCTCTACTTCTATTCCCAAGAAGTATCTCAACAAACCCATATCAGTCATTTCAAATTCTTCTTTCATGACTGTTTTAAAATGTTCAATAAGGCAATCATCATTACCTGTAAAAATAACATCATTAACATACAAGACTACAATCAAGATTTTACCGTCTTGTTCTTTGATGTAGAGGGTGGGTTCTCCCTCACACTTTTCAAAACCATTTTCCAGTAGATATGAATCTATCCTACTGTACCACGCTCTTGGCACTTGCTTCAGCCCATAAAGAGCTTTCTTCAACTTGCATACCTTGTGCTCTTGGCCTTTCTTTTCATAATCGAGAGGTTGTTCAATGTAAACCTCTTCCATTAACACTCCATTCAAAAATGTTGACTTCACGTCCATTTGGTAAAATTTCCACTTTTTTTGTGCTGCTATGGATAGCACTGCTCTCACGGTTTCCATCCTGGCAACCGGTGCGAAAGTTTCCTCATAATCTATCCCATGCTTTTGCTTATAGCCTTTGACGACAAGCCTTGCCTTGTGTCTCTCTATTTTGCCTTCAACATTACTTTTGGTCTTGTAGACCCATTTAACACCAATTACATCTTTACCTTTTGGGAGTTCAACCAAATCCAAAGTCTTGTTTCTCTCTATGGCGTTTATTTCATCATCCATAGCTTCTATCCATTTCTCATCATTGATGGCTTCTTCGAAATGAACAGGATCATCAACATGACAATATAAAGCAAACAAAGAATTGATACCTTCATTTGTTATATCTTGTTCATAAATATCTTTCAAACTTCTGAATTTCTTACCTCTTTCAGTAGGTGTACAAATGCTTGAAGAAGCACTTGAATTTCCTCCTTGTGGTGTACTTGGAGAAGCACTATCATTTCTCCTCAAGGGTGTGCTTTGCTGCTCTCTTGTTGGTGTTGCTGTTTGGGGATGTATTTAAGCCAACTCATCTTCATTTTCATCATGAGATAAACAGTGTTTTACATTCACTGTTTTCTCTATGCTTCCATTCCAAGCTTCCTCTTCAATGAACTGAACGTCCCTGCTCACAATAAACTTCTTGCTGGATGGGTTATATAACCTGTATGCCTTGGATTCCTCACTGTATCCAATGAAAATACATTTCTCCCCCTTGCTGTCCAACTTCTTTCTCAACTGATCCAGAATGTGTGCATAAGCCACACATCCAAAAACCTTCATGTGTGTGACACTTTGCCTTGTGCCACTCCATGCCTCTTCTGGCACTTTGTTCATAACTGCTTTTGTAGGGCACCTATTCAAAATATACTCTGCACAATGTACAGCTTCAGCCCAATAATCATTAGGCAAATGCTTTGCCTTTAAAATACTCCTCGCCATGTCCATTATGGTTCGGTTCTTCCTTTCGGCTACTCCATTCTGCTGCGGAGTATATCTAGTTGTTAACTGCTTTTGAATACCATTTTCTCTACAAAAACGTAGAAAATCTTTAGAGATATACTCACCTCCTCTATCAGTCCTTAAGACTTTGATATGTAGCCCACTCTGTTTCTCAACAAGTGCTTTGAAATTGCAAAAATTTTCAAACACTTCACTTTTGTTTTTCAAAAAGTAAACCCAAGTTTTTCTTGTAAAATCATCTATAAATGTTAAGATATAGTGGCTGCTTGCAAGCGATGGAGTTTGCATCGGTCCACATACATCTGAGTGGACAATCTCTAAGGGTGCTTTTGCCCTTATGCTTTTCCCGGAAGGAAAACTTTCTCTGTGTTGTTTCCCAAGAATACAACCTTCACAAAGGCTGTCCAGTTTCTCTATCAATGGTAAACCACTTACCATTCCTTTTATGTTCAACAAATTAAGACCTCCAAAGTTGAGATGTCCAAATCTCAAGTGCCATAACCAATTATCATCCTTTGGTTCGCTTTGGTAAGTCTCTTGTGCAACTGTTGCTTTCTCTTCACCATTCTTCAAGTCTGCTCTCATTCTGAGAGGGAACATCCTGTTCCTTGTCATCTTCACTTCAGCAATACATGATTTGCTGGGTGGTTTATCCATGATAGTACAAACATCATTATCAAAGAAAACATTATACCCCTTATGGACAAGCTATCCAATACTTAAGAGATTACACTTCATTCCTAGAACATAATAAACATCTGCTATGGATTTCTTTGCACCTAATCTTCTTAAAAAATTTACATCTCCTTTTCCCATATGACTCTTTTCTCGAGTTCTAGTGTGACTTGTATTTGGCACTTTCATCTAGCATAAACATTGCTAAGTTTCTGTGTATGAATTACTAGTAAAATTAAAAACCATAAATCTTGATTTTCTTGACCATATTATTACAAAAAATTGCTTGTATTCTACTTTCCTTAAGTTGCACTAGTTCCACTTCTCATATCTTGTTTCTTCTTTCTACATTCATTAGCATAATGACCATATTTTTTACAATTGTAACATTGAACATTGGATTTATCATACGCATCGCCGAATCATTTCTTTGTCACTTTCTTTGCATTGCTTAACGAATCTTTGATTTAGTTCTTGCCCCTTTCCTTGAGCATTTGGTAGAATTTATTCCTTCCACCTAACTGCAGCCTCGGCTGTTGGGTATGTGTTATATTCTTTCCACGATTAGCCCCACGCGTTGTATGTTGCGTCGGGCGTAGCTGGGGGGTCACGAGGGCGAAGCAGTCCCCACCGTTGGGGTCCGAAGCAGCGCCCCGGCCAAAATTTGTTTTTTGTGCGGACCCACTCATAGGCGGATCCGCCCATGGTTTTGTGCATGGTTTTGCACATGGTTTTGGGGTTCGATGGTTTTCGGCCCCTGGTATTTTTGTAGATCCGGTCAAGGGAACTACGGCTATGTTCTAATCCAGGGTTAATGGATTGGGGTTTATGTATGCTCCGGCATGTATATATATGTGTTGTAACACTAAAAGGAATATAATGAAAAATCAAGCTAGTCGTCCCGATTTGGGATCCAGGGGAAAATCTCTGTGTTTATCTGTTTTATGTTTTATGCTCTTGCTATTATTTATTTTCTGTTATAAGAATCGTGTGTAGATAATTCTGTTCAGGGTTAAAACCTACATCACCGCCTCTTCCTCTTCCTTTGCCTGGCCCTCTTCCTCTTCCGAAAGACATCTGGGTCTTAAAAGCATGTTCAAGAGATGAGTTTTCACTCCTACCCAATCTCTGTTCATGGGTCATCAGTGATGCATGTAGCTCATCCACTGAAAACTTTGTGAGATCCTTAGTCTCCTCTATGGTGGTGACAATCACATCAAATCTTGATGGTAAACTTCTCAAGAGTTTTTCCACAATCCTCTTGTCCTCAAGAGTCTCTCCATGAGATCTGATTTGTGTGACCATTCCAATCACATGAGTGAAGAATGAGTCAATAGTGGCTGACTCTTTCATACAGAGAGTCTCAAAGTCTCTCCTCAGCAATTGAAGTTTTGATGTCTTCACCTTCTCCATTCCCTGGTAAGCTGTCTTGAGAGTTTCCCATGCTTCCTTGGATCTGTTAGCTGCTGCTATCCTCGGAAACACACTCTCATGCACTGATTGATACAAGAAGAAAAGAGCCTTGGCATCTTTCTTCTTATTGCTCTTCAGAATCTCTTTTTCTGCCTCAGTTAACATATTAAACTCAAGTTCATCTGCTGGCTCTTCAAAGCCATCCTCAACAAATTCCCATAAGTCTTGGGAGACAAATAAAGCCCTCATAGTTATTGACCAGTAGTCATAATTTTTCCCATTAAATTGTGGGAGATGGATATTTCCCATACCCATACCAGTGCTGGCTCGAGCCATTCTGCACTCTTAACTATGAATCAAAAACACTTGACTTTGTGTTTAAATTTACTAACTGTATTGCAACAGTAACACAGAACTGTATAGAGAAATACCTTTGAATTCTTCTTGTCTGAGTCTTCACACTGCTGGAGAGGCTTCTGCAATAACGAATTCCTTTTCTTCAGCTAATTTGACCTTCAAATACCCTGAATTGGCTCTGATACCATGTTGGAATATTGCAAATTCCAGAATTATCAATGGAGAATAAACTCGCTCTCTAACACAGAGAAAATATTTACAAAATTTGCACTCACTGTGACAGAATTTCCACATAAAAAAAAATTCTATTCAGTAAAAAAAACTTGTTACAATTCTTCCTCACTGCAGAGGAATTACAAATTGTTACTCCACTGCCACAAAACACAGTTCCATAAAACAACCAAAAAAAACTCTTAACAGTCTCTTAAAAATTCTGCCGTGAATTTTTATTCACTGTCACTGTCTATTACAAAAAAAAAAACAAATTTCTCGTTTTAATTAAAAACAAACATACACCGCCGTGTATTTTAATTCCGTCGCGCCTTTCTTAAGAAAAAAACAATGACCGCAAATGCTATCACTCATTTTTTTTTAAAGCACCGCTCATGTAATAACAATCTATAATGCAAAAAAAATTTACAATTTAGCTTCTAGTAAGAGATTATAGACAAATATCTTAAGTTCAATTAATGTTATTTGTTGACAAAAATCACAAAATTCTACCGCTTGAAAAAATTCATAAATGCCATTAAAAATTCTGCTTCACCGCTTCAAAATTCATTTATGGCAATTTTGACTTGGTGGCAGAATTGATAAATTTCGCAGTGGTGGAGGTTTGGTGGTGTGTGGGTGGCTGGTGGACGGAGCCACCATCCTTGGTGATTGCGGGGGTATCAACCTGCCCGTACGCAACAAATGGGGTGAGGCCCCGCAGTGATTTACAACCGTTGATTGGTTGGTCAACATGTGATCGCAAGTCAACTGCGGGGTACACTCCGGTTAACCACCTCGGAATTCGACCCCCCCACGCGGTCGATCGCTGCCAACCTGCGCGATGTTTAAACTCTGCGCTCTGTTCATCCATGCTGCCGCCGATCTCTTTGCCGACGTGATCCTGCCTGCCAAACGTGCTGCCGACTGCAACCTGATACGAGCTATTGGAAATTACATTCCAACAATCTGGCCATTATGTAGTCAGGCTGAGAGGCACGAACCACAATCCAACATTTGAGGACGTGATCTGCAACGTTGTTGCACAATCTATTTTCAGCGCAATTAGAAGAACAACAACAAGAGAGGGCTGAGGGAACCTTTTGAGACATGATGTTTCGGATGGTTATACCCGCAATGACGGCACAACTCAAGATCACAAACAACAATATCATGGCTAACGATAGGGCAATGTATGACGGTATCAACCATCCTTTATAAGGCCTGCAGTCACATAGCTTTAGTAATGTCCTGAGATAGCTATCAGAAATCTCGTCTTCAGTATATGTTACAAGGAAGTATGCCTCGTACGCCATATGACCTATTATAATTAATGCCAATGCTCCAACATTGCCCCATACACTTTTCAAGCCCCGACTGACAATTCCAGGGAGCAAATACGCAATGAATACACACATCATAACTCTCCTTATGTCGGCAAGGAGCTGCTCCCACAACAAAAGAGTCCATTGAAGGTCTTTCAATGCTTGGTCGCTTGAATTTCTACTGACCTGCAGATGATCTATAAAAAGGAGAAATTGGATTGTGAGAGCGCTAAGAGCGAGAGCTTGTCCTGGAATCCAAGTAGCCTTCCTTCGAAAGGCCTTCCGCACATCCACTGAGACCAAGGTGAAAAATATAACAGCGCAAACAGACGATGTCAACTCATATCCAGCATACGAATATGCAAACGAGTCTAATTCCTGTTGAGTCCGATTCCCTTGTGTCGTCATCCTCTAATGTACATTACAATATAATATAATTGCGCCTGTAAATGCCTTTTACCCGATAGATCTGCAAAGAGACTGGGCTTTTGAAGCGCGTTTCAAAATCTGCTAAATCTATGCAGGAGATTGATCAATTCTGAATATAGAGAGACACTTTTGGTGTCCACACGGATTCTCTGCTGCAATCCCCTAACCGATTTCCTTCACAAATAAAGCAATAACTTCACAAATATATAGATCAATAATATGCTATTTTATAATTTTGATCGGCAAACAATTATTTTCATCACAACAACGTCATGTAAGCTATCCCAATAAAAAGGGCTATGATTCAGATCTGAATTGAAAAAGTCAATTAGGAACATGGAATGCTTGGAATTATCGCTCGATCCAGATTCAGATGAGCAAAACTTATTTTTATTATTATTTTAGGACGTGAACTGTAAAATGTAAAATGAACCAAAATTGTAAAATGAGCCTTTTTATTATTATTATTTTAGGACGTGAACTGTAAAATGTAAAATGAACCAAAATTGTAAAATGAGCCTTTCGGCTCAATTGCCCTAAGTTATTGCTCTTTAAAAATTAATATATTTCTAGATCCCCAACAATGACTTAATGGCATAGAAAAGTCTATAAAATGTATCTAGAGTATAATTCGATAACAAAATTCAACCCAGTATTGGTCTTTCTCTGAAGTTAACATCGCTGTGAAGTCCAAGACGTTTGAAATGTCAATTATAAGTAAACCTCAACCGTAACCTATGAAAGTTTCGTGGAAGATGTGGGACAACTGAAACTGTAAATTCACTGCAAAATGCACATTAATGTGAGCTTCACAGATCGTTCAATCTGTTAGAGTTATCAGTCAACACCAGAGTAGCGTGTGAGAATTGGGATTGAATGTCATAAAGCTAAACTTCCATCGAACGACACTCTTCTGGCAACCTTACCCTCTCTCAATCGCCTTACTTACATTGAGAATTCTGCAGCTAGAATATTGAATTGTCAAAAGTATAAATTCTTATAATACTCTCTATGCAATATCTAGAAGATTGAATTGTCAAAAGTATAATTCTTATAATACTCTCTATGCAATATCTAGAAGATTGAATCGTCAAAAGTATAATTCTTCCAAGTTGACGACCATTAAAAGTTAATGTCAGCTTAGTAGGATTTTTCCAGGTTCCAAATATCGATTCAATGGGCGACAACTCATGGCAGTACACAGGTCTGTCCAATGGATAATTTGGGAAGAGTCTTTCGTTCGACGAATCTGGAATTGATGTGACAGCTCCTGAACCCTCGGCTCTGGCGACCCCACCTTTCTCCGGGGCGATGTGGACCCCGCCTCTCCAGCTTTCGACGGCAGCGAACGGCGACTCCACCACCCCTCCCCCTGGCGCCGCTCCTCCCACCCGCCACTCCCACGACCCCCCGGCCACTACCTCCATCAATGCTGCACTGGATAATTCGGCGGGAGGGAATTTTCATTTTCAGTTCCGCATGCATTTTCTAGTGCGTATAGCACTCAGTCAGAAGGCGCACCTCTGACTGATGCAAAACCGTAGTCAGTGCCATGCTATTTTTTTGAAACGCAAGGATGGGTTGCTAAAAATAAAATTAAAAAAGTTGCAGCTTTCTACTCTGAAGTCGCCCTCATCATATACTTCAAAATAGGCAAGATTTACGAGTTTGCCAGCAACAAGTAAGTTCAATCTCATTCAAGGTGCTGGTTGTTTTTTTTCTTTCTTTCTTAGTATTTTGCTTTTTGTGGAATAGATGTTGTGAATTCATGCTGAGTGCTATTTGTTAAAATAGATGGCTCTGAGGTCCTTTCTCTCACACAAATTTTGGAGGGGAATAGTATATCATGCCTGGTTAAAAAATGACTCAGTAATTTGAAAAATAGCTTGTAAATTATTCCACAAAAAGCAAATCAGATATTTGTTAGGGTTTTCTAGACACTGTAAAGATTAGATGTAACAGCTGAGAGAAAAAATGAGATTAAGAGAGGTGAGACACAAACCTTCGAGACTGACATGTTTCGTTGTCCGAATTTTTTTCCTACACGCTCTGGGATCAACTTTATTTTTATCCCCACTGTATTTCTCTTTAAACAAAATTAGTTATTCAGTAAAACTCAGCTTACAATTAGTTACTCAGTAAAATTTCTTACAATAAAAATAATTATTGAAGATGTTACAACATGATAGTTATTTGACGTACCTATTTAGCTAGCCCTTTATTTAACATATTATCTAGGTTTTCAGCCGCTAGTTCTACTATAGCTGTATTTGGAGGATGCAACTGGTACTGAGTCCATTACTCGAATAACAATGATACTGTCTAGCTTAAGGCTTTGTAGGAAGGATTGCTTTCTGCAATTAGCTGGGGTTTACGTGATTTATTTCGTGTGGACAGTAATGGAAATCGAATTTTTTAAGGTGAGGACATCACAGTTTCATGTTTAGGGCATTATGAAAATGATTATTCGACCAAGTTCACATGGAGATGATGAGGTGATGACCTCGCAGATTTCAAAGTTTACTCAGTCTTGGCATTTTTCCGCTTCGTGATTTTCTGTTTCATGTGTTCCAAATATGTGGGAAAATGGTAATCAAATTACTTGAAAGGATAAACAAATGTTTTTAAAAATATTTAAAGGTAATTAATATTTATTATTAAAATAGTTTACAGTTTGTTGAAAGTGAAACTTGAGCGAGTCAAGTGATCTTGGTATTGGTATTAAATAAATGTTGGTGAGACTCAGTACATAAATGTTTTTAAAAACATTTAAAAGTCATTCTATTTATTATTCAAATATTTCTGGGGTTTACGTGATTTATTTCGTATGGACAGTAGTGGAAATCGAATTTTTTAAGGTGAGGACATCACAGTTTCATGTTTAGGGCATTATGAAAATGATTATTCAACCAAGTTCACGTGGAGATGATGAGGTGATGACCTCGCAGATTTCAAAGTTTACGCATTTTTCCGCTTCGTGGTTTTCTGTTTCATGTGTTCCAAATTTGTGGGAAAATTGTAATCAAATTACTTGAAAGGATAAACAAATGTTTTTAAAAATATTTAAAGTTAATTAATATCTATTATTAAAATAGTTTACAGTTTGTTGAAAGTGAAACTGTATTAAATAAATGTTGGTGAGACTCAGTACATATATGTTTTTAAAAACATTTAATAGTCATTCTATTTATCATTCAAATATTTCTGGGGTTTACGTGATTTATTTCGTGTGGACAGTAATGGAAATCGAATTTTTTAAGGTGAGGACATCACAGTTTCATGTTTAGGGCATTATGAAAATGATTATTCAACCAAGTTCACATGGAGATGATAAGGTGATGACCTCGCAGATTTCAAAGTTTACTCAGTCTTGGCATTTTTCCGCCTCGTGGTTTTCTGTTTCATGTGTTCCAAATATGTGGGAAAATGGTAATCAAATTACTTGAAAGGATAAGCAAATGTTTTTAAAAATATTTAAATTTAATTAATATTTATTTTAAAATAGTTTACAGTTTGTTGAAAGTGAAACTGGAGCGAGTCAAGTGATCTTGGTATTGGTATTAAATAAATGTTGGTGAGACTCAGTACATAAATGTTTTTAAAAACATTTAAAAGTCATTCTATTTATTATTCAAATATTTCTGGGGTTTACGTGATTTATTTCGTGTGGACAGTAATGGAAATCGAATTTTTTAAGGTGAGGACATTACAGTTTCATGTTTAGGGCATTATGAAAATGATTATTCAACCAAGTTCACGTGGAGATGATGAGGTGATGACCTCGCAGATTTCAAAGTTTACTCAGTCTTGGCATTTTTCCGCTTCGTGGTTTTCTGTTTCATGTGTTCCAAATATGTGGGAAAATGGTAATCAAATTACTTGAAAGGATAAACAAATGTTTTTAAAAATATTTAAAGTTAATTAATATTTATTATTAAAATAGTTTACAGTTTGTTGAAAGTGAAACTGGAGTAGTCAAGTGATCTTGGTATTGGTATTAAATAAATGTTGGTGAGACTCAGTACATAAATGTTTTTAAAAACATTTAAAAGTCATTATATTTATTATTCCACAGTTTGTTGAAAGTGAAATTGGAGAGAATCAAGTGATTTTGGTATTATATAGATGTTGGTGAGACTCAGTAAATATATATATATATGGTGAATAAATAAAGATGTTCCTCAGACTTATTAAATAAACTTTTACAAGTATTTGATAATGTGAGGTCATAGGTACTAATGAACATGTTAGTATCTTATCTTGGTATAAATGAACATGTTAGTGAGACAGTAAATAAAATATGTAGTGAATAAATAAAGATGTTCATGAGACGTGTTAGTGGTGAAAATAAATTACATGTTAAAGTTATCTTGTCTTGGTATAAATGAACATGTTAGTGAGACTCACTAAATATAATATGGAGGGAATAAATAAATACGTTAGTGAGACTGAATAAATAAAATATGTAGTGAATAAATAAAGATTATCAAATATGATTAGAATATAAAATTTATACTGAAATCGATGCTTCTAATGCAAGCAATCAAATGACATTATAAATAAACATTTACACTGAAATCAATGCATCTAATGAAATCAATCAAATATGATTGGAAATCCACATCTACACTAGAATCAATGCATCTAGTGAAAACAATCAAATAGGACTAGAAATCGACATCTACATTTAAATCAATTCATCTAGTGCAAGCAATAAAATATAATTAGAAATCAACATCTAAACCTAACTCAATACATATAGTGCAAGCAATCAAATAACATTAGAAATCATCATCTACACTGAAATCAATGCATCTAGTGCAAGAAATATTCGTCCATCTCTCCCCCCCAATCTATTATTGAAAATATTTTTAATAATTTACAGCCTCGGGATTAAAATCTAATCCATCTAACGCAAACAATCAAATAGGATTAGAAAAAATCTACACTAAAATCAGTCCATCTAATGCAAGAAATCAAATAAGATTAGAAATCAACATCTACACTAAAATCAATGCATCTAGTGCAAGCACTCAAATATAATTAGAAATCAACATCTACACTGAAATCAATGCATCTAGTGAAAGAAATCAAATAGAATTAGAAATCACCATCTACACTCAAATAAAATCATCTAGAGAAAGAAATAAAATGAGATTAGAAATCAACATCTACACTGAAATCAATGCATCTAGTGAAAACAATGAAATATAATTACATATACCCTCAAATCAATGCATCTAGTGAAATCAACCAAATAAGATTAGAATCATCATCTATAGTGGAATCAATGCATCTCATGTCAAAAATCATCTTCCGTATGTCCCCCCTCCATCTATATCTATATCTCCCTCCATCTCTCCTTATTTGTCTCTCTATCTCATTCCCCCAAACACACACACTATCTCTCTCCATGTCTATCTATCTCTTCCTCTCTCTATCCCTTTCTTTCTATATCTTATTCCCTCTCTTCACCTCCCATCAATATATCTATCTCCCTTTGCCTCTCCTTTATCTCTATTTATCATCCCTAAAACATACACACTCTTTATCCATATCTATCTATCTTTTCCTCCCTCTTCCTCTTCCTCTCCTTCTTCTTCCCCTTCTCTCCCTCTCTCCCCTTTTTATCTCTCTTCCCTCCTCTCCTATCTCTCTATCTCCCTTACCAATCCCTCTCTCCACCTCTCTATCTCTATGTCTTTCTATTTATGTCCCTCTCTCTCGCACTCCAACTCCTTATTTATCTCCTTCCCTCTCTCCTTGTCTCTCTCATGCCCTATCTATCTTTCTTCATCTCTCTCCCTTTCTCTCCCCCCTCTCTTTCTCTTCGCTCTCAAAGTTTATCACTATCTCCCTCTGGATCTCCTTCTCTCTCCTTCTCTCCACCTTCCTTCCTTCTCTCCTCCTGTCTCTCTATCTCACCCTAAAATATACACACTATCTCTCCATATATCCCTTATCAGTCCCTCTCTTTCTCTCCACTTTTGTCTCTCTATGTATTTCTTCTTAACTTCCTCTCTCCCCCTCCAACTCCATCTCTTTGTCCCTCCCTCTTTCCTCCTCTCTCTGGTCCTTCCCCTTTTTCCCCCCCCCTCTCTCTCTCTCTCTCTCTCTCTCCAACCTTGTCACTATCTCCCCCCTCTCTCCTCGTCTCTCCCCCTCCATATTTGTGTCTCCTTCTCTCTCTCTCTTACCCTTCTCTCCTTCTCTCCCTCCTCTCTTTCTCTTTCCCTCTCTCTTCATTCCTCCTCTCCCCTGTCCTTCATTTTATCTTTGTCTCTCCCTTGTCACTCTCTCCATTTCTCCACCTCTATTCCTCAATGTCTTTATTCTTCCATATATATATATATATATATATATATATATATATATATATATATATATATATATAATGATAATAAAAATAATATAACAAATTGTATATTATATTAAATTTAATATTGTATTAATCTAAAGTTATTACATTTAAAAATATTAATATCAATATTAGATTTAATGATGTTTTTTCATGTCATGGTACGGAATGATAAT
Source organism: Pinus albicaulis (assembly GCA_034641835.2). Taxonomy (NCBI): domain Eukaryota; kingdom Viridiplantae; phylum Streptophyta; class Pinopsida; order Pinales; family Pinaceae; genus Pinus; species Pinus albicaulis. The sequence goes on from JAXQQM020058068.1 coordinate 104,517, forward strand.
AAAATTTATAATAAAACTACATTAAATTAATATTTTCAAAAATACTACAATTTTGATGTGGAAATATTTATGTTTTTAAATATTTTAATATATTCATAGAATATGTTTTTTTTTTAAAGATTCATTTTATGAATATTTAATTAAAAGAAATATTTAAAAAAATTGGACTAGGATTTTGGTTCTTTGTGTCGAGTTAACCTTTTTCCTTTGATTTAAGAAATGGTATTGGATTTAGTAAAGAGTAAAGATGTTTACAATTTTACCTAATTTGGAATTTTAATGTGGTACAATTTTTTGTTAAAGGTAAATCTATGATCCATTCAAATTCATGTATATGATAAAATGACTATTAAATAGATGTTATAATTTATTATCCATTTAAATTATATAAATAATATATAGTTATATTTTTATAATTAATCTTAGCCCATACGATTAAAATGTTATATATAATCTAAAGATTCAAGTTATATATAATTTAAGATTCAAGCTAATGTTTTAGCTGACATTAGTGAAATTATTTTCATTATTTTTTGAGGGCATGACATACTTACACATCAGGTTCATACTGGGTTGTAGAATGCACCTCTAGGTGTAAACATCTCATTTGAGAAAGTAGCAACTCATCTAAAATATCCTAATACCCTAATGGTCCAGATTCTTTCTCAAATCAAGACACATGTAATTAGATCAAAACACACTATTTCTAGTTTACAAAATTTATAATTGAGGGAAATTTCTTTTCCTTTGGAAATCTCATGACCTCCTTGGAGTCTAGGTAGAAATAAGTTACCTAGAGATTAAAGCTCCTATATTGATAAATTCCCAATATTTTAGATAAAATTGAGAGAAATTTATTTTCCTTTGAAAACCTCATAACCCCTTGGAGTCTAGAAAAAAACGAGTTTCCTATAGATTAAAATTCCTACATCCATAAATTCCCAATATTTTAAATAGTTTACACATATAAAAAGTACTTGGGAATTCCAAAATATTCATCCAACAATCAAGTTTAAAGCTATTAAAAAAACTATGAATTATAAGATAAAAACTCGATTGAGTAGAAATTGCAAAATTATAGGTGAGTAATTTAATTCGAGATCGCACACACAAATGGAGAGTACACTCTACATACATTAATCAAATGATACAACTATAAGTACATCACAAAGAAGTAGGAAGTTGTAAACAAAATCTTATATCCTAGGAACTCATCCTAACTTAAGGAGCTACATTACAACAATGTAACCATTTCTCCATTAATATACAAATAATATTAATAATTTCCAACTCTTAGATATATGAGACTCCAAACTAGTTGTCTATACTTAGTGACATCCACCTCCTTAGTGCCATCGTCATTGCACAAATTTAGATTCTACTGCAATGGTGTTGCTGCTGACTTACACTGCTCCATCCTGAATTTTTCTAGCAAACTTCTAGCATACTTCCCTTGAGTAAGAAAAGTTTGTCCAGAATCTCTCCATACTTCCAGACCCAAGCAATAATGGAGATTTCCGAGATATTTCATTTCAAATACTTGTGACATCTGCCGTTTGATTTCTTTGATCAGAGTATCTGTATTACCTGTTATAATCATATCATCCACATACAAAGAAACCAAAATAATTTGCCTTTCTTTATTATACTTGGTATATAGATTTGGATTATTCATGCTTCTATGAAAACCATGTTGTAAGAAGAATTAATCGATCTTCTCATACCACGACCTGGGTGCTTGTTTTAAACCATATAATGCCTTGTTCAATCTACAAACTAGATGTTCCTGCCCCTTTTTAACAAACCCTTCAGGCTGAACTAAATAAATCTCTTCTTTCAATTCACCATTCAAAAATGCATACTTAACATCTAACTGGTGTAGCTTCCACTTATATTTTGTTGCTAAAGAAATTAGCATTCTAATGGTATTTAATTTTACTATAGGGGAAAGGGTTTCATCAAAATCTATTCCCTCTAGTTGTGAATAACCCTTTGCTACCAGTCTAGCTTTAAACTTTTCTATACTCCCATATGCATTCACTTTAGGTTTGTACAACCACTTACAACCTATGGGTTTTTTTCCTTCAAGTAGTTCAACTAGATCCCAAAGTTTACTCAGTCTTGGCATTTTTCCGCTTCGTGGTTTTCTGTTTCATGTGTTCCAAATATGTGGGAAAATGGTAATCAAATTACTTGAAAGGATAAACAAATGTTTTTAAAAATATTTAAAGTTAATTAATATTTATTATTAAAATAGTTTATAGTTTGTTGAAAGTGAAACTGGAGCGAGTCAAGCGATCTTGGTATTGGTATTAAATAAATGTTGGTGAGACTCAGTACATAAATGTTTTTAAAAACATTTAAAAGTCATTCTATTTATTATTCAAATATTTCACAGTTTATTGAAAGTGAAATTGGAGAGAGTCAAGTGATTTTGGTAGTATATAGATGTTGGTGAGACTCAGTAAATATATATATATGCTGAATAAATAAAGATGTTCCTCAGACTTATTAAATAAACTTTTACAAGTATTTGATAATGTGAGGTCATAGGTATTAATGAACATGTTAGTATTTTATCTTGGTATAAATGAACATGTTAGTGAGACAGTAAATAAAATATGTAGTGAATAAATAAAGATGTTTATGAGACTTGTTAGTGGTGAAAATAAATTACATGTTAAAGTTATCTTGTATGGGTATAAATGAACATGTTAGTGAGACTCACTAAATATAATATGGAGGGAATAAATAAATACGTTGGTGAGACTAAGTAAATAAAATATGTAGTGAATAAATAAGGATGTTCATGAGATGTGTTTGTGGTGGAAATAAATTACATGTTAAAGTTATCTTATCTCTGTATAAATGAACATGTTAGTGACACTGAGTAAATATAATATCGAGGAAATAAATAAAGATGTTTGTTAGCCGAGTTTGTGGTTAAAATAGATTACATGTGTAAAATGTTTTACATATAGGTTTTTTTTTTATACCACAAATGTTCATGTTACTTGCCGCTTGTTGCATCCAAATTATTTTGCTCAACTATTTGAGATAAACCTATTTGACACATACATATAATCTAATAGTTTTTCGTATAATTGATATCTTGAAATATATATATATATATATATATATACATATCTTGAAATATATATATATATATATATATATATATATATACTCAAGATTAACAACATCTAATACAAGAAATCAAATATGATTAGAAAATAACATTTATACTAAAATTGTTGGAATTTAATTTCCAACTACCCAGAGAAGTCTGCAGGACAGTGAATT
>JAXQQM020077136.1:0-14291 GCA_034641835.2 Pinus albicaulis
CATTATATCTGCATATCCTTTTTATTATGTCAAGTTTTGAAGTTTTGGAAAAAGAAAATGTTTTTGAAAAAATATTCATAAGGATTCGAAATATGCTATAGTATAAGGTTTTATACTTTGGTATAGGAAAAAGATGAAGAAAGAATACATTGTATTTCCATTTTCATTTCGATTTATGGAGCGGACTGACTTTAGATTGTTATATTTTTATTAATCATAAAGTCCGAGCAACTCCCGGAGCGGAAGTCGCAATCACGCGCAGAAGCTTTTGGATAAGCAACTGCGGGGGGTCAACTTGCCCGTCAGTTATCAAAACCCGACCCCCCACAGTTGACTGGTCAGATCTACGAAAATTATTGATCGACGGCTCTGATTGATTGCGGGGGGTATGGGTTGAAGGTCTCGGCCGTACTCACAGACCCCCCGCATTACGTCATCCGCTGAAGTGTCAAACAGTTGGCAAACAGTTGTCATCCACTATGCGTCTCGTCCCACGTCACCCTTGCATTGATTACGGTCTCCGTTGTTTATAAGTCGGGTTTTCCGTTCCATCGTGGTTCATTTGTGATTGTTGCCCAGTTTTAAACCCCGTCCCGCCACCTTCGCACCAAACTGTTTTCGAAATTCTTGTCAGCCATGGCCAAACGAGCATCCTTGTCTGGTCTGTCCACTCTGAACCCTCTCCTAGATAGTGAGAAGGATGTCCGTGATACTGCCTCATCTGTAAATCATCCTCTCATGCATTACCAAGTGACCTTGAACACCGACCAGTCACCTGTGTTTTCCGCTATGCAGAGTTCTGGAGTACTGTCCGCCTGTATTCCTAAAACTCATGTCTTTCCTGAATTCATTTCCTGGTTGGTTTCGTCCATGTATCCCAGAAAATGTTATGTCATGAACTCCCAGGGAGAAAGTGTTTTGCAGGTTTCAGCTCAATTAATGCGTCAGGCATTGTGCTTCCCAGAGAATGATTCTCCTTTGCAATTCTCAGAAGATTCGCTGGTTCAATATTTCGAGGAGCTCTCAAATGAGGAATTTAACCGCTGCATGTCATTTTTGGTATCGAGTCCAGAGAAGACCCAGTTTGGATCGGGAAAGTTTGGTTTGGATGCATTTAATGTTCAATACAGGTCAATTCTCAGTTGTATTATGGAGATTCTGGGGAGAGAAGATGATTGCGAAGTTGACAAGGCAGCTCTGGGGATGTTCACTCTCATGATGAAACCAGGAGTGGTGTTAGATATTCCATCCTTTTGGCAAGAAGTGGTGAATTCTCAGTTGATTTCTTTCCCACTAACAGGTTATTTCAGATTTCCTTCATTAATAGTTTACTTGTTTTTATACTAGAATGTGGAGGAATTCATGGATGTAGGTTTGAACATAATGGATAGCAACAAAAATAAACAGTCAGTTCTGCTTTGGACTGATTTGATCAGAAAAGAAGATAATGAAGCTGGTTTATTTGAATTTGTGGAACATTTTATGACCACCGCTTATAAAATTCTCAATGGAACTCGGCCTCCCTGTTTCTTGCCAAAGGCCCAGGAGTTCTTGCAATTAGGACCTAATTGTAGATATGGAGACTGGTTTGTTTTTTAGGACTATTCTGAAATAAGGCTATATGGAGTTGGTGTTGAGCCTTATAGGCTTCCAACATTTGTTCCCATGAGACTGTTTTCTCTGGAATTTATAAGGCAAAGTCTCAATGTGGATCAAGTTCATTTTCTTCCAATGAAGAAGGGGTTAATGTACAAGTTGCCCATGAGTGTAGGTCCCTTTGTTGTCAACACAAGGCAAGCTTATGAGGAGGTATCAAGGATGTTGGAAGAAACACAGTTATTATTGGGAGAGAAATGGGCCTATGATCCACATGCGATTATTTCACAGAGAAGGGTCGAGAACGGTTATGCTGCTTTTACTCATGTGAGTAAACCGGATTTAGAAAAGTTGGCTAATCCAGGAGGGCCAAGTTCATCACGGATTAGTATTCAAACTCTTGTAATATTGGAAAAGATGGGCAAGAGAGTGAGAGATGATGTTATTGAGATTGATGAGGAGGAGCCCAGAGAGGAGAAAAGGACTAAATTGGCAGAAGATCACTCCTCCAATTCACCTGGTTTCACTCTCCAGGTAAGTGAAGAACAGGGTGCTTCATCTCCTAGCAGATCAGAACTTCAATTGGAGAAGGCTCCTTCCATGAAGCAGGTGTTCTCCTTAATTGAAGAAAAGAATCAAAGAATAAAGGCCAATATAGAGACACAAGCAGAACATCATATATCTGCTGACCAAACAAGACTATTGACTGTAATGGATTTGGAGAAAGACCAGTTCAAAATGGCGCTATCGCATCCGACAGGGATGTCTCTGGGACCCTCAGGCAGTTTTAAGGAGTTGAATATTGTTATGGATGTAAAGAAGATTTCCTTGTGGGACAAGATGAATCTCCACATGCAAACAGGTCAGTTAATTGTTAATGATTTAGGCAAGACTCATGCTACATCAGTCAAGACAGAGAATATGCTTGCTAAGGTTGTCAAACAGTGCAAGATGGAGAAAGCCAATGCCAGAGCATTGACTATTCAAAATGAAGAACTAAAGAAAATCATAATGAAGATTGGCATTGATCCAAATGATAAGAGCGCAATGCACAAACTGATAAAGGGCGCAGAAGCAGAAATATCTTCATTAAGGAAGAAGTTGAAATTGCCAGCTGCAGAGCATTCGTTGGCAGCTGAAGTAGCAGAGGTAGAAAAGGAAAAAGAGGAGCTGCGACAACAATTGATAAAGAAGGACGAAGAGCTTGATAAGGTAAAGCAAACAGCTATAACCTTACAAAATCAAATTCAGAACCACACTTGTACTTTTGATTTTTCTGTAGGTGTGACCGATCCACAAGTCCAAGTTGCTCAATTGAATACAGAGCTAAAAATGGCGGAGAGAGATTGCAAACAGGCCCAGTCCGAAAAAGACACAGCTCTGAGATTAATGCAGGGATGGGAAGAAAAGGCAAGTGAAAATGAGCAGAAGCTACATAAAGCTGAAGAAGAAATTAAGGAACTCAAGGAGAAATTGAAGGGAAATATTTCCCTTATTAAAGCTAAGGATCTCATCTGGAATGAGATCATTTCTGAAATACAAGAAAAGTGGGATTCCATAAAAGTAATTGCCAGAGAGAAAGGCATTGTTGCTGATCACGAAAAGGAATTGTCATCGGACAAGCCAGCTGCAATCAAAAGATCAAATTGGGCCAAAAGATTCATGAATTTTATTAATTCCAAAACAGATGAAGAGTTGCAAGATATGGGGATACAAGACAGGTATTTTTATGCTGAAGAAATAAACAAAATGATTATTAAAAATGATCTTCTGAAAGCATCAGAGAAGCGGCTACAGGTAATCAAAGAGGTGATTAAGAAATTTGACATTTCATTTGATAAATTGATAAGAACTGGTTTGCCCTCATGCTGGAAGGAGGGAGGTGAATTTATGTCCTGGAAGTTGTATGAAGACCAGTTGGTGTTTGCAAAAAGCAGAGCAGATGGCCGACATGAGAAGACACAGATACTAAAGGGAGAAACAGTCTTCAATTTCTTGCAAAGACATTTCCTTCTGCTGTGGATGGTGAAAACATTGTTCACAAGTAACCTCACTCACAGTCATATTGTTGCCTTCACAGTAGAATATCATCGTTATAAGAATGCTCCAATAACTCAAGACAAGCTCTGGAAGGAATGTAAGAAATTCACTATTGATACAGAAAAAGGATTTCCAGCCAAGCAGCCACAAGTAACCGTACAGCCGCAAGAAATCATTGAGTCAGCTGCTGTTCCAGGAACATCAGTTCCTTTAGATTAGGATTTGTCATCTTTTATTTTATTTTCAAGTCAAATGATGCAATGTAATGAAATGTTTCCGAGGCATATACCTCCGTGACAGGAAGTAGTTAAGTAGTTACAGTTAGTTAGAATAAGTTTTATAACTGAAACCATTTTGGTTCAGATTGTATTTAAAGACATCTTGAGGAAGGAGGAAGGTTTCGAGTTTTGAACCTTTGAAGGCTAATTTTGTACTGAGCAATATCGAATGAATAAAGAAGTTTTGCAAGTTTCCAATATTCCATCTATGTTGAAGAGTTTTCTTGGTTTCCATTTCATTTACATTTCTGTGAATAAAGTAGAGTGATTAGAGTTGCAGGTCTCTTGATATTTATATGTCTAAGAGTTAAATATCCTTAATGGGCGCTCCTCTTCTTTAACTTATCTGTTTTTCACTTCCTCTGGATTTTATAATGACAGTTTCTGTGTAACGCAGCATGACAAGTTAAAATCCTTTTCTTTCTCTGTCTTTCATCTGTTCACTTCAGTATAAAGGGAATATGGCATTGCATGGCTACTAAATATTTGATATTTGGGAAATATATTACTAACATTTAAAGGGTTAAGAAACAGAGACACATATATACATTTTTGTGACATAATCTTTCATGTCTTGAGCACGGATTCTTGTACACAGCCAAGAATTGTTTCTCAAGGAACAACACCACCTAAAACTCGGTGTTCATATGTGTTGCTTATGTTTGTTGGTTTGTACTATTATTTCTATTCATGCTTACTTCTTATCTGATGAATAAATGATGCAATGATCTAAAGACATAATAAGATCTCTGGACATACAAGTTGGATGCAGTAATGTAACATATGGTTTTAAGAGAAAGGAAAACTAAAAATTGTCAGTCAGCTCTAAATACTGATTCACCCCCCCTCTCAGTATTTTTCCAACAATTGGTATCAGAGCAGGTCCTTCTGAAAAAGCTTAGCCGCTAGAAGGAAGATCAAGCAAGATGAGAAATCAAGATGGAACAACATCTATCAGGCCTCCGCTCTTTAACAGAAACAATTTAATCTTCTGGAAAACAAGGATGAGATCCTATCTTCAGTCTCTGGGAGCAGAGGTATGGGCAATTGTTGAAGGAGGATATCAATATCCAGCTGCAGTACCAACACATTCGACGGAAATAAATAATTATGAAACAAATGCAAAGGCGGTCAATTCTCTATTGGGAAGTCTAACTGAATCAAAATTTGTCAAAGTCATGCAGCTGAATACAACAAAGGCAATATGGGACAAAATAATTCTAAGTTATGAAGGTGATGCAAAGGTAAAAAGTGCGAAACTCCAAACTCTCAGAATTCAATATGAGAATCTAAAAATGGATAATGAGGAGAGCATTGCCAATTTATTTTTACGTCTTGATGATATTTTAAATCGTATGAGAAATATGGGAGAAACAATAACCAAATCTACTTTGGTTGAGAAAGTCTTAAGATCACTAACGACAAAATTTGAGTCAAAAGTTTCTGCTCTTGAAGAAAAGCAGGATCTTCAAAATCTTACTGTGGTGCAACTTCATGGCATACTAACTGCATATGAAATGAGAAGAGGAGGACCATCCGAAGTCAAAGAAGCAGTCTTTAGAACTTCTACAAAAGGGAAGGAAGTACAAAAAATAGAAGGATCAGGATATATCTCAGAAGAAGATGAGATAAACTTTGTAAAGAAACTTCAACTTGGCACAAGACGGTTCAGAGGTAAGCTTCCCTTAAAATGTTTTGATTGTGGAAGAGTTGGTCATTATGTTGCTAAGTGTCCTTATAAAGAAACACATAAAAAGGGGAAGGAAGTAGCAAGAAGGAATAAGAATCATTTTAGCACTAGAAAGAGTTACTATACTCATGAAGACAGTGATGGATTATCTGATAGTGAGGAAGAATGTGAACAAGATCTTAGACTTCTCATGGCATTTGAAAAAGAATCTAGAGAAGAAAAGGATACTTTTGTGGATGCTCTAGAAGACAGTGATTTTCTTGATGAAAATAATAAACTCAAAATTTGCTTAGAAGAGAGTAAAATAACCATAGAAACTCTGAAAAATCAGCTTGAAGAAAAAGAGAAACACAATGAGAAATTAGAGTGTGAAGTAGTAAGTCTAAGAAAATAACTTGAGAAAGTAAAGACTCTGAATCTTATATTTGCTAAAGGATCTAAAACCTTAGATGAGATTATCAAGGTACAACGTTCTCCTCTTATAAAAACAGGTCTTGGATATATCGGAGAATATTCTCAGGCTTCAACACCAAATTATCTAAAAGCAGTTACAACTAGTTTACAACATGCTGCCACTCAGCAAGGGAATAAAGAATCTTTACAGGTAAAGCATGATCATCTCAATTCAAAGAACACTAACAGGAATGTCTTTCAAAGAGACACCAATCAACAGGTAAATTCATGTAGAAGATTTTATGATCGCATAAATTTCTTCTTCAATGGACAATGTTTCTCATGTCACAATTTTGGTCATAAATTTGTTCAATGTGTTGCATATAAAACCATCATGACAAGAGAAGCAAGAAAGAAAAGGACTGATATTGAAACAAAGAAGAATACTTATAACAACTTTTATCCTCTTCAAAATGAAGTTGAATGTGCTTATTGCAATAACTTTGGCCATGAAGAATCTGAATGCAGGAGCAAAGTTCAGCCAAAAGAACATGTACCTTCAAGCTCCAAAGTATGGAAAAAGAAGGAATTACAAGTTGAAAATTGTGGCATAGCGTTATTTGTAGAAGATGAAGAAAACCAATGGTACATTGATAGTGGATGCTCAAGACACATGACAGGTGATAAAAACAAACTTCTTGCATATAGTGCTCTAGAAAAGGAAAAGAATGTTACATTTGGAAATGATACTCCTGCGGTCATTAAGGGAAAAGGGTATTTTTTCTTAAAAGAAAAGGTGGAAGCTAATGAAGTCATGCATGTGGATGGATTAAAGCATAACTTGTTAAGTGTAAGTCAAATGTGTGATCAAGGAACCGAAGTTGTCTTTAGTTCAAAAGAATGTGTGGTATGTGATCTTGATACAGGTAAAACAATTATAAAAGGAAAAAGAACTCCAAGCAACCTGTATGTATTAAAGAACTGCAAAGAACAATGTTATTTGAGTAAATCTTCAGAAAATTGGCTATGGCATAGAAGGTTGGGGCATTTGAGCTTCTCTCAAATCAACAAATCAAGCAGACTTAAAGCTGTTCGTGATCTTCCCAATATTACTCTACCTGAAAATATCATATGCAAATCTTGCCAATTCGGCAAGCAAACCAGAGTACAATTTAATGCCAAGGAAGGATCATCAAGTAAGCCTCTTGAACTCATTCATACCGACATATGTGGACCTATGAGGAAAAATTCACCACGTGGTGAAGAATACTATATCTTATTCATTGATGATTTCTCTAGAATGTGTTGGATTGGGTTGATTAAACACAAAGATGAAGCATTTGAGAAATTTCAAATCTTCAAAGCACTGGTTGAAAATGAATTAGATCTAAAAATAAAGTGTCTTAGATCTGATCGAGGAGGAGAATATACATCAGATGAATTCCTTGAATTTTGTGAACAACATGGCATAAAAAGATAATTTTTTGTAGCTGGCACTCCACAACAAAATGGCGTAGAAGAAAGAATGAATAGAACAATTCAACAAATGGCTAGAGCTATGCTTGATGATTCCGGAACACCTGACACATTTTGGGGAGAAGCAGCACATACAGCAGTAAATATTCTTAACAAGGCACATGTTTGTGTAAATAGTGATAAAACTCCATATGAACTCTGGTATGGTAATTCTCCCACTGTAAAGCATTTTAGAATTTTTGGAAGCAAATGTTTTATCAAAAATAATGATGAAAAACTTGGCAAGTTTGAACCCAGAGTAGATGAAGGAATATTTCTTGGGTACTCCTCTAGGAGTAGGGCATATAAATGTTTCAATAAAAGACTTCGAAAGATTGTTGAATGTATAGATGTTTTTATTGATGAGTCTCCAGCAGCTCCAAAAGAAGAAAAAAAAACAACAAATGAAGATGATGATGATGACATATATCCTTATACATCAAATAGTAATGATACAAACAGTGAACCCAATGAAGAACCCGAAGATGATTTGTCTGAAAAGGCTCCATCCAGATATGTTCAAAAGAATCATCCAGAATCTCAAATTTTGGGAGAAAAGGGATCAGGTGTACAAACAAGAAGGACTCTTATGGGATCTTCTAGCTATCTGGAATTTCTATCCACTATTGAACCACACAATGTCAATCAAGCTAGCAAAGATGAATGTTGGATTCAAGCCATGAATGAAGAGCTTGATCAAATTGAAAAGAATCACACTTGGGAATTAGTACCAAGACCTCATGACAAAAATGTCATTGGAACTAAATGGATATTCAAAAACAAGCTAAATGAGAATGGGGATGTTATAAGAAATAAAGCTAGACTTGTTTGCAAAGGGTATGCTCAACAAGAAGGTATAGACTTTGAAGAAACTTTTGCTCCTGTAGCCAGACTTGAAGCCATAAGAATTTTTCTTGCTTTTTCAAGCTTCTAACAAATCAAAGTTTATCAAATGGATGTTAAATCTGCTTTTCTCAATGGTGATATAGAAGAATAAGTTTACATCGAACAACCAGAAGGATTCATTTTGGGAAATGATGAAAAACTTGTTTTTAGACTTAAAAAGGCTCTATATGGTCTCAAGCAAGCTCCAAGGGAATGGTACTATCGTCTTGACAAATATCTTCATCAACAAGGATTCTCAAAAGGGTCTGCTGATAGCAACTTATACACAAAAACTAAAAATGACAAACTATTGATTGTGGTTGTATATGTTGATGATATCATTTTTGGAAGTAATGAAGAGTCTATGAGTCAGAAATTTGCTTCTGATATGCAGCAAGAATTTGAAATGTCTTTACTTGGAGAACTAACATTCTTTCTTGGCTTGCAAGTGCAACAAGCAACAGATGGCATATTCTTATCACAAGAAAAATACCTCAAGCAAATCTTAAAGAAGTATGGCATGGAAGATTGCAAACCTGTAAGTACACCAATGATAACCGGATGTAATCTCAGTTCTAATGATGATTCCCCCATGGTGAATCAACCAGAATATAGATCTATGATAGGAAGTCTACTTTATCTCACTAGGACAAGACCAGACATCATGCATGCAGTTGGGATTGTTGGACGATTCCAAGCTAATCCAAAAGAGTCTCACCTTCAGGCTGTGAAAAGAATATTCAAATATCTACAAGGAACTCAAGACTTTAGACTATGGTATCCAAAGAATGTTGATCTTACTCTTCATGCTTACACTGATGCAGATTGGGCTGGAAATGTTGATGATCGGAAAATCACTAGTGGTGGTGCATTCTATATGGGGCCCCGGTTAGTATCTTGGTTCAGCAAGAAGCAAAACTCTATTGCCTTATCTACAGCAGAAGCAGAATATGTGGCTGCCGCATCATGTTGCACTCAACTTCTTTGGATGATGCAAACCTTACAAGACTTTCAAATCAAATTTTCACCTCCTATCTCCATTATGTGTGATAATACAAGTGCCATCAGTATCTCAAAGAATCCTGTTATGCATTCCAAGACCAAGCACATTCCCATCAAATATCACTTCTTACGTGAACAAGTGCTTGAACAAAAAGTGAAATTGGAGTATGTTTCCTCCAAAGAACAAGTTGCTGATATATTTACAAAACCTCTACCCAGGGAAGCGTTCGAATATCTCAGACAGAAACTGGGAGTAGTCTCTGCCATGCAGAGGATCAGGTCTACTTAAATACAGAAGATTAAATTGGTTGTGAGGTGTTGTTAGGCATCTCTGAATGCACAGGCTCAGGGGGAGCATTGGTCATATGAAAAGGATGAATTGTTGGTCATATTATGTTTGAAGATGCAGCATGATCTCAGGGGGAGCATGGCATTGTCGGTTCAAAGGATCTTGATCAAACTCTTTGCCATTGATGTCAAAGGGGGAGGAAAAGCAACAAAGGGCTTCTATAAGGCCATCAGAGGAAGAGTATTGCCATCAATGCCAAAGGGGGAGATTGTTGGAAATGTTGTCATTGATGGCAAAGGAATTGGCAAAGACAGGAGCAACACCTAAACTATCCATAAGGAAAAAGAGACAAAGAGGTAGCAGATGAAACAGAGGAATTAGAGACAGAGCAGTAGAGTTGAATTAGGGGTTTAATACAGTTTGCAAAGGGGATGACAAAAGGGAGAGCTGCTAGGAAGAGACAAGGTAATAGATTGAAGGACAAATTGAATATCTGGCCAAGATTTGTATATGTTGATGAAGAACTGTGGAATTCTGTTAAGCATGGTTGAGTAAATCTGAAATATATGACCTGTGTGATCAATTTCATAATGGGCAGAGGATACCTACGGTGCCCGGAGAGGAATGAAATCATTGTTGCAGAGTTAGGGATATGTGTATTATATGTGTATTGACTGATGTAATTCTTGTGTGGAATCCCCTGAACCTCTGTGTGAATAATCTCTGTAATGGAGTCGAATGATGTCCTGTGTAATTGGAAGGCTTGAATGATACTCTGTATCTGATGAGGGATTTGATGGGAGATGGCGCAGATTAATGGAGTAGTGGAACACTTGGTGACGACGGAACGCGAAGTTGGACGGAACTACGAGTAGAAAGGAAAAACCTTAGAGTGCAACTTAATTATAATAATACATTGAAAAGGCGACGGAACCCTGTGTGGAAGAGTGGAACCATGACCAAGTGAACAGTGAAGGCGGTTTATGGTTTTCATCGTACCGCCTATGCGGAGCAAGCGGTATTTCCTAGTTGAGGAGCGATTCCATAGAGTGCTCGACACGCGTCCCTATACGAATTCACAAAACCACTTACCACTGTGCGCCATCGTGCATTATAGTTTGACCCAGGATGCCCAGCGATATCGTTGAGTGCCGTTGATCTGGGAAGGGGTCATCAGACGGTCATCATTTGTTGAAGGTGCACGAAGAATAACACAAGTACGGTGCACCATCGCGCGTTATTTCCCGTGCAAGTTGCCCAAGCGATATCCGTCAAATTGGATGATGTGGCGCGATGGAACGTGAGCCCTTCAATCGGGTTGATTGTTAGCAATGGGCCCTAGTTTTAAACGATATTGATATATACTGTCGATCTGGAGGCTTGCCATATAACGGTGATCGAAATTTGGACTTGCGCGAAGTTTACTGTGGTACGATGGGCGTATTGGATTGGCTATTGACTATATATGTGGGCCCGGGGTCAAAGGTTTATCGTAAGATTAATTTATTTGGAAGCGTTGGATATATATATAAAGTCCGAAGGGTTAAAATTTAGATATAAGTCTTGGCAATTCAAAAGTTGTAAATATATTTATTTCTCGATTTCTTTAAAATTGATAAATAAATTAAAAAGAGATCAAAAAGCCCCTTGGGATAAAATAAAAGGAATACTGACAGAGGAATACCATTAGCGGTTCGTGGTTTTGACTCATGGTTTTAATAAAGGAAAAACTATATAAGGAGAACAAAAATAGAGAACGAGGTGTGAATCGTAAGGGTGGTGAATGAAAATTTTCTCCAAGGAACATCTGTATGGGCGAGCTCTATTCTTAACTAATAAATTTAAAAATACGATGCACCCATGGATATAATGATCTGGCGATGATGAATCTTTGGTTTGAATGACAGACGAAATCATGAAGAACTGGTGTGAGTATACTGAATGAATAAATCTGGTGGCTTGCAAGGAATTTCATGTGGAAACTGGTGGATCCGGTATGAGAATTGATGAAACGTGGTCCGCAGTGGTGCTGAGGGTCGAAGCTTTCAGTGAGGGGGTTGTAGCTCCCTTTCCGTGGTAGTTGGTAAACGAGTGCAGGGGTAGTAGCTCCCTTCCAGAGAGGCCTGTAAACGAGAACAAGGGGTTGTAGCTCCTCTCCAGGAGCCAGGAAAGGCCGGTAAATGAGAGAAGGTTGTAGCCTTCTGCAGTGGGTGCCTGCGTGCTAGTATAAGTTCGTACCAGCATATATTGTAAGAAATTTTCTCGTATAATAAATATTGAAGATCGAGATAACAAAAGAGGGTGGTTTTCTCCCGAATTGGGTTTCCACCTTAAATCCTGGTGTTCATATGTGTTGCTTATGTTTGATGGTTTGTTCTGTTATTTCTATTCATGCTTACTGCTTATGAATGATGCAATGATCTAAGTAAAGACATAATAAGATCTCTGGACATACAAGTTGGATGCAGTAATGTAACATATGGTTTTAAGAGAATGGAAAACTAAAAATTGTCAATCAGCTCTAAATTAGAATTCACCTCTCGCATTTTTCCAACAATTGTTGGAAATGTTGTCATTGATGGCAAAGGAATTGGCAAAGACAGGAGCAGTACCTAAACTATACATAAGGCAAAAGAGACAGACAGGTAGCAGAGGTAGTAGATGAAACAGAGGAATTAGAGATAGAGCAGTAGATTTGAATTAAGGGTTTAATACAATTTGCAAAGGAGATGGAAAAAGGGAGAGCTGCTAGGAAGAGACAAGGTAATAGATTGAAGGACAAATTGAATATATGGCCAAGATTTGTATATGTTGATGAAGAAATGTGAATCTGGAATATATATGACCTGTGTGATCAATTTCATAATGGGAAGAGGATACCTACGGTGCCCGGAGAGGAATGAAATCATTGTTGCAGAGTTAGGGATATGTGTATTATATGTGTATTGACTAATGTAATTCTTGTGTGGAATCCCCTGAACCTCTGTGTGAATAATCTCTTTAATGGAGTCGAATGATGTCCTGTGTAATTGGAAGGCTTGAATGATACTCTATATCTGATGAGGGAGTTGATGGGAGATGGCGCAGATTAATGGAGTAGTGGAACACTTGGTGACGATGGAACGCGAAGTTGGACAGAACCAGGAGTAGAAAGGCAAAACCTTAGAGCGCAACTTAATTATAATAATACATTGAAAAGGCGATGGAACCCTGTGTGGAAGAGCGGAACCATGAACGAGTGAACAGTGAAGGCGGTTTATGGTTTTCATCGCACCGCCTATGCGGAGCAAGCGGTATTTCCTAGTTGAGGAGCGATTCCATAGAGTGCTTGACACGCGTCCCTGTACGACTTCACAAAACCACTTACCATTGCACGCCATCGTGCGTTATAGTTCGACCCAGGATGCCAGCGATATCGTTGAGCATCGTTGATCTGGGAAGGGGTCATTGGATGGTCATCATTTGTTGAAGGTGCGTGAAGAATAACACAAGTACAGCGCGCCATCGCGTGTTATTGCCCGTGCAAGTTTCCCAAGCGATATCCGTCGGATTGGATGATGTGGCGCGATGGAACATGAGCCCTTCGATCGGGTTGATTGTTAGCAATGGGCCCCAGTTTTAAACGATATTGATATATATCGTCGATCTGGAGGCTTGCCATCTAACGGTGATCGGACGCTAGACTTGCACGAATTTTACTGTGGTACGATGGGCGTATTGGATTGGCTATTGACTATATATGTGGGCCTGGGGTCAAAGTTTATCGTAAGATTAATTTATTTGGAAGCGTTGGATATTTCTATAAAGTTCGAAGGGTTAAAATTTAGATATAAGGCTTGGGAATTCAAAATTTGTAAATATATTTATTTTTCAATTTCTTTAAAATTGATAAATAAATTAAAAGGAGATCAAAAAGCCCTGTGGGATAAACTAAAAGGAATACTGACAGAGGAATACCATTAGCGGTTCGTGGTTTGGACTCATGGTTTTAATAAAGGCAAAACTATATAAGGAGAATAAAAATAGAGAACGAGGTGCGCATCGTAAGGGTGGTGAATGAAAAATTTCTCCAAGGAATATTTGTATGGGCGAGTTCTGTTCTTAACTGATAATTCTGAAACTACAATGCACCCATGAATATAATGATCTGACAATGATGAATCTCTGGTTTGAATGACAGATGAAATCATGAAGAAATGGTGTGAGTATACTGAATGAATAAAATCTAGTATTTTCGCAAGGTATGTCATGTGAAAACCGGTGGATCCAGGTATAAGATCGATGAACGTGGTCCGTAGTGGTGCCGAGGGTCGAAGTCTTCACTGAGGGGCTTCGTAGCTCCTTCCGCGGGTAGCCGGTAAACGAGTGCGGTGGGGGGTAGTAGCTCCCTCTCCAGAGAGGTCGGTAAACAAGAATGTGGGGTTGTAGCTCCCTTCCAGAAGAGGCTGGTAAACGAGAGAAGGTTGTAGCCTTCTGCAGGTGGGTGCCTGCGTGCTGGTATGAGTCTGCACCATCATATATTGTAAGAAGTTTTCTCAGATAATAAATATTGAAGAATCGAGATAAATGTGGTGGTTTTCTCCCGAATTGGGTTTCCACCCGT
>JAXQQM020062483.1:0-51885 GCA_034641835.2 Pinus albicaulis
TCACTAAAAATTGTTAGCTCTTGAAGTCTCTTTAAGGCCTCATGCCTCTGTCCCAAATCCTCATTTGCTGTCCCATTTTATACTCAGAAAATTCTGCTGATTTCATATAACAAACTGCTGAAGAAACCATCATTTTCTTCCCCTTTTTCTCCATATTATTCCTCTACTTTTCATAAGTTTCTCCCTCCATCCGTAAAAATCTTCCTGACATGGTTTAAAACTTCTTTTTGAGCTGTGCCGAAACCCCCAAATCCATTTAAAATCTTGAAATTTTTCATAAAAAGCAAAGTTTTATTGCTATGGACCTAAGTCCCTTTGGGCTAAGTCCTAAACCACTTCCCCCCACATGCCCATACGTTAAAACCAAACGCCAAAGCTTTTCAGCGCTAATCGCAATCGAAAATAACACCAATGGGTTGATCGGAAAGACTAGGCTCAATGGCCCGATTGCGATTGGCCCTTGTCTTTATACTCCCGGGCATATTACATTCCGTGAAAACCACCGGCCCCGCAATCGGGCGCCTTTTTCCTTTACTTATATATTTTCCGCCCGATCCATTATAACTTGTTTTAATTGCAAAAACTTTGGTTTTCATATGTTTAAAGGTTTTTCCGCCGGTGCGTAGGTCGAAGCAATCCTGACCGTTGATCTAGTCCTTCGATCCAACGGTCCGCGCACAATCGCATCGCAACTTTTTCCTATTTGCGCAATCGCATTCCCATCTCTGCGACCTCCGATTGCGATCCCTCTGATTCATTCCCTGCCGTTGATCTGGTCCTCAGATCAACGGCCAGCGCTCAATCACAAGTTTCTAATCGCAAAGTTTCAATCGCATGTTGTTGTGTGACCTCCCCGATTGCAATCCTCCGATTAAATCTGGGCCGTCCATCTCCCTGATGATCAGACAGACAGCGCTCAATCGCATTGCTACGTTTCAATCGCATCCCTTTTTCTGCCCTCCCCGATCGCGATCCTCCATTTAAATCTGGGCCGTCCATCTCCCTGAGGATCGGACGGACAGCGCTCAATCGCAAGTTTCTAATCGCAAGTTTCAAATCGCATGCGTTTTTGCTGCACTCCCGATTGTCGATCCCCGATCCAATCTGAGCCATCCATCCTCCAGAAGATCCAACGGTCCTTATTCCCTCCGATCACAATTCTTGCCCCGTTTCAAAAACCCTCCGATTCACCTTCCGCCGTCGATCTGATCTGTAGATCAACAGCCAGCGTTTAATCGCATTGGAAATTTACATCGCATGCACTTGCCTGCCACCCCCGATTGAGATCCTCCGATTAGATCAGGACCGTCCACGTGTCCAGATCGGACGGTCCAAAACCACCCCGCCTTATTTCTTCTCCCCGCTCTCATTTTCCTGTTTTTCGCCGATCTCCACCGTTAGATATTTTTATCCGACGGCTACGCTCCTCCCCCGCCATCTGAAGCAGTTTAAACCTATTTTTTCGCAGGATTTCTTAATTGTTTTGTGTTTGATGCAGATGTTCTAAATGGTTTTCCATTGTATAACGAAGAAATGCCAAGGGCTGGGATCGACGATTCTCATGCCCTCGTTTCATTACAGAGAAGCCATCCACGGGGCTCTATTCCATGTTTCGCCAGTACTCTATGAGTATTGATGTCGTAAAGCCCAGTGCGGGTCTACACATCGACAAGACACTATTTTAATTCAAACACAGTTAAAGAGTATCAGTTTTGAAGACAGAGCACAGCAGATGAAGATTGAAGACAGTTTTTATGGGGATTACGGCTAAGACAGTTATCAAAAGCCTAATCCCCAATCTAAAACACAGTTTAAAGGAAAACCTAAAGTGTTTTATCGGACATAAAGGTTTCCACCTCTTCAACTGAGGCGAATTGATTCCTCAGCTACTACAAAGAGCCACCTGTCGCCTCAAACCATTCAAAACAGAGACTGAAGTTATTGATTCAGGAAATATCTGCCTCCAGCGCTACCAAGAAGTTAATTCTGCCAAAGGAATGTAATAGTAAATAGTTGCAGAGTTGTTCCAGACAGAGCATAGAGCCTCAAAGTCAAATAAAGCTCCCACTGAGCGTTGATATTAATTGTAAAACATTAATACAGTGATCCACCTGTACACTTCTCCATAGAACCCCTCAAGAGGCCGAGAAGTCATTTAATCTGTATTAATGGTTCACGAGATATTTTTGTTAGTTCTCACCTCCTCATCTTCCTATAAGTACTTCTTCATAAGATGAGAAGGTTGGTTGCTGTTTGATCACAAGTTGTAATATTGAAACTCTCTTAAATAAATATACAAGTCTGTTGAAGTTGAAAATAATTTGGAGTCTTGGATGTCTTGATGATGCCGTTGCATGTCTGTTCCTGAGAAGGCTCTATCATTTGATCCATGAGCTTGGCTGTTGGTGAAGTGCTCTGAACTGTTAAATTTTTTTTCCTTGTTTTCATTATGTCCCATAATTTCTTACTACAATAGGCTGAAAGTTTTAGGCTAGGAAATGACTCCTGGAAGCACCTTAGACCTGTTCACCCTTCACTGTTTTATGTTTTCTTCTGCTGAAGTATTTTAGAGGCTTTAAACCTTCTCTTTAGTCTTCATGCTCGTTTATTTCCTTGATAGCTCAAATAGTTGGTTTCAGCATGTTATGGTTCTCCCTGCTTGTCTGCCATCACTTGAAAGCCGTTATTGAAATCTCCCTTCGAAGTACCATTGTCTTAAGTTAACCAAAGAGGTCGGTTTGGATCTTACCCTTTGCCCCTGCTTAAACAGTTGTTTTGAAGGTCTTTATAGTTGCAAACACAGATGTTATTTAGGTGTTCCCTCTTCTATGAATGCAATTATCAGTGAATCTTTTATGTTTTCTAAATCCTTTAAAATAAGATCTTTGAGGAAATAGGGTGTTCCCCGAATCTTAGATTTCATTTTAGAAGTTGTCTTGAAATCATTATTTGCTTAAAGGATGTTTGTAGAATTTATGGTTAGCCCTGTCTATCAAATATTTCTTTATTGATAAGTCATGTTTCTCAAGTTCCCTTTGTTGAGAATTAAATTTCTTTTTCCAAATCATTAATGTCCATCTCATTCCAAAACAAAGGATCCCGTGGCCAAGTTAGATTTTCCCTTTGATATCCCATATCCCTTGAAGAGTTTGTCATGATCTTATTTTGACTCCATTGCCCAATGAACCGGATATTTCCTCTTTATGTCTATCTTTCCTAGACCTTTCATATTCTGCTGTATCAACTCAACCCAACCAAACAAACATCTGCACGTAATAACTAGTCTAAAATTCCATAACCAAAGCAAACAAGATAAACCTTTGCAAACAAATATTTGAGAGATCCCTCTCTGAGAACAGGAGAACTAGATCCTGGAACTCTAAAGATTGGTTCTGATGTTGCCTTGTCTTTTGATTTTCCAAACTGTCAAAACACGGGGAACCAACATAATGGCGATCACGGTGGGACATGCTGAGAATTAGAGGTTTACAAAACCTTTCCTTCAACTTTAGGTCCAGTATAACATAAGTAACTTTCTTCAAGCACTGCCTAACATAATGGAAATCATGATAGGACTCTTTTGAATCAGTGACAAACTAAGTAACCCTTAGGATTCCTTTAAATCCTTATCAAACCTTGAAGGAACCAGTTACCAAGCCATAAGAGCAACTCTGTTTGTTTGAACACCTTAGCTAAGTGCAAAATCAGACTTAGAACACTCTCTTAACCTATAAAAACAAAATAAACTCAGAAAATCCCAAAATATTTCAAGTTTGGCTTCATAATAAATATGGTGGTGGAACCATAAAACATTTTATCTTTATAAAAACTAAAAAAATTTCCACCTAGGTGACTCCACTGGCCTCCAGTAGGCCTATTACCCTTCCAGTCCTTGTAGACTCCCTTGGGAATGCATTAAGCAAACCCAATCATGTTGTTGGTGGACAACAATTTTCAAAATCTTCCACCTGGCGACTCCACAAACCCAAAAGACCTAATAACTCTATTGGCAGAAGACTCTGAACTGGTTAAAAAGATACAGTGACCTTAAATACAAAACTCAACCATTACAAGACCTAGACAATGAGCAAGATTATAGACAAATTAATAAAGGAAAATTACTGATCATGATGGAGAAAATGATGTACATACTTGGGAAAATATTTAAAAGGCATGAGGCCAATTTAAATATTGATGATCTAGAGCAGCCCATACTCCTTTCGAATCAAGAGCAAACCCAAAAACTACAAAATAGGTATGATGAACAAGATTAAAATGAGAGCAATGAAGAAGGTTGTCAGGAAACTCCTGATTGCCTACCTATTTCTTGTATTATGCCATTAAGAGAACTCCATAACCAGATTGCAAAAGCTCATAGTAAGAAGTGCCTTGAGGAAAACATAAGCCTTTTTGAACCGACAAAATCTGAAAAAGGAGAAGAGACAATACAACCAGGGTTTCTTCCTTTATGTTTCGAATCATTTCATATTATTAAAAGACAATGGCATCTTCATAATATGCTTGAAACAACTCATGAACCTTATAGTCGAGGTGACTGCCATGAAAATCATGAGGTGTTGGTTGAAATTGAGATAGATCAGGAAAAAGAAGAGAATCCTCAAAATTCCCCTACGAGCACAAGTAATCATCCCCTAGAAGAGGCTCAAGAAGAAATCCAACCTCAAAACCAATTAACACAAGAGGGAGAGGACTGTTGTCCTTCTGTCCAAAGCAAAGAGAAAATTCCTTCTCTTTTTACAGAGGAAGAAATTGATCAGATATTAAATAAACAGTCAGCCCTCAATTCTTTATTAGAACAAAACACTTCTGCTCATTTTCCTACTAAATGTTGTTGTCTTGAAATAGAAAATAAACTTGTAGAACATTTAAACGAACAAACTGATGACCCAATATGTTCGACTGAAAAAATTGTTTATTCAGATGATTTTCCGAATTTCGATCAGTCTGATGATGATGATGATGAGTTCCAAGAAAAAACTAATCATGCAGGGCAACCAGCGTTTGATTGGTGTTATCATTTTCACCATCACCAGCTTGAAAGCCAAAAACATTCGTTTCAATCCATCACTAATGGCTTTCACATAATTGGAAATCATCAGCCTTTCAACTCAGAAGGTGAAGAGAAGAGCAATAAAGAAATTTTTGAGCAAAAGGAGCTTTCTCTTGAAAAAGAGGAAACCTTTAAATACTCCCCTGCTCAAGAATATAATAACCTCTTCATACAAATTAATCCACTGAATACAAGCATACTAGGGTTAACAGAGGACAACACCGTTAAATATGATGAGTCCTCCAGTTCAGAGGATGATGAAGATGAAGGAGAAAAACAAATAGAAGACTATCCTGCTGTGGATATATCATCTTCTCAAGAAGAAACTTCTCCCTTCACTGATATTAGTCTGTCATTTAAAGAGCCTAAATTTATATCAGAAGCAAGCATAGATTCAAAGAAAGAAGATATTTCACTGTTTGCTATTTTGCAGGTTAAAAATGATGATACTTCCAAGCTACATACTAAAGAGATAGTCTTCAAAGCTGATGTCTTAGAAGTAGATGATCTACCAATTGTGGAGGATCAAAAGGAAGAGAATCTTCATCTTTTCTTTGTTGATCCTATGGAAGAGTGTGTGGAAATCCCGACTGGCTCAAATTATCAAACATTGACCCTTTGCAAGAGCCAGAGACATGAAAAGCTGTCACCTTCTGTGATAGCCTTGACATTGAAGGTTAACCTTCAATATGTTCTATGGATACCTCTGACAAGCAGCCAGAGTTACTACTTCTTCTTGACATTACTCAGCTGGCTGCATTGGCACTTTTGTATCATATGAATATGTAAATACTCCATGTTTAAAATAGGTTAGATAGGAATGTCAATAAAGCTCAGTTCCGAGCATGTAGTTAGTTGTTGTTTTCTGCTTTGGAGAAAAATCAAGAATTCAAAAATACAAAAACAAAGAAAGAATGAAAAGAGGGCAAATTTTCAAAGCAAGAAAGGTATAGCCCCATACCAAAAAAGAAATAAATCTGAAAGTGTGCAAGCCCAAATGCCACTCCTAAAAAACACACTTCTAATTAGTCAAACAATTTAATCTTGACTAAATTAGCTTTAAATTTTTCTGCTGATAGGATAGTGAATTCGATTTTCCAAACTGCTTAATATTGGCTTATCAGTAGATAGATTAGGATAGAAATTAAAGGTTCAAACATGTTCAAAATCTGAACCAAAGTTTCCAAAGAGAGATGACTCAAAACTGTTTTATTTTTCTGAGTCATAAAAGAGAAAAACTGGTTCTAATTTGCCCAAAATCTGAATCAGATATCAAGAAAGAGACAGCTCAAAACAAAATTAAAAATAGAGCTGTAAAGAAAAGAAGGCCATAATGAGAAACTTTCAGATCTTAAGCCTTCCATTTTGATTTAATTTTCTGCAAATAATAATCTATGTGCAGCTTGTTCTTATGCCATAGATCATAGCAAGTCAAACAACTCAATCTTGACTTGACTATTTTTAAATTTCTATTGTAGAATTTAGAGAATGAAAGTTTGTTGGACTGTTTAATCCCAACAGACAGTAGAATAGGTGGAGAAATATCTGAGCTCAACTGTTTAAACTGAGTTCAGGGAGAAATAAGGAGTAGAAATAGATTAGATTTCCTGCTTTCAAAAGAATAAAATGTTGTGAATAGAGTTTGCCAATCCAAGTGCACTCTGATGAAGAAAAAATGCTAGATCTGTAGGATTGGGTAGGTAGCAAGCTTGTTGATAAAGGTCCATTGTTTTCATGGCCGCCAAATATGTTTTTAGAGAAGATTATTCAATCACAGGAGCACAGCCCAATAGATGAGGCAACTAATTAGCCTCCCAGAAATCAAGTCTGAATTCTTGATGCCTTCAAGAAGGCACCATCCCCAAGTGGAGCCACTGTTAGCCACCTATAATATTTTGTTATACCAAAAGGTGGCTAAGATCTTTTTTGAGCCTCCAAGGAACAAATTTTATCACAAAAAATTGTTAGCTCTTGAAGTCTCTTTAAGGCCTCATGCCTCTGTCCCAAATACTCATTTGCTGTCCCATTTTATACTCAGAAAATTCTGCTGATTTCATATAACAAACTGCTGAAGAAACCATCATTTTCTTCCCCTTTTTTCTCCATATTATTCCTCTACTTTTCATAAGTTTCTCCCTCCATCCGTGAAAAACCCCTGACATGGTTTAAAACTTCTTTTTGAGCTGTGCCGAAACCCTCAATTCCATTTAAAACCTTGAAATTTTTCATAAAAAACAAAGTTTTATTGCTATGGACCTAAGCCCCTTGGGCTAAGTCCTAAACCACTTCCCCCCACATGCCCATACGTTAAAACCAAACGCCAAAGCTTTTCGGCGCTAATCGCAATTGGAAATAACACAAATGGGTTGATCGGAAAGACCAGGCTCAATGGCCCAATTGCGATTGGCCCTTGTCTTTATACTCTCGGGCATATTACATTCCGTGAAAACCACCGACCCCGCAATCGGGCGCCTTTTTCCTTTACTTATATATTTTCCGCCCGATCCATTATAAATTCTTTTAATTGCAAAAACTTTGGTTTTCATATGTTTAAAGGTTTTTCCGCCGGTGCGTAGGTCGAAGCAATCCTGACCGTTGATCTAGTCCTTCGATCCAACAGTCCGCGCACAATCGCATCGCAACTTTTTCCTATTTGCGCAATCGCGTGCCCATCTCTGCGACCTCTGATTGCGATCCCTCCGATTCATTCCCTGCCGTTGATCTGGTCCTCAGATCAACGACCAGCGCTCAATCGCAAGTTTCTAATCGCAAAGTTTCAATCGCATGTTGTTGTGTGACCTCCCCGATTGCGATCCTCCGATTAAATCTGGGCCGTCCATCTCCCTGATGATCAGACGGACAGCGCTCAATCGCATCGCTGCGTTTCAATCGCATCCCCTTTTCTGCCCTCCCCGATTGCGATCCTCCGATTAAATCTGGGCCGTCCATCTCCCTGAGGATCGGACGGACAGCGCTCAATCGCAAGTTTCTAATCGCAAGTTTCAAATCGCATGCGTTTTTGTTGCACTCCCGATTGCCGATCCCCGATCCAATCTGAGCCGTCCATCCTCCCGAAGATCCAACGGTCCTTATTCCCTCCGATCACAAGTCTTGCCCCGTTTCAAAAACCCTCCGATTCACCTTCCGTCGTCGATCTGATCTGCAGATCAACGGCCAGCGCTTAATCGCATTGGAAATTTACATCGCATGCACTTGCCTGCCACCCCCGATTAAGATGTTCCGATTAGATCAGGACCGTCCACGTGTCCAGATCGGATGGTCCAAAACCACCCCGCCTTATTTCTTCTCCCCGCTCTCATTTTCCTGTTTTTTGCCGATCTCCACCGTTAGATATTTTTATCTGACGGCTATGCTCCTCCCCCGCCATCTGAAGCAGTTTAAACCTATTTTTTCGCAGGATTTCTTAATTGTTTTGTGTTTGATGCAGGTGTTCTAAATGTTTTTCCATTGTATAACGAAGAAATGCCAAGGGCTGGGAATGACGATTCTCATGCCCTCGTTTCATTACAGAGAAGCCATCCACGGGGCTCTATTCCATGTTTCGTCAGTACTCTATGAGTATTGATGCCGTAAAGCCCAGTGCGGGTCCGCACATCGACAAGACACTATTTTAATTCAAACACAGTTAAAGAGTATCAGTTTTGAAGACAGAGCACAGCAGATGAAGATTGAAGACAGTTTTTATGGGGATTACGGCTAAGACAGTTATCAAAAGCCTAATCCCCAATCTAAAACACAGTTTAAAGGAAAACCTAAAGTTTTTTATCAGACAGAAAGGTTTCCACTGCTTCAACTGAGGCGAATTGATTCCTCAGCTACTACAAAGAGCCACCTGTCGCCTCAAACCATTCAAAACAGAGGCCGAAGTTATTGATTCAGGAAATATCTGCCTCCAGCGCTGCCAAGAAGTTAATTCTGCCAAAGGAGTGTAATAGTAAATAGCTACAGAATTGCTCCAGACAGAGCATAGAGCCTCAAAGTCAAATAAAGCTCCCACCGAGCTTTGATATTAATTTTAAAACATTAATACAGTGATCCACCTGTACACTTCTCCATCGAACCCCTCAAGTGGCCGAGAAGTCATTTAATCTGTATTAATGGTTCACGAGATATTTTTGTTAGTTCTCACCTCCTCATCTTCCTATAAGTACTTCTTCATAAGATGAGAAGGTTGGTTGCTGTTTGATCACAAGTTGTAATATTGAAACTCTCTGAAATAAATATACAAGTCTGTTGAAGTTGAAAATAATTTGGAGTCTTGGATGTCTTGATGATGCCGTTGCATGTCTGTTCCTGAGAAGGCTCTATCATTGGATCCATGAGCTTGGCTGTTGGCGAAGTGCTCTAAACTGTTAAATGTTTTTTCCCTTGTTTTCATTATGTTCCATAATTTCTTACTAGAGTAGGCTGAAAGTTTTAGGCTAAGAAATGACTCGTGGAAGCACCTTAGACCTGTTCACCCTTCACTGTTTTATGTTTTCTTCTGCTGAAGTATTTTAGAGGCTTTAAACCTTCTCTTTAGTCTTCATGCTCGTTTATTTCCTTGATAGCTCAAATAGTTGGTTTCATCATGTTATGGTTATCCCTGCTTGTCTGCCGTCACTTGAAAGTCGTTATTGAAATCTCCCTTCGAAGTACCATTGTCTTAAGTTAACCAAAGAGGTTGGTTTTGATCTTACCCTTTGCCCCTGCTTAAACAGTTGTTTTGAAGGTCTTTATAGTTGCAAACACATATGTTATTTAGGTGTTCCCTCTTCTATGAATGCAATTATCAGTGAATCTTTTATGTTTTCTAAATCCTTTAAAATAAGATCTTTGAGGAAATAGGGTGTTCCTCGAATCTTAGATTTCATTTTAGAAGTTGTCTTGAAATCACTATTTGCTTAAAGAATGTTTGTAGAATTTATGGTTAGCCCTGTCTATCAAATATCTCTTTATTGATAAGTTATGTTTCTCAAGTTCCCTTTGTTGAGAATTAAATTTCTTTTTCCAAATCATTAATGTCCATCTCATTCCAAAACAAAGGATCTCGTGGCCAAGTTAAATTTGCCCTTTGATATCCCATATCCCTTGAAGAGTTTGTCATGATCTTATTTTGACTCCATTGCCCAATGAACCGGATATTTCCTCTTTCTGTCTATCTTTCCTAGACCTTTCATATTCTGCTGTATCAACTCAACCCAACCAAACAAACATCTGCATGTAATAACTAGTCTAAAATTCCATAACCAAAGCAAACAAGATAAACCTTTGCAAACAAATATTTGAGAGATCCCTCTCAGAGAACAGGAGGACTAGATCCTGGAACTCTAAAGATTGGTTCTGATGTTGCCTTGTCTTTTGATTTTCCAAACTGTCAAAACAAGGGGAACCAACACTCCCAACCAGGTATTATTTCAAGACCCCTTTGCTCATTTTTTGAATACATTTGAAGAGGGAATGAATTTTGTTAAGAGCAGTTTGTTGCAAATAGCAAGAAAATTTTCTAACACTGCTGCTAAGAAAAAGGTGAGATGGGAGTGGCCCCTTGGTCTGTCCAGCATGCTCAAGGAGATGAGCAAAGATCAATCATGGAATCATCTGATTGACTGGATGTATTGGAAAAGAGAATTTGTCAGCTAAACATGTAAATATTTCAAAGTTAGATTAGGGTAGGTAGGAATGTCAATAAAGCTCGGCTTGTGAGCATTTAGTTAGTTTTTTGTTTTTTTCTTTGAAAGAAAGATTGAAAAAAAAAATACAAAAACAATAGAAAAAGAGGAAAAGAGGGCAGATATAAAAGAAGAAAGGTACAACCCCATACCAAAAAAGAAAAGAAAAATCTGAAAGTGTGCAAGCCTAAATGCCACTACTTGAAAGAGCACTGCTATTTAGTCATACAGCCTAATCATGACTAGATAGATTTCAATTTACTGCTGATAGGTTAGTGAAGAAGATTTTCCAAACCATTTAATCTTGGCTTATCAATAGAATAGATTAGGATAGAAAAGAATGGCTTAAACATGCTCAAAATATGAACCAAAGAATCAAAAGAAAGATGGCTCTAACAAGCTAAAAACCTGAGCCAAAGAGAAGAAAAAGAACTGGTTCTAACATGTTGAAAACTTGAACCAAGTAAAGAAGAAGAAGACAGTTCTAAAAAGATCAAAATCGGAACTAAAAAGGAAAGGAAGGACTCTCATTGTTTTCAGATCTTAAGCCTTCCAAGTTTTGTTTTACTTTTCTGCAAGTAAAGGTCTATGTGTAGCTTTTTTTTATGCCATAGTCTTACAGCAAATCAGACAGTTTAATCCTGGTTTGGCTGTGTTTTCAATTTCTGTTTTAGAATATAGAGAATGAAATCTGGTAAACAGTGTAATCCTAGCAGATAGTAGATTAGGTAAAGAAATTTTGAGTCCAACTGTTTAATCTGGACTCATGGAAGTTATAAGGGTAGATTTAGATTATTTTTTCCTATTTTCAAAAGAATAAAATGTTGATGTCAAAGGTTTGCAAGTCCAAGTGCACCTTATGAAGAAAAAATGTTAGGAAAGTAGGCTGTGTAGGTAGTTGTTTGGGGAAAATTGATTTTTTATAATGTAATGATTGATCATTTTTCAAGCAGCATGATCAAAGAAGAAAGAGGATTTTTCAAAGTGAAAGACATTGATCTACATTCCAGAGATAAACTTTCTAAGGTCCTTGACACCTCCAAGGAGCTGCCATCCCCAAGTGGAGCCACTGTTAGCCATCAGTAAACTTTGTTGTAGTAGATGATGGCTAAATTTGTTGTGTGAGCCTTCAAGAGATTATTTTCATATAAAACTACTCATTCTTGAAGCCTTTTGGTGTCCTCTAACTTAAGAGTAATCTTCATTGTTGTTTCCTTCAAAAGAGCATTCCAAGAAGCCTTGCTAGTCCCAAGAAAATTGTTTTGAAAGCATGTTATCCCACCATCACTCTTCATCATTTCCCATTCACAATCATTCTCTATGTTCACCCCTTCATCTCATTTTCATTCACTCCATAAAGGGTCATTAATCCTCATCTTATCCCTCATTTACCCTCATTTTCCCGTAAAAACCCTTTAAACCTATAAAAACCCCTTTTTATGGTTTAAACTATCCTTTTTACCCTATCGGAACCTTTTAAAAAGTCTAAAAACCCACTTTTTTAGACCTTTCTGACCTTTTTTATATATAGGCCTAAGCCCCTCAGGGCTTAAGCCCTCTGCCCCTGCTTCTCTTATAACCCTGCGCCCATGACTAGGCGCTAGCCCTCAACCCTTTTCTTCTTAGCCCTGGTCCTCCTTTCTTCCACGGGACCACATCCCCGCCCTTTTCCCTACAACCCCTTTCGCTTAAATTCTTTCATCCACCTTTGTCTCCCAAATTCAATCTCCACCATTGATCGCAGCAATCTAACGGCTCAGGCTCACTACGGAGGCACTCGGCCCACAAACCTGTCCATACCACTCCATCCCCCCACAGTTGATCTCAGTCGTCGATCTAATCCATATCCGACAGTGCTCATTCCCTCCTCCCATTGAACCATCCCCCTGACCGCCGAACTTATTCATCCCTCTTGGCAGATCTACACCATCGATCGTGTTGATCGGACGACCCCCGCCCTTCCCCTATCATTTTACAAACCCACACTCACTGAAAAAATTGCGGATGTCATCCTCACTGGCCCACCTTTATCTTTCCTCCCGTCGTCCAATCCATTCCTACCACCTATCCTCCACCTTTTCCTCCCTCTGAGCACTTTCCTCCCTTCGTGCTCACTTACCACCGTTGATCTACATCCCCGCAGATTGGACGACTGACGCGCTCCAATGCCCCCTTTCCCCCATCGTGCAGCTTGAGCACAAAATGGCCGATTTTGCAGAAGCCACATGTCGAGCAGTGAACCATATCGTGTTCAAAATTCCCAAAACCACTAACTGCCTAAAATCCACACGAATACCACCAGTTTTCCCGCAAAACCGCTTACCCCTGTTCGTGCTCAAATTCAATTTGTTTTTTTGTTATTCCTGGTTCTGACCATGGAATCCCCTCCTTCACATAATTCTCCTCCTCTGCAATCGCTCTCGAGCCATTCCCAAGCTTTTGAATGAATTAAACCAAAACGCAGGGTTTTCATAACGTTTGATGTTTTATTTGGTGTTTTTATCTCTAACACAGAAAGGAGCCAATTCGTACAAACGAAAACAAAGAAAATCAGTGAAAGTTAGAGGTTAAAGCATAAATCCGAAGATCAAAGGCTTAACCAACAAATTAAGGATAAAGACAAAACACAGTTTAAAGACAGAAGATGATCCAAGAAGGTCTAATAAGGCCTTAAAAACACAATTAAAAGCTAAATATCAATGTTTAAACTGCTAAAACAAGACAGATCAACAGAAGAAAAGTCTCGAATGCCACATCTACAGAAGCTATTACTCCACCAAAGGACCGAAAGGACACATATAGTCTGCTTTACCTCTCAAAGACACCTTGACAGCCATCCTGCCGATAAACCCTATTTAAAACTATCAGAACAGTTATTAAGTAGACATGGGGCTACAAAACCCAAAAATGACAGTTTGCTTGTCCCAGAGGTCAAACAGGGTACTTCAGACCAAGATAGCTTCAAAGGACAAGCCTCAGATTTATTACCAGCCTGCTAGTTGGTTTCAGATTCAACTGAAAGAAGCTAAAGTGGTACAAACAGTTATTGTTATGATTATTAAGCGTAATGGGCATTCGAATACCTCTCCCACTCTATCTTAATTAATATTTATTACCATTTATGCAACACTCTTCCTCTCTCACCTATATGTATTCACAGAAAACTCATTGTAAAGGGTTGGAAAATTGTTAATTGTTGAATTTTTATTGAGTAAGAGTTGCTGAGTAGTTGTAATATAGTAGGCTGGGAAGAGAAGCATTGGACTGTAAAAGCTATTGGACTCAAAGTATGTAACTGGTCTTGGAAATCAAATAGACAAGCAGATTCACTGGATCCTGATCTAAATCATTGGTGATGTTGTTCTTACTGTAATTGGTATTCTCCTTATGTTTCCACTTTGTTCATTTTCTCTGATAAAGAGCAGCAAATATAGATTAGGATTTACTTCTAAAAGTACCCTAATTCTGACTGATAAGCTTTATCTTTATGTTTTCTTCTAAATGTGTGTTTGGGAATGATTTCAATAGAGTATAACCAGTCAAGGAATGTTGGCGAGCCCATGTCTTGCTAAGTAGAACTTGAGATGTTGTTCTTTAATGATCTTTTCACTACATGCTAAGTAAAGTCATAATCAAGGAAGTTTATGGTTAGCCCTGTCCCTTGTTTACTCTTAAACAGTTGTTTTGAAGATTTCCCTTAAGAGTATGCCAAAAACAGGTTGGGTTAAAAGTCCTTACCTGATCTTAGGTTACTTTTTATGTTTGTCTTAAATATTTTCCCTTGAGAGCATGCCAAAAGCAGGCTAGGTTAAAAGTTCTTACCTGATCTTAGACCGCCCTTTGTTTTCTTATATGTTTTCTATTCTCAAGAGTATGCCAAAAGCAGGCTAGGTTAAAATTCCTTACCTGATATTAGGTTACCCTTTGTTTTCTTATATGTTTGCCTCTTTCATCACACTTCTTAATGTTCCATACCACAAACTCAACTTAAAAAGATCTTTTAATATAGATGACTTTCCCTATGGAAACCCTTGAATAGTTGTTGTGCAAGTAAACCCTTTTATGACTCCATAGCCCAATGGTTCAACATTGTTTCTTGACCTATCTTCCCATGCTGAAATATCCTTCAATTTATTCCCTCCTTCACACTTCACGTGACCTTCTCAGTTAATGATCCCCAACCAACCAACAAACAAATCCCTTGTACTTCATAACTAGCCTAATATCATATCATAAGCCTTAAAGATATATCCTTTGAAAACACATATAAAGAGATCCCTCTCTGAATCCAGGAGGGCTAGATCCTAGGATTCCAAAGTGGTTCTGATGTTGCCTTGTCATTTGGTATGCTAATCTGCCAAATCACAGGACCCCAACAAGTTCTATCATTGGTAACAAATTTTCTATCTCTTATATCCACATTTTCTAACACCCAAGTCACTGAGTCAGTGTATGGAAGTATTTTTGGACGAGCAGCAATTCTATGAAGAAAGGAGTTAGCAACATTTGTCCACGATTCTAAATCGTTGGAAGAAGTATCATTAGCTATGGCTTGCCTGTCTAGAATTACTTGAGGTTTCTCATTCTTGAAGAGTTTGTAAATCCCTTCCCAACCTGAAGAAGCAATGTCTGGATTGCATGTGGCATCCGTGATTAAGGGAGCCATTTCATTGTTCTCCTCTTGCTGCATGACTAACTGTGGCGGGGTGGCGGATTTCCTTCATGTTTTAATCAATCGTGACATGATTTTATGCCTCGTGTTTTAGAATTATCTTGTTCAAACAAAGCCAGTTATGATAAGCCCAAATCACTTCGAAACGATGTTAACATTCTTATCAATTGAATTCATGCATAATGGGAATCCTTTGGTATTTAATTTTGAAACTAAAAATCAATTGAAAACCTCGAGATTACAAATTTGCATGAATGAACATTAAATTAGAAAGTATAGGTCCACGTGATTTTGACAAGTGGCATTATATCAGGATGTTTCATCGGTGATTTGATAGTTGGCATGCTTTAGTGATTCAAGAAATTTCTGAAATGCAAAACTGCGACTGTGCGATGTCTTTAAACAGAATGCGATATCGGTGTTTTGACATTTCAGGAATTCGCCACTTCACAATTTCGGCGTTTCGGAATTTTGGCTATTTATTGCTTCACAATTCGGCACTTTCATAATTCGCTACTTCACCATTTGCTTTATCGCAACTTTGTCCCGTTATATGCTTTTGCTTTGAAGTTTCTTAGTTTTAAGCGTTTTTTAGTGATTTTCTTATTTATAAAAGAAAATTAAAATCTTAACCTAAGAAAATGCTAACTTGGGTTTTATTTCTAAGAATTGAATATTAATTCAAAAATTTTAAAGGGTCCCCATTATTCTTTCCAAGTTACTATCTAGGATAACGGGGAGTTGTTGTAATACTACAATAGTTCCCTAGATATATTGTGTGTTCTATGTGTGATTTTGTTTCTATTAATTGTTTTCTTTTTGCAAAATTTGGTAAATAAATCTTTGATCTTTTGTGCTCAATTTACTCTCATTATCAGTTGCAAGGCTTCAAGGATTTTCTACAAAGTTTGCATATGCTAATATTAATATCTCTGCAATTCACCTAAGTCTGGTGTCATCACAAAAATCTTGGTTAGTATACTTGTTTATTTGCATGAACAATGATTAACTTATGAGAGCATACCAATCTCATCACTGAAAACCATAAAGAGGGGGTTTCATCTTCAACAGTGGATAAGGCATTAGTGTGTGTGTGGTAAAACAAGAGTTTGGCAAAGGTACATTAAGCAAGGTTATTGGCATAGGGTTTTCATTACTTTCTTGAACCAGGACTATATGGTTGTATGTTTGATGCCATGAATAGAATTAGATTTGACAGAGCTAGGTTTTGATGATATCATTGTAGATTGATGTAGCTTGAGAAATGGTGTTATGGATGTGGAATGAACATAGCACATTGTTAGGGTTTTTCATGAGCAAAAAGGCTTATGATGCAAAGATTCGTCGATGATAGATTTTATGCATAGGCTGATGTATGTATGAGGGAATTACTGAGAGGGAATGGTACTTGACTAATATGGATACTGATGGCTATTGCAGAGATTAACAATAAATTGATTATTAATATAAGCTGCTATTAATATACATATTGAGCAACATAGATTGTATTGGAGTTTGTTTTGTATTGATATCGAGCATAGGTGGATCCCGTCTGAAAATTGTGAAACGTGGCCCGCCGTGGTGAGCTTAAGTTTGGAATCTTCAGGGAAAGTGGTGGCTTGCTAAGTAGGGTGGCAGGGTGGTGCAAGGCAAGAGAGTGGAGTCTCCTTTAGGACAAAGCCAAAGAACACTTCAAGGTGGTAGGGTGGTGTAAGGGTAGGTTGGAGCCTGCGCAGGGCATTGGAACATCCTTTCAGTTGGAGCTTGTAAACTAGGGTGTCAAAGCATCCTTTCAATTAGAGTTGATAAAACCAAGGCGTCAGAGCATTCTTCCATTTGTAGATGGTAAATCAGGGCATTAGAGTGTACTTTAGGTTAAAGCCTGTAAATCAGGGGATCAAAGCCTCCTTTAGTTGATGCTATAAATCTTAGAAGTTACAACTTCCTAATCGATGTAAATTTGAAGACCTATATTAAGAAGTATTTGATGGATTTTCTCCCAGAAGGGTTTCCACCTAAAGATATCTTTTCTACTGTCTTGATGTTATGCATTATTGAATGGTGTTGTTTACTATTCATGTGATGTAATGTTACTTTAATGTTAATTTGAATTTAATGCTCTAAAGATCAAAAATTAACTAATTGGAAGGAAATACTAATTCACCCCCCCTCTCAGTATTTCCAACACTAACTCGACTCACCCACCACTTGTTATTTGACTTTCAATTCTATTTCTGGAGTTTTACTATGTAGTTATTGCACATGATATTTATTACATCAATTCTATCTAATTTCTAAATCCACTTACTTTAAATTAAATTTTTTATTATATATTTTCTAATTTAGGGTCCCCTAGTCTACTTTTGACTCACTATTTAAGTAAGGAAGGTGTTTTTCTTGTTAATTGCATACATGCACTAAGAACCTCAATATTATTTGGATTGGTTCTATGTATTGTAGCGTCTATATATTGTATTCATGTTCACTAATAATAATATATAATATTTCACATCATGTCTCTTGTATATTTCGAATTGTCTCTTTGGCTATCATGTCTCTCTCTTCTCTCTTGTTTTGCATTAGTTAGTTAGTCTAATATTTTTCCACACATAGATATCATGTTTAAAATTCGACACAAGATGAGTCAGAAGCCACCTATCCCCTCCCTTCTTGCCTCAATATAGTGACAATGAAGAAATGATCACTAAGTTGTTAGACTAGGTAGAGAGAGACGAGAGAAGGCTTATAGTGTGCTTCTATTCCTTGACATGCATGGAAAATAACAATTTAAATCGTTTGACCTCGTGTTAAAGATAGATGTGAGTATTTAGTATTGGTTAGAGTCTGAAATAAAATATTTGAGGGAAAAATCCCCCCCACCACCCTCAATTTTATAGAGGTGTAACTATTGTTTAAAGATAAAAATACAAATACAAATCCTTGAGAGAGGACCAAGATTTATATCAAATTAGTATTCCTTTTTTCTTTAACCAGAATGATAATTTTTGGAGAATCAATAACTTTAAAAGATAATTTGACACTATTACACCAAATATAACTATTTCATAAATTCCACAAACAAGCTAGTTACAACATGTCCCCGAAGACTTGAACCCACATAGCTGGGGAAATGAACTATTCACCAAGATTCTTGAGCTAAGATCCTTTGAATATATGAAATTAGTAGTAACAATGACATAATACAACATTCACATAAACATAAATAAAAGTTGAATATTTATTAGAGATTATTTTCCAACATAATAAAAAGTAAAACACCACGCATTTGGAGAGATGAAATAAAGATGGATTGCATTTGCAAAAAACTTGAAGGATAATTGCATTTATATTTACATGGATGAAAGGAGTTTCACACTAGAAATCCTAAGCTTAAAACTCAAAGTCAAAATATCATGCTAGCTACGAAATCCCGCTAGATCTCTGTGGAACCTTAAAAAACATACAAATGTTTGAACACAAGTTCTTAATATTTGAGAAATTAAAATGAATGTGTCAATTTAAGGACTAGGATAGGGCTCCTGTGGACCATGTAAATAGGAAAAAGACTTAAAAGAGAAAAGGAACTAGAATCAGGAATCAACCTTATAATTCAAAGACTTTGAAATGAGAAGGTTGAAAGATTCCTAACTAATAGGAAATAACGAAGAAAGGGAAATAAGAAAATTGATACTTTACTTACAATGCTCGAAAATTCCCTCAAAATTTTCTCGATGAAAATATCTTCTTTAGTGTTGAAGCTCAAGAGGAAAACCTTACCATTTGAACTATTTTTGAATTGATCATTAGTTATCCTTCAACAATTATTTTTTGTATAGAAATTTCTAATCATTTTGTGATGAATTCTCATAATGGTGCTATAATTATTTCATTCTTTATTCTAACATTGGAGAATTCTTCCTGACTTTCATCTAAATCGATGCCTAGTTGATGTGTCACATTTTCTTGGTCATCATTCTTGTTGGTCTAGTCAACTAACCACTTTTGAATGTCTTCTTTTGAAAAGCTTGTGGTTGTTTTAAAAGTCTTGGTTCATGAAATACACATTTCATATAACTTTTATTTCACCCTTTATTTTGTTAATATGAAATCATTCACCATATGTGGGCCATTTAGTTCTTTTTCCACATCAACAAGTATAATGAATACATCAATCCTTCTTTAGGTGGTTGAGTTGTGCATTTGAGAGATTTTTTTTTCTCTTTGAATTTTATTCATATCAGTTATCGTAGCAATCAAAACAGACATATCATTTTTAATAAAATACTCGCCAATCTCAAGATATTGTCATAGAATTTCTTTATAAGAAGTAGTTTTAAAGGCAATGATAAGTGAACTTGTTGGTAACTCCCATGATTGTAGGATTACAATAGGTATTTAGTTAATGTTTTTAGGCACATATTTCCTTATGTCTAATAATATACTTGATTCTCCTTTAATTTTTGTACTAGGTTCAAAAAATTCTCAGTGGGTCTTTATGTACTTAATGGTTCAATAAATGGAGGTCTAAGACATAAGCCAACATCAAGGTATTTTATTCTCTTTTTGAAAGTAATAATTTCCCTTTATTGCTCATTTATTGAATACTTCAAAGCATCCTTGTAGCCTAATGTATCTTTAAAACTTGGGAAGCTTTGACCTCTATAATATTGATGTTCGAATTCCATTGTCTCACCACTATTTTATGTTTAATATCAACAAATTCTATTTGCAAATTCTTTGAATGAGCTTGTAAATTTGTACATTCTATAATGTTATTGATTCTTCTTCAAAAATAATAGGGTCCTGAGTAGCAATCTATTCAATAAGCATTTTTTTTTCCAGTATTTGTTTCTCATCCCAACTTAAGACTTCAATAACAACATCAATTTCCATATTTTGAGAAACAACCAATTCTTCTTGGGATTATTTAATAACTTTTCCTTTTTCTTTCCTCTTTCTTTTTGAACCAACATAAAAAATATGAGATTTTTCAATCAAATTTCTTGGAGGGTCTTCACCTCCTCCACCACCAACATTTTATATATTAGTTTCTTTCTCTTGAGATGTGGTTTCTTGTTCTTGATTCTAGATATTGGAGATATTTTATAAGAATTACTAGGGGAACTATGGTTAGTAATTGCCATAGGTTGTCCCCTTTACTTTTTATCTTTCATTTATACTAATCAAAGTATCATCATGAAGAGGATTATCATAATGTTGTTCTTATTTTGAATTATGATTATCTCCTAGTCCTTCCAACTGCTTACTAAAGCTTAAAGAACATCCAATAAAAATAATGTGTGTAGAAAACATTCCAAGTGGATCAAATCCCTTATGAGAGTGGATTTGTCTCATTTTGAAACTATCAAAATGTGAAGCAATTTCATTCAAATGGATAATAGATTTCACTTTGAAATCTCCAATTTTGAAGGGAGTAGGAATGAACTATTTATTCCTTCTTTTATTAATGAAATGTGCCCAAAACTTGTATTTTCGTTATACTTCAATAATAAATAATTTATTAGAAACATAATATGGAAGAAACATAGGATTTCCCTCAATGCCATAGAGTTTAACACAGGAAAACCTTTCTTAGCATTCAAAAATATCCTTCCCTAGAAGAAAAACTTGAGCCTCATTAGAAAACCTACTTATGTTAGGGCGAAAAATATTTTTCTTGAACTTTATAACAAAGGAATTTTAAACTTGATAGAAGTGAAATAGAGCCTTTTGATTCCACAATATGGGATACCATAATTGAATAGGTTGCTCATATAAATTTACATTTTGAGTAGTAGGTAGGTTTTTAAATATATTTCCATAGTCTAAAACACATATCATATAAGAAAACATGAAGAATATTTTCAAATTGTCAAAATTCCATCGTTGATAAGAAATCTCATTAGAAAAGATACTAACATAGTCAAATTTGAGTCCTTCATTAAATAAATGATTGAGAATGTAAAGAACATATTTGGGTATATGTTCAATAGAATCTTGACCAAAATTTTTATATGATAGGGGTCAACCAAGATATTCACTTGAATTTGAGCAACATCCATTGAGGTAGGAGAAGGGTTCTTTAGAAAA
The DNA here is from genome assembly GCA_034641835.2 of Pinus albicaulis. NCBI lineage: Eukaryota > Viridiplantae > Streptophyta > Pinopsida > Pinales > Pinaceae > Pinus > Pinus albicaulis. The sequence goes on from JAXQQM020062483.1 coordinate 21,506, forward strand.
TTTTGATACACCCTCCTTATCCTTTGATTAATTCATTTGTCTTAGATAATTTGAAAACCCTATGACTAGTCGTAACATTTTTCTGAAAGGATCAACATTAAGTGTACAATATTTATGCCAACTTCTTCTAAGTGAATCACCCTTTTATGATTATCAAACTTTTTTGTGCACATTGAAACAATGTCCATGAAGTTATATACCTTGGGCAAGCAACTTGTCTTTACTATTCCAGTTGTATAAATTTGTTTAATGTCTCTTTTCTCTTTTAGTAAATCATAATACCACTTGTAGACAACAAGCTAGTGATAGTCATGGTTCTCCCCTGCAAGTGTATCAAAATTATCTCCACAATAAGGCTCTTTCCTCCTACTTGCCATTTTTTTCTTTCAATAGTCTAGGGGTACTTGGTGTAATAAACTCTTAATGTTCACTTTACAAGGCAAGTTACACTATATGTTACTAAATCCATAAATTACTTGTCAGAGAAGTACATAATGGTGTATTAATGAGCACCATTTTCATGATGTAACAACCATGTGATCACCTTATCCAGAATGGTGTTGAATTGAATGTTGAGATCAATTGAAGTGAATTCATGGTAGTTGTAACAACCCCGGGTTAAAATTTCATGCAATAAAAGTCAATAATGGAAAAATAAGACCAAGGTCAAGGGACACGTATTCCATGCTGAATGCTGGGAAAAATCCTAGTGGGCATCACTTGATGTGTTTGTGGATAAGGGAAATTGGAAAAGGAAATGGCAAAGGCTTTGAAAAGGCAAAAATGTACTTTTGGCATTTATTTTATGAAAATAAAGGAAATTAGGAGAAAAGGAAGGTGAAAGGTTGCATGTTTCATGTGAGGAGGAAATTGAAGGAAAATTGAGGGAAAATGAAGAAATTAGAGGCATCAAGAATGAAAACACCTCGGAGCATTAGTTGGTAGCCTTTTTTCAGTTCAATTTTGAAATTGGTTTCAGAAAGGAGAAGAGCACTAAGAGGAGAAGGAAAGCAGGCAAGCAAAGGAAGGACAAGGAAATCAAAGGAAAGCAAGGATCAAGCAAGGAAAAGCTGGATCAAGTAGCTTCAACATGAATACTTGTAGGTAATAGGTTGCATGTATGATTTCCTAGCTTGTTTTGACATGCATGGTATGTGCATGTTGGTATTTGATTCTTTTGTTGTCGGTGACATGGATTTTGTCAGGTTTTAACAATGGTTTTAGCCTTTCCTTGTTATTTTCGGATAGCCATGGTGTGATGGGATTCTTTCTCGGTTGAATTTTGGATTGCCGAAAGGTTTTGGATCTAGGTGAGGTGGTCTTAGGAAAATCCTAAGAGTTGGGGTGGAGATGGTTTTCTCCATGAAGCCCTCAATAGGTGGGTGGAGACAAGAAAATTTTTCAAGGGATGGTGAAAGTATTTTGAGGCATCCAAGCTTGTTTTGGTTTTATGATCTCGACACTAGTTTAGGTGAGATCACGGTATGGTGAGGGTGGATGTGGTTTAACCTTTGGATTCCTTTGGTTGTTTTTGGATTGGTTTATCCCATGAGATCCCACATCCATGCTTGGAATATGGCACGAGGGTGATTGGATGAAAGAGAGATGTGGTTCAACCTAATGTATGGTTGGGTGGTACGTGGAAGTCCTAGACCTAGTTGGATTTTTCATATGTTAGGATAAGATCTAAGCTTCTCTTGCTTTTGATGAATAAATGTACTGGTTATTGTGTGGCTTTAATGGTTGTTCTATTGTTTTTATTTATCTGGTTATATGTTGGTTATAAGCATTGTTTTATGCCAGATCTTAGTCATGGCTCTCTTCATATTTTTACTTGTAACTAAATGAATAACGAATGCAAGACCTAATTGGTGTTATGGCAGCTATTGTGAGAAGGCATTGGTCCTTCTTGTTAAACCTCAAATAAGTTTTCAAATCCTTTTGTTCAGATATGAATTCATGACCTGTAGGTTGCATTTTTACCAAGTGTTTGATAGAATGTTAATCCCGGTTGGGAGAGATCAGGTCAAGTCTTGGTTCATGTTTTGGTTTATAAGATTTGTTTCTATATTATTCATCATTTTTGGAAGTTTCACTGAGTTCTGGGCAGAGGCCTGAGCCCTAGCCCTGAAAAAGTGGCTCAGAATTCCGAGTCATTAGCATATAACTAATTGGAAAATTCCATAGTCGTTGGTAGGTAGGCCTATGGGAGCGACTGGAGGCTTATAGTCACTTGCATTCCTTGGCAAGAGAGTGGCTAAGGCTCTAGTTCAGTGAAAAAAGAGAGTTATCTCAGGGGTTGGACACCTAGGAGGGTTAGGTTGCTCTTGGAGGTCCCGTAACACCTGAGGGAAGTCGGTAAGGTCTTAAGTTGTCGAATCCATTTCCTTAAGGTCATATAGGAGGTTGAGTCATATCATAATGACCCTCAACTCATGTTTACCCCAGTCAAGCCAGTGAAAGTGGGTGAATGTGGGAGGAGTGGGTTACAATAGTAAGTCTTTAATTTACCTTATAAGTAATGTTTTATCATAAAAATGGTTAAGTATGGAAAGACAAGGAGGATGCACTATCAAGAACTGGTTATAGGGATGTATGAGAGTGAGGATGGATTGAGTAAAGAGGAATGTACAATTGGGAGTCAAGAGTCAGGACAATTGGGTTAGTTGAGAGACATGATGGGTGAAAGGGTTGAATCAAGGTTTAGGTCATCCAAAAATTCTATTTTTTGGTAAATTGGCTAAGTATGAAGTCAGAGTATCAAGACCCAGATACACAATCATAATACTAAGTTATGCCACCATCCCTCCATCCTAGCTTTGTGAAAATGACTTAGTGTTAATGCATTCTCAAGGGAGATTTGGACATTAATGACCAAATAAAGGAAAAAATTACTAGGTAGAAGTATGGAAATCAATAAGTTTAAAATATATAGAGTTTATCAAAAAATTTGGCCAACATTCCCCAAAAAACTTTATATTACCATTGGTTATGTTAAATACTTTGAAATCTAAAATATGTTTCAACAAAAAAAATAGACATCAAAACCAACTTTATAAAAACCAATCACATTTAAAAAATGAACTCATCCCCTCAAAATGAGTTGACATTGCTTAAATTAAAAAATATTATTTCTCACATTATAAATGGAAACGAGTTAAAAAAAAAAATCATCATTAAAAAAAAATCAAATATCATTAAAAAATAAAAAATAAAAATAAATATAGATATATTTATAAAGTAAGCTACTTTTATCCAATGAGTTACGAAGAACATGTGAGAGGGCATGTTTGTATTGTCCTCAACATTGCATTTCAACCTATCGTAGGTGGGTTAAAATATTATTCGTGTTATTACGTAATCTTCACACATTCAAATGAGTTTCACCAATGTGAATCAGTTTTTTGAGATAACTACTTTCTTGAATTTACTTTCTCTTTTGCCATCATTGCATGACCGTACCCTTCACATCCGACCTTTCATTGGCGAGTTGTCCGTTGTCACTCGCATTACGCGATTCCGATGGGATATTCATGTCTCTTCAGTCCCACTTTGGTTGACTCGACACCACTTGTTTCGGGGCCGAGGAAGTGTTCGCAATAATTCGACACACCTTTACCGGATAAATATCAGGAACATAATGATGGGAACAAAAATCAGGAATATATATATATATATATTCAATGTTATGTTTATTTTATGGAAGAATAATCTTATATATATATATATATATATATTCAATGTTATGCTTATTTTATGGTAGAATAATTTTTCATTTTTGAGTGTAAAGTTTAGTTGAATTTGGATATTATAGAAGATAATTTTAAAATTTTAAAATTATTTTTATAATTGCGTCGAGAGACGCATCTACAGCCCAATTTGATCCTGATGTGGATGTCATGTCCTCGTACAAAATGTCGACTTAAGTTTTAAATTAAAAAAAATAAAAATAAAAATAAAAATCACATTGTGCTAGAACATATATCAATTTCTAATACAATTAAGTATTATTTATATAATTTGAATGGATAGTAAATTATATACGTGAATTTGAATGGATCATAAATTTACCTTTAACAAAAAAATTACCACATTGAATTTCCAAATTAAGTAAAATTTTAAACATCTTTACTCTTTACTAAAGTCAATACCATTTCCTAAATCAAAGGAAAAGAGTTAATTCAACACAAACAATCAAAATCCAAAATCTTTTAATATTTCTTTTAATTAAATATTTGTAAAATGAATTTATACTTACTCCAGAGCTATGGTAAATAAATAAATAAAATATATAAACTAGATGTATGGTAAATAAATAAAAATTCTTTTTATATTTATTCCATAAACCTTTTTATATTTAAAAAAACTTTAAAAAGAGGTTTTATTTAGATGAAGCCTATGGGACCAATACCATGGGACAAATTAATATTGATACCATGGGCCAAATACCATGGGTAAATAAATAAATATAAAATAGGTATAAAAAGGTATGATAAATAAATAAATAAATAAAAAATAGGTATAAAGAGGTATGGTAAATAAATAAATATAAAAGAGGTATAAAGAGGTAAGGTAAATAAATAACAATATATCAAATAGGTTTATAAATAAAAATCTAATTATATAACAAGCCTATGGGCCAAATACCATAGTAAAGAAAAGGGGTATGGTAAATAAATAAAAATATAAATAAACTAGAGGTATGGTAAGTAAATAAAACCTCTTTTCATATTTACTCCATAATCTGCTTTATATTTAAGAATATTTATGTTCATTAGTTTACATAACTAAGAAGAAATAGAGAGAGAGGGAGTGATAAGGGAGAGATGAAGAGAGAGTGTGTATGTTTAGGGGTGAGATAAAGAGACAAAGTAAGATGTATGGAAAGAAGGGGGGAGAGACGAAGTGAGAAGGAGAGAGGGAGGGAAGATAAAGAGAGGGAGAGAGGAAAAAATGAGGAAAGAGAGATATTAGTGGGGGAGAGGGAGAGAGGGGGAAGATAGAGATATAGATGGAAGGTGAAGAGAGGGAAGAAGAGAGAGATGGGGAGAGGAGGGGATTGAAAAAGAGATTGATATATATGGATTGCGAGAGTGTGTGTGTGTTTATGGGGGTGAGATAGAGAGACAGAAAAGAAGAGATGGAGGGGGATATAGATATGGATGGAGGGTGGAGAGAGGGAAGAATATTTCTCACACTAGATGGATTGTTATAAGTGGAGATGGTGATTTATAATCCTATTTTATTATTTGCACTATATGCATCAATTTTAGTGTAGATATTTATTTCTAATGATATTTGATTACTTGCACTAGATGCATTGATTTCAGTGTAGGTGGTGATTTCTAATACAATTTGATTGCTTGCACTGAATTTGTTGATTTCAATTTAGATGTCGATTTTTATTTATATTTGATTACTTGCACTAGATGAATTGGTTTCAATGTAGATGATTTCTAATCCTATTTGATTGTTTGCACTAAATGCATTGATTTCAATGTAGATGGCGATTTCTAATCCTATTTGATTTATTTGAGTAAATGCATTGATTTCAGTGTAGATGTTGGCTTCTAGAGAGAGAGAGAGTGTGTGTGATAAGAAATATGGAGAGAGAGGGAGAGAGGACAAAAGGAGGAAAGAGATATATTAATGGGGGAGAGGGAGAGAAGGGGAAGATAGAGATATAGATGGAAGGTGAAGAGAGGGAAGAAGAGAGAGATGGGGAGAGGGGGTGATTGAAAAGGAGATTGATATATATGGAGTACGAGAGCCCGTGTGTTTAGGGGGGTAAGATAGAGAGATAAAAAAGAATAGATGGAGGGGGATATAGATATGGATGGAGGGTGGAGAGAGGGAGGAATATTTCTCGCACTAGATGGATTGATATAAGTGGAGATGGTGATTTCTAATCCTATTTGATTATTTTCACTAGATGCATCGATTTTGGCGTAGATATTTATTTCTAATGATATTTGATTACTTGCACTAGATGCATTGATTTCAGTGTAGGTGGTGATTTCTAATACAATTTGATTGCTTGCACTGAAAGTGTTGATTTCAATTTAGATGTCGATTTATAATTATATTTGATTACTTGCACTAGATGACTTAATTTCAATGTAGATGATTTCTAATCCTATTTGATTGTTTGCACTAAATGCATTGATTTTAGTGTAGATGGCGATTTCTAATCCTATTTGATTTCTTTGAGTAAATGCAATGATTTTAGTGTAGATGTTGGTTCCTACAGAGAGAGAGAGTGAGTGATAAGGAAGATGGAGAGAGAGAGAGAGAGAGAGAGGACAAAAGGAGGAAAGAGAGATATTAGCGGGGGAAAGGGAGAGAAGGGGAAGAGAGGGAAGAAGAGAGAGATGGGGAGAGAGGGTGATTGACAAAGAGAATGATATATATGCAGTGCGAGAGCGCGTGTTTTTAGGGGGTGAGATAGAGACAAGAAAAAAGAGATGGATGGGGATATAGATATGGATGGAGGGTGGAGAGAGGGATGAATATTTCTTGCACTAGATGGATTGATTTAAGTGGAGATGGTGATTTATAATCCTATTTGATTATTTGCACTAGATGCATCAAGTTTAGTGTACATATTTATTTCTAATGATATATGATTACTTGCACTAGATGCATTGATTTCAGTGTAGGTGATGATTCCTAATACTATTTGATTGCTTGCACTGGATGCATTGATTTCAATTTAGATGTCGATTTATAATTATATTTGATTTCTTGCACTAGATGCATTGATTTCAATGTAGATTATTCCTAATACTATTTGATTGTTTGCGCTAAATGCATTGATTTCACTGTAGATGGCGATTTCTAATCCTATTTGATTGCTTTGAGTAAATGCATTGATTTCAGTGTAGATGTTGGTTTCTAATCTTATTTGATTGATTGCATTAGGTGCATTGATTTCAATGTAGAATTTATTTTCTAATATTATTTGATTGCTTGCATTAAATGCATTGATTTCAATGTATATGTTGATTTATGATTTGATGTAATTGGATATATGACGGTACATTAATATTAAAGTGATTGGATTAACAATATGCATTGATTTTAGTGTAAGCACAAAAAGTTTTTAACAATGTAGATTGATTTTTGTGTTATAGTAATTTAAGCTCTTAATATTGGAGAGAAAGAGAGACAAGGTATCATGTTTACTACAACAGATCGAGCTAAATATTTAAATGGTTTACGATTTAAATTTTCTTTTTCATATAATCGATATGAAAAGATAACAAAAATAACAAGGGAGGAAATAAGAATAGTAGAAGAAAATAGTTTGAGATTGATTGTAACATGAGTATGTTCTTATTATTCACATTTTCTATCTTTCAACACTATTATTGTCACTTTGCATTTAAAAAAAATATTTCATCATTTTTCATCATTATAGTTATTAACAATAATTATCATCTCAACGAACCGAGGTAACTAAGAAAATTTAAAATTAAAATGACCAAGTTAATCTCAGAAATATTTAGCATATTTAAAATGATTATATTAATATTTGATATATTTACATATTATTGATAAAATTAATCATATCTTTAATAGATTTTCCTTGGCAGCACACGACTGAAACCAGCCTAGATCCATCTTATATCTCAAAAATATACAAAAATTTTAATAATCTGAAAAATGTGACATTGATGCCTCCCACTGGAACCAGCCTAGATCCATCTAACTCTGGATCTATCATGCGCCAAGAGGAATCAAATCTCTCGAGGTGCAAACCTTTCCTCAAGTTTTGCACTCAAAAAATAGGTTTGCACCTCGGGAGATTTGATCCCTCTCGACGCATGATAGATCCAGAGTTAGATGGATCTAGGCTGGTTTATTTCTAATCCTATTTAATAATGTAGTTGTGTATATATGTGTTTGATATATGTCGAGCGTATAAATTATATTTACTAATGTGGTGTTCGAGTTTATAACATTTGTAATTATAATATTTGAGATTATCACAATATGTTTAGATGTGATTATCACATAAAGATTTTATATAAATATTTGAGTTTTTAATATTTAGGTTTAATATGAGGGTTATAATATTGGGTTTAATATTCTAGAGTTTATCATATAATATAATATTGGATTTAATATCGTGACAAAGATTATCACAATGTTACATTACATCTCAATTTTTCCAATGCTACATTATAAAATTATGTAACCACATTTATTATCACAATGTTACATTACATCCCAATTTCTTCAATGCCACATTATAAAATTATGCAACCACATTTACTAATGTAATTGTGCTAGGGTTTATAACATTTGGGGTTTTAAATATTAGAGTTTATAATGTTGGGTTTAATATTAGGGTTTATAATATTAAGTTTAATATTAGTGTTTATCATATTGGATTTATAATATAGGGTGTTTAATATATAAGATTTATAATATTAAAGTTTATAGTATTATGGTTAATTATTAGAATTTATAATATAAGGTTTATAGTATTAGGGTTTATAATATTGGGTTTAATATTGGTTTGGTAATATTGGAAGTTATAATCTATGGGGTTTTTAATATTTAAAGTTATAACGGAGGGGATTTTTAATATTTGAGTTTATAATTAGGGTTTATAATTGGGATTTATATTGGGTTTATAATATAATGCATTTAAAATATATAAGGTTTATACTGTGAATGAGATATCTTTCAGATTAATCACATCTAAAGGATTGGGTCCTTCAATCTAAAAGATATCTTATTCACATTATGGATCACAAAAGTATACCATCTAACAAGGTTTATAATATTAGGGTTTAATGTTAGAGCTTATAATATTAGGGTTAGATATCTCATTCACATTATGGATAACAAAAAACAGAAGTCTACGAGCTAACAAAGTTTATAATATTAGAGTTTAATATTGAAGCTTATAATATTAGGGTTTAATATACACTGTGTATAAAATTAAGATTTATATATATTAGGACCTAATATACAATGTTTATAATATTGGGTTTAACATTAACATGCACACATCTCATATAACAATATTAATGATTTTATTAATGATATTAACACCTACATGCACTCTAGAGCTTCAATGTTAATTGAAAGTTAGTTACTTAATTCAATATTTAAATTATTATTATATAGTAATTAATATTAATATTAAATTTTTATTATATTTCTTGTAATTATTAATATGGCGGATATATGTTTATTAGTCTATATCAACCATATTTATTAATGTGATTATACACATATATATAATAAGAAATTTAGAGAAAAATGGTATAATTGAATTTAAATATTATATAAGATTATTTTCAATTTTTATAATTAATTAAATATTAAATCATATAAAAAAGTAATATAAAATTAAATGATTTATCGAAAGATCAATTTTCCAATATTAAAAATTAAGCGTCTTTGCGATTTGTGATGGAGGATCTCTCTAGAAGTCCTAGTAATGATGATTGACGCTATGTGATTCATTTCACTAGTTTCAATCCCATTTCTTCACCTCCGTGAGCATTACCTAATGCAATGAATGTTAAGTAAACTATTCAAAATCATAAAAAATTAATTAACTATGAACCCAAGGTATACTTCACCGAATTGCAAAAACAAATAATCATTCTATAATATGCCACTATTCTAATGAACAGGCTATAATTTATTATTAACATCTCACAAGATGCGAGTGAACGAGTCTGAAAATAGCATGCCAGGCATAATAAGCAACCAAGGAGTAATGGCTATGTGATCAGGTTGTGAGGATGGGAGGACGAAGCACAACAATTTTGTGGCCTTGCACAGAAGCCTTTGTGTCAGGGAACACAATATCCTCCCCATCCTGCAATGAACCGTCTTCCAAGACATGCATAGGGAATGGCAGCAGATGGCCCGGCAGATCCTCCACAGTCTCCTCCCGAACAAAAGACTCCCAAATTTTCTCGGAGATCCGGCGCACCATCCTCACGCATTCAACACTCTCTGGATGAAGATATTCACGCCGCAGGCCTCCATTCTTATTGGCAAAATGCTCGTACCACAGAGACATTCGGTATCCGAATATCTCCCCTCGAGCTTGGCGACCCTGCTGGTTGATGTGCTCTGGCTGATAACATCCCTGGGCTATTTCTGTGTCTCTGGCTCCATCCATGGATCGCTGGTTCAGGTTCGCCGATCCTATGATAATGTATTCATCGTCCACTTCATAACAGAATAGAAAATAACATTTTATGGTATTAGTGACTGAACCAGGTGCATTGAATGCAAGTATAGTTGTTTTGTTAGGGTAGTATCGCGGTTTTGTTAGGGTGGTTAAAATAAACTTGAATCAATCTAGTTACCATACATTTTCGAGCTCATAAACTCGAAAAGCCTTACTTTTGAAGTAGGGCTTTTCGAGATCCACACCCTAAACCAAGAAAATGAAAAACCCTAAAAAACCCTAAACCAAGAAAATGAAAGAGTACCTACCTATCATGAGCTTGGCATGGACATAGATCATGGTTCTCCTGTGAATCTGTGCATTCCAGTAATCGGTCCCTTCTTCTGGTCTTTCTGGAGGTTCATATTCACCCGGGAGCTTCACCTCCCTGTTCCCCAAGCAGAAGAAATTCAAATAATCAGTCGGGCGGTACTCTTGGTCCAAGCCCTCCTCCCTGAGTGCTTCGCCGATCATCTTATACATCATGCGCGCGGTGTTCCTGAACCAGTGCAGCATTGCCTGCACAGTATCTCCCTCGGGTTTTCCCTCCGGCCACATTGGGGTCAGCACATACACGGCGAACCGCTCCCGGGCTCTGATCTTGCTCACTACCTTCAGTGCGATCTCAATCGGTATCAGATGCAGGCATTCGCAGTCCTGATCTCGGTCCCAAGAAGCGCAACTGCCAAAGAAGTACTGGTTCTCTATGTAAATGAAGTCCTTGGCTCGGCGGATGGCTTCGATATAAGCGCACTGGATGCTTTTGTCTATTACCTGGTCCTTTACGGTAATCAACCCTAGCTCGGGCGCTTCGAAGGGATTTGCAGGGAATCCGATCACTTAAGCATCGTCTATAGACCTAAAGATCTGAACATTCCAGGTCTCTGGGCCTTCAAAATGTGTATCAGGCGGCAAAAGGCCTGGTAAATCCTCCAGATTTAGGAGCAGGGTGGGATCGGCCTGCTTTGTCCAGCGCTGAGTAAAATTGGTGACCACATCGTAAGCAGCAGGGCCCTGGATTTTAGAATGGGCATCGTGCCATGGCCCCCTAGGGCCTCCGTGCCGAAGATCCGTGCCCTCGAAATTGATCTGATGAAAATCATCCCTGTAAACAGTATCCAGAGTACTAAATAACGTATGGATCTCATTATCATTCCTTCCATCGCAGAGATCGATTCCTCCAACGAAGCTCACGACCTCGCGATTCTCAGAGCCATGGATCCGGGCATCCAAGCACACAGTCTTCTGGTGATGGGTAAACTCCTGTGTAATCTCCACAGTTTGGAATGCACTCAACAAGCGGTCTGCGTGTCTGGGACATTGAAAGCAGTAGACATTGGTGCCCTTGAAATATTCAAATGTCTCGTCACAGTGGGTTTGCATGAGTCCCTGGCGTCTGAGAAGCTCCACGGCCGTTCTATCCTCCCAGATGAGGACCAGAACTCTTACTCCCTGATCCGCTTTCTTCTTCAAAAGTTCACCCAATGTCACACCTTCTGCACCAGGGATCATCCTTTCCTTGTCCCTCACAAGCGTAATGTTGGTATTTACAGACCATCCAGCAATGTATATAAATTGCTTGGCTCCATCAATGTACTGGTACACTTCCTCCCACAGTCTCGGAGGCCTGTATAAGGCGCGCTCCTCGCCATGACCCAGCTCGATCCTGGGACTATAGTGCTCTGATAAGTGAGAATTCTGATACAGATTAACTCTGCATCCCTTCCTCTGCTTGAAATACACATGCTGGACTCCTGGGAAGTCTCGATCTCGAATCCCGGAACCCCAGTATGGATCTTCTGAGACTTGTTTGAACTGGAGACGGGCATGAATCTGAGCTTTCTTCAACTGTTCGGAAAAATCTTCATTATATAAGTCATACCAGCCCTCGATGACCTTGCCGCTGAGGATTTCTGAGATTGGGATCTTGGCTCTTCCAATCACGTGTGCAGAGATTTCCAATCCCTCCTTAACGCTGATAACCAGAGAAGGCGATGTGTAGGCGCAGAGTATGTGAAAAGTTTCGTTCCAAATTGGATTTGTAGGTTCATCGGATAGAACTCTGGTTCTTGCAATTCTAGCAATACCAATATCTATGGTGGCATATAATCCACTGTGCCCATTTAGATGGAGAAGTTCCTTAACTTCCTCCCCCACCTGCTCAACAAAAATTCATCAGTCCTACTTCAAAATTTTTACAAAATGATATGCATTCTTAAATAAAAGATCAAACCTGGGCTTCAGTGAGGTACTCACCTTGTAGAGAAACAAGGATCAAGAAACCAAAACCAGGATCTTGGGAAAATTCTCCACCTTGTTTCTCAACAAGATGTACTACTGTTCAGTAAACATCAAATACAAGGTCCATAATCAAAGTTGGGTGACATCATTACCTTTCTCAGCAACCTGGGTAAGCCTCCATGACTGAGGTGCCTAGCTTCAAATATAGTGGCAGTAAGAGTACCATGAACTACTTGGGATGCCATTGGAGACCTGTATTAGAAATCTGTAAATCACAAAAGTAATGCAATGCACTGACTATGGAGATGTTTCAAGCTACACAAATTTATAAGAGTGCAGGGAATTTGAAGACCAGAAGGTTTTTAGATCACTGTTCAATTGAACATGTCTTTCATGAAAATTACATGGATGTTCCTGCAGCTGTTCACAGAGCTAAAGTGAAAACTTCAATGGTGGACCTTCAATAGCATAATTGGTTCCAAAACTGAGGATGAAGCTGAGCGATGATGTCCTATTTGTCTGAAGCCTCATGTCTTTTGGAAAAAGTTGAAATGGACATGCTCTCAAAAGTGCGCACCACTCTGCAATGATGTGCTCCTCCTTACATGGATGGATCCATAAAATCAAAGGGTTATGGATGCTGTTGAACTATCCACCTATCAACCACATCTACAGGGAAAACAACACGAGGGCTGATGGGCTTTCAAAGAAAAGTATCTTGGTTGAATATGGAAATATGCAGGTTATACAGTTCAGGGATGGAGTCCAGATCTGGGAATCATCCATTCCTATCCCATAGCTACAAGCCCAGATGTCTTTAAGTCACTTTTTTGCAATTACATGATCTCTATGTCTGTAGCTCTTTTTTGATCTTCTCAAGCGAGCCTGGTATATGGGTTATGGTATATGGTTTCGTGGTACGCTGCTTTCCTTAACCTTCTCAACAGAGCCTGGTACAAGGAGGCTGCTATTGCGGGACTGTATATCTTCCAACAGGCTATATCTTACAACTCTGCCTTCTCCATTTTCACTCAGTATATCAATATGGTCGTCTTCTTCAGTTTTTCCAGATTGTATTAATTTTGGTTGCTATAACTTTTTGCTGTGCTTATATGCAGGGATATCGAACTCTATAATCTTGATGGGGCGTGGTTTCTCCCCCGAAATTTCTTAGCCATAGTTATAATATATATGCCTCTCTTTCGTAGATAGGCTAATTTCACTTGTGGCTGTAATGTTTTGACATTCTCGCTCTGTATGCTGAGAATTTAATGTATGGGGTTAATGCACTGAATATATAATATATATCAGCGTTTTTCCTTAATGAGAAAAAAAACTAGGAGAAAAAGTGTGATGATTTCCAACCGATCTAATGGTGATCTACAGTTAAAAAGTTCCCGGATACCTATTCTTTTATGAATTGTATTTGACCCATATTAGCGGTTTCTAGCTGTACACTGGTTTCTCTGTCAACGAAATGTTTGAATTTGAAAGGATGGTCAGGAGATGGTCAGGAATTCCTCAATGTGACTCACCATAATAAAAAAAAGGAGTCGTCTAACCAGCCAGAGGAATTACCCGGACGGTCAAAATTGGCCGGAATCTGGGCCAAAAAAATTTTAAAAATCTTGCAGAAACAGTGTTTCAATCCTGATTTTGACATTGGAAATGGATTCAGCACCATCAAAAATCTGTAAGACACCCAAAATATTAAACTTTGATAATTATAACATGGATTTAGAAAAATTCCTGCCGGATTTTCTGAAAATCTTATCGGAATTTTCATGATTTTCAGGACGATTCCTCTGACTAGTTAAACTACGGCTAAAAAAACACAGGCAATTATTGCATGGATGATGGCGCTATCAGTTGTGGATAACATTCATTACTCACGACCAAGTCCATGTACAGATAAGGCGCACGTTGAAAGAAATCGACATTCTAGAAAGATTGTTGTAATCTGTAAGAAAAAGTTGGTTGTTTTTGTAAGTGGCTAAATTCAGCACTTTAAAAACCCCGGCGCATTCAAAATCTACACTCAGGGTACTCAAAATCAAATTTTGATGCTTGATAGTTGTAATCTGGATTCACAAAAAATCCTGATAGATTTTATCAAAATCTTGCAAGAATTTCTATGGTTTTCTCATACAATTGTATAACCTGATTTTATCAAAATCCAGGGAGAATTTCCATAGTTTTCTCAATAAAAGTGGTAGAACCATAGTTTTCTCAATAAAAGTGGTAGAAACTTTAACTAGATCATTTTTTTTTTCCTCTTTTCTCTTATGTTTTAAACAAAAAAAATTGTAAATGGTATATTATGTCTTTTCCTCTTTTAAATAAGAAATTGAAAATGGTATATTATATGTTGAAGAGTGTATAAATTTGTTATTAGTAAAATGTAAATTAATTGATTTGTAGAAAACTTAATTTTAGTCATTTCATTTTTTTTGGGGCTTAGTTCTTATCATGATTGGAGTCCAAATTTCATGGGAGATTTTAGGGGTTTAGTCTTTACCGTGATTCAGATTCAAATTTCATGGAGAGGAATTGAGGATAGAAACTAAATTTGGGATAAATTAAATTATGCCACAAAACTTCACCACAATCTTGGTGATAACATTTATTACAAATTGTTTTTCTATCCAATATTGATGATAGCATTCTACTACAAAACACTTTCTATCCAACCTAAATTCAATCTGGTTTTAGAATTATGAAATTGCTTCATTTAACTAGTAATTTTACTTCTTTTTACATAATTTTGATTAAAAATTTATCTTAAATATAATATATGAAAAAATATTATTTTATTTTTCATATAAAAAATTAAATTAATAAAAATAACATCATAAGTTGTTGGTTCTTAACTTGCTATTTTCAGGTTTTTCTCTCTCACCTTTATCGTGACGATGAACTACATTAAATGATTAGAAACTTTGACCAACAACTTTTTTTTTCCACAGAAAAAAATCGGATTTTCTATATATTAGAGAATCACAAAGCATATGCAAAAGCATTACAAAACACCTCCCAATCTCCTTCAGATGAGGGAGAAAAGCAGTCACGGCTTCCTTGAGCACCCATGGGTACTGCTAAGGCTGCCAGAGCAGAAGAAAAATTCTGACATCAAAAAACGCTTCCAGTCTTTCATATCTCCCGGCATGTCACCGAAACAGAGATAATGAAAGAAAACAGAGGCAAGTTCTTCAAAGATCTGAAATAAATCCGGATATATCAAAAAGATAAACTGTTGGGACCGGTAGTAGGCACTATTCCGATCCCAAATCTTCTCAAAAGAAACAAAACGAAAGTTTTGAGTTTTAAACTGTATCAGCAGGCCTCCTCGGAAGAGGAAAACAGCCTGCAGGGGAGTTTTTATGAACATTCAGATCCAAAGTTTTTATAAATAACCATAACAGGAAAAGCAGTTCATCATAAAGTTTTAAAAACAGCATCTTGCAGAAAAAAAGTATAGTTCAGAATAGAACAACATCATCCAAAAACTGGCTGATCAATAGGAGTGATCACCCCCTTGTCCACCTCTGTTACTGACCAGGTCCCCACAGCTTGCTGTACACCTGTTTTAGATAAGTTATCTGCCTCCTGGTTTCTTTCCCTGTAAATGTGGCAAACAGTAATATCATTAAAGAAACTTTTGATATACAAAATCTCATTAAGCAAAGGAAGCAAAATGTAATTTCTGCAATGTTGAGTCCTGTTGAACCAATTCACTACATTCTTTGAGTCACCGAAGATCTGAACCTGTCTCATCTGTTTCAAGGAAAGCCAGCATAGTAGGTGATGTAATGCCTTGAGCTCAGCAAAATTATTAGTCCCCTGCCCAAGGCCTATTGAGGCTCGAAAAGATTTTTCAGGAGTTTCATGAATAACCAAACCTGCTCCGCATTGTCCATTTAAGTCTGCAGCTCCATCAAAATATGCCCACGGAACAGATTCTCTAATAAGTTCAGGCTGAATAGAGCGGTGGATGGATTGACCAGAAGGGGAAGGAATGCTGTCATATATTGCTGCCCCTTCCACAGCCAATTTTCCAATAGGGAAAGGAAGATCTTTGAAAATTACTTGGTTCCTTGCTAGCCACGTGCCCCAAGCTATCAAGAGAGGGATGGATCGGATTTTGTCATCAGAGGCTTCCTGCCACCACCGGAGCCAAGCTTGCTGTATACTGTCTCCTTCCCACCTGAGAGGAGAATTTATGAGTCTCAAGGTTTCAGCCCACAGGCTGACATTGAAAGGGCATGTAAGAAATAAATGCAAAGTTGATTCCTCATTTGCTTTGCAAAGAGAGCACCAGCCTGGACCAATTTTCCCCCTTTTCTGCAAGAAATCCCATGTTGGCACTTTTTTCTGTAGGATGCACCAGAAGAAGAGTCTGGTTTTTGCAGGACATTTTAACTTCCAAAGGAGCTTAGACCACCAATCAGGGCCTTCCCAGCCTTGTTGGGACATCATCCATTTGTAGCCCATCTTAGGAGAGTAGCTTCCTGTCTGAGCATGGACCCAGGCTAGCTCATCCCTTGCTTCAGAGATCCGAACAGAAGAGTTTTGGAGATCCAACACAAAGAGGCTCCATTCCTCCCTCCATCTCTCCTCCAAAAGAAGATCAACATCTGTCAACCACCCTTGTCTCCAGATAGTAGTGGTCCAAGGATTGGCCACCTGGTTCAGGAAATGATAGCCCCTTTCAGTCAAAAATAATTTCAGGTCATGTGATAGGGCATATCTTTCCGAGCAACCTACCCAGGGATCACAGCCAATTCTCACCAACAACTTGTGACTTATGGTATAGACATTATCAAAATAAGTATAAATCACAAAAATCTAAACTCAGAAAATAAAAATAACATTTTACCATATAAATTATTATTATAATTTTAATAAATTTTATATATAATATAAATAACATGATATTCATTAATTTTTAAAACTTATTTAATTATATAATTTTAATTTTAATAATTAAGATTCAATCAAAATTAATTAAAATTCAGTAAAATTAAAATTTTCAATAAAAAATTATATAATGTTCAATTTATTGTATTTATGTTTTTTCTATATTAAATTAACTAGTTTAAATAATACAATACAAAATTTTACCTCAATTTTTTTATAAAATTTGGTCACTAGAAAAATTCCCAAAACCTCACCAAAACCAACTCTTAAAACCAAAAAAAATAAAAATAAAAATAAAAATAAAAAAATCATTTTCCATTACGATCCATACATAAAACATTACAATCAATACATAAAACAAGAATACGATCATTTCATTAAATAGAGAGCGATACTTTTTATTAATTAGAAAATGATGCTTTTCATTTAATTGAAATGTAAGGCATCACTTTCAAATAAAACAACTATCTTTCCATTCAATAGAAAACGACGTTTTCCATTTAATTGAGATGCTCGCAAATTTTCCATATGTATTTTCTTATATCAAATATTAAATTTTATCTATTTGTTTATATCAATTCTATTAGATAGAGAAGGGTTATCTTCTATTATATATAGAGTTTATATAGTTATTATTATATAGAAGGCTTATCTTTTATTACATAAAGATAAGATATAGTGTTATCTTTGTAAAAGATATAGAGAAAGATATTAAATAAAGATAGGATATAGTGTTATCTATCTAAAATATATAGAGAAGGATATTATATAAAGATAAGATATAGAGTTATCTTTTTAAAAGGATACAGGGAAGGATTATTTTTTATAATATTGGGTGTTTTTTTAGTTATTATATTGCACATAGAAAAATAAAGAAATAAGTTTTTTATTTAATTGAGATGTTTATTTGCAAATATATGGGATATTTTTTAAATATCAATTATTGTTTATTTTATTATATCAAATATTTAAGTATTGTTTATTTTATTATATTAATTATATTAGATAATTTTTTTATAAAAAATAAATAAAATATTTATAAATATATACTTCATTATTATTATTATATATTTCTTAATTTGAATTATAATTTATTATTATTATTTTACATTTTTAATATTATAATTTGAGAAATTATATATATATATATATATATATATATATATATATATATATATATATATATATATATATATATATACTTTAAATAAGAGTTCAATCATTATTATTATTTAAATAAAAATAGTTATTTAAATAATCTACTCATGGTTTATAAGGGGTAGACTTTTATTATTGTTAGATGTTTTGAAGTATGGGGTCTTTAACTTGTTTTCTTAAGTTTGAGTAATAGAAGTTTTCAAACAATTAAAATCAATTTTAGGTCTTACTCCAAGATAATCTTATAGTTAAGAATGAAATATGTTGGTATATTCTTATTGTCTCCTTTAAATCAATGAATGGAGTTTTTAATAATAAATGTTTTGCATCTCTAAATACTTTTTAAAATTTTCACATTTACCTAATATAATTATAAATTTACTATGAGACTTGTTGATGACCACTTATCACTATTAATGAGGAGTGGAAAGTTGAGCATAATTATACAACATTTAAATGTATGAAACTCTTGACACATTCGATATTCTCTATTCACTACCACACATGTTCGTCGTTTGTTGTTCTCTATTCATTCAAGCAACAACTAATGTCTATCAACGTTCACCATGCGACCTAGCTTGTTATACTAGTTTTAGCTTAAATAATATAATCAAGAAAGCGATTATCTCTTGTAATCACCATAAATATTACACCATATGTTTTCTAGCAGCATCTTCTTTTAATTCTATATATGAGATTTACCTCTAGAGGCAATTAACTAATACATTTTTATAAATATATCAGTATACATCCCTCTCCATATTTGGTAGATTTAGGTTATAAATATATTTAAGTGTAAATCTCTAGGTTCAACACACACGAGGGTAGCTATGTTTTTTTTGGTTATCACATATGTAATATGAAAGCTATTTTATAATGATTGTAAAACACCTCACTACATTTAATATAATAAAATAAACTGTTTATTATTATTATTATTTTGACAAGATAAAAAATATAATATTCAGTACTTTCTTTATATATATATATATATATATATATATATATATATATATATATCCACACATAAAAGTTAAACTCTCATCTCTTATTAATTTTGATATTTGGGTTAGATTAACCACATTTTTTTATGTTAATTTATTTGAATCAATTTGATTAAGAAATTTTATAAGTTAATTCCTATCTCCCATCAGTGAATGCTCTTAGCTATAGAGATTTGAATTCACAATGTCCTCCCTCCCACCTTATTCCCCTTTCCTCCTCTTACAACCATCTATGTGTTGCACCATTGTCACTCCACATCGTTCTTCCTTCATGTCTTACTTCTCTTGATTGATCCAAGTGGATATTAGTGGCCACCCGCCTATTCCACTTAGACCCCTAGTTGGTTTCATCTATTTCCTTGATTATTGCAACATTTACTATTTTTAGCAGTTTTTCGGGTCCTGAACTTCTAGAGCTGTTTTGATCATAATGTGTCAGAGTTCACAAATATTTTTATGTCCTTTGCACGAAGTTGGGTATCAAGGATTCTGAGCAGCGTTTGGTACTCAAGTACTGTGATTGTCTACATAAGAACATTTAGGATGAAATGGAGTTCTTGGTAATCTCCTTGCTCAGTGCTACATATCAATATGCTGTCAAGATCGAGCAGAAGTTTAAACATAAAAAGTGAGACTTTGGATTTGTGAATCCAAAGCAAGGGAAATGCGCCCCAAAACCACATAACAAAGGACAAAGCCAAGGCAGGCTGACCCAGGAAAACCCACCGAAGCCGCAAGTAAAGAACAACACCACGAAGACAAAGAAGGACATAGGAAAGTGGTGTTAGTTCCATAAGAGCTCCACTCACAACACGAGTGAGTGTCGAGCGAAGCAGTCACTCATGGCTGAGATAAAGGCTTCCGAATCAGATGCATGTTCCAACTCAGAATCAGAACCCGACAAGGAGAATGACAAAGGGAAGAAAATTATTGATGCGGAGCTTAGTGCCACCATTGCCACCACCAAGATCCAGAAGATTGAGCCTGAAGATCGAAAGGAGGGGGAGTGTCTCTTCCACTCACATATGTGGGTGAAGGGTTCCCCGTTACAGTTCATTGTCAATAACCAGAGCCAAAAGAACCCCATTTCAGCAGAGTTCGTGAAGCATTTAGGCCTACCGAACATACCACACCCGCAGTCCTACACCATCAGGTGGCTTGACCAAGGACGAGATCTCCGCATCTGCCAACAATGCCACCTCCCCTACAACATTAAGCCCTTCACAAGTGAGGTACAGTGTGATGTTTCTCCTCTTGAAGTTTGTGATGTATTATTAGGCCAACCATACTTGTGGAAGCGTCATGTTGTGTATGAGTCTAGGCCTCACACTGTTATTATTATTTTGGGAAAATTTTTTACAAGATATTAGAGGTAGCACTGCCTACCACCATCTATTTGATCTCTGCAAAGAAATGCAGTAAGATCGTTTCTCAGACGAGGAAATTTTTCTTCCTCGTGATTCACCCTTAGGGCAAGAAGAATATTGTGTCCACCTCCACAACCTCCAAACAGAGCTCCTTTGCAAATCAACAACAAATGGACACAGTCATGGAGGAGTACAGGGACATATTCACCTCACCCACAAGGGTACACCTACACTTTCAAGTCAAGCACTCCAATTTTGAAGGAAGTAGGAATGAACTATTTTTTCCTTCTTTTAATGAAATGTGCCCAAAACTTGTATTGTCGTTCTACTTCAATAATAAATAATTTATCAAAAACATAATATGGAAGGAGCATAGGATTTCCCTCAATGCCATAGAGTCTAACACAGGAAAACCTTTCTTAACATTCAAAAATATCCTTCCCTAGAAGAAAAACTTGAGCCTCATTAGAAAACCTACTTATGTTAGGGCGAAAAATATTTTTCTTGAACTTTATAACAAAGGAATTTTAAACTTGATAGAAGTGAAATAGAGCCTTTTGATTCCACAATATGGGATACCATAATTGAATAGGTTGCTCATATATATTTACATTTTGAGTAGTAGGTAGGATTTTAAATATATTTCCATGGTCTAAAACACATATCATATAAGAAAACATGAAGAATATTTTTGAATTGTCAAAATTCCATCATTGATAAAAAATCTCATTAGAAAAGATACTAAAATATTCAAATTTGAGTCCTTCATTAAATAAATGATTGAGAATGTAAAGAACATATTTGGGTATATGTTCAATAGAATCTTGACCAAACTTTTTATATGATAGGGGTCAACCAAGATATTCACTTGAATTTGAGCAACATCCATTGAGGTAGGAGAAGGGTTATTTAGAAAATTTTGATACACGCTCCTTATCCTTTGATTAATTCATTTGTCTTAGAGAATTTGAAAACCCTATGACTAGTCGTAACATTTTTCTGAAAGGATCAACATTAAGTGTACAATATTTATGCCAACTTTTTCTAAGTGAATCACCCTTTTATAATTATCAAACTTTGTTGTGCACATTGAAACAATGTCCATGAAGTTATATACCTTGGGCAAGCAAATTTTCTTCACTATTCTAGTTTTATAAATTTGTTTATGTCTCTTTTCTCTTTTAGTAAATTATAATACCACTTGTAGACAACAAACTAGTGATAGTCATGGTTCTCCCCTGCAAGTGTATCAAAAGTATCTCTACAATAAGGTTCTTTCCTCCTACTTGCCATTTTTTTCTTTCAATAGTCTAGGGGTACTTGGTGTAATAAACTCTTAATGTTCACTTCACGAGGCAAGTTACACTATATGTTACTAAATCCATAAATTAATTGTCACAGAAGTACATAATGGTGTATTAATGAGCACCATTTTCATGATGTAACAACCATGTGATCACCTTATCCAGAATGGTGTTGAATTGAATGTTGAGATCAATTGAAGCGAATTCATGGTAGTTGTAACAAACCCAGGTTAAAATTTCATGCAATAAAAGTCAATAAAGGAAAAATAAGACCAAGGTCAAAAGATACGTATTCCATGTTGAATGCTAGGAAAAATCCTAGTGGGCATCACTTGATGTGTTTGTGGATAGAGGAATTTGGAAAAGGAAATGGCAAAGGCTTTGAAAAGGCAAAAATGTACTTTTGGCATTTATTTTATGAAAATAGAGGAAAAATAGGAGAAAAAGAAGGTGAAAGGTCACACGTTTCATGTGAGGAGGAAATTGAAGGAAAATTGAGGAAAAATGAAGAAATTAGAGGCATCAAGAATAAAAATACCTTAGAGCATTAGTTGGTAGCCTTTTTTCAGTTCAACTTTGAAATTGGTTTCAGAAAGGAGAAGACACTAAGAGGAGAAGGAAAGCAAGCAAGTAAAGGAACGACAAGGAAATCAAAGGAAAGCAAGGATCAAGCAAGGAAAAACTGGATCAAGTAGCTTCAACATGAATACTTGCAGGTAATAGGTTGCATGTATGATTTCCTAGCTAGTTTTGACATGCATGGTATGTGCATGTTGGTATTTGATTCTTTTGTTGTTGGTGACATGGATTTTGTCAGGTTTTGACAACGGTTTTAGCCTTTCCTTGCTATTTTCAGATAGCTATGGTGTGATGGGATTCTTTCTCGGTTGAATTTTGGATTGCCAAAAGGTTTTGGATCCAGGTGAGGTGGTCTTAGGAAAATCCTAAGGGTTGGGGTGGAGATGGTTTTCTCCAGGAAGCCCTCAATAGGTGGGTGGAGACAGGAAAATTTCTCGAGGGATGATGAAAGTGTTTTGAGGCATCCAAACTCGTTTTGGTTTTGTGATCTCGACACTAGTTTAGGTGAGATCACGATATGGTAAGGGTGGAGGTGGTTTAACCTTTGGATTCCCTTGGTTGTTTTTGGATTGGTTTATCCCATGAGATCCCACATCCATTCTTGGAATATGGCACGAGGGTGATTGGATGAAAGAGAGATGTGGTTCAACCCAATCTAAGGTCGGGTGGTACGTGGAAGTCCTAGACCTGGTTGGATTTTTCATATGTTAGGATAAGATCTAAGCTTCTCTTGCTTTTGATGAATAAATGTACTGGTTATTGTGTGGCTTTAATGGTTGTTCTATCATTTTTATTTATCTGGTTATATGTTGGTTATAAGCATTGTTTTATGCCAGATCTTAGTCATGGCTCTCTTCATATTTTTACTTGTAACTAAATGAATAACGAATGCAAGACCTAATTGGTGTTATGGCAGCTATTCTGAGAAGGCACTGGTCCTTCTTGTTAAACCTCAGATAAGTTTTCAAATCCTTTTGTTCAGATATGCATTCATGACCTGTAGGTTGCATTTTTACCAAGTGTTTGACATAATGTTAATCTCGTTTGGGAGAGATTAGGTCAAGTCTTGGTTCATGTTTTGGTTTATAAGATTTGTTTCTATATTATTCATCATTTTTGGAAGTTTAACTGAGTTCTGGGCAGAGGCCTGAGCCTTAGCCTTGAAAAAGTGGCTCAGAATTCGAGGTCATTGGCATATAACTAACTGGAAAAGTCCACAGTCGTTGGTAGGCAGGCCTATGGGGGCGACTGGAGGCTTATAGTCGCTTGCATTCCTTGGCAAGAGAGTGGCTAAGGCTGTAGTTCAGTGAAAAAAGAGAGTTATCTCAGGGGTTGGACACCTAGGGGGGTTAGGTTGCTCTTGGAGGTCTTGTAACACCTGAGGGATGTCATTAAGGTCTTAAGTTGTCGACTCCATTTCCTTAAGGTCATATAGGAGGTTGAGTCATATCATAGTGACCCTCAACTCATGTTTACCCCAGTCAAGCCAGTGAAAGTGGGTAAATGTGGGAGGAGTGGGTTACAATAGTAAGTCTTTAATTTACCTCATAAGTAGTGCTTTATCATAAAAACGGTTAAGTATGGAAAGACAAGGAGGATGCATTATCAAGAACTGGTTATAGGGATGTATGAGAGTGAGGATGGATTGAGCAAAGAGGAATGCACAATTGGGAGTAAAGAGTCAGGACAATTGGGTTAGTTGAGAGACATGATGAGTGAAAGGGTTGAATCGAGGTTTAGGTCATCCAAAAATTCTATTTTTTGGTAAATTGGCTAGGTATGAAGTCAGAGTATTAGGACCGAGATACACAATCATAATACTAAGTTATGCCACCATCCCTCCATCCTAGCTTTGTGAAAATGACTTAGTGTCAATGCATTCTCAAGGGAGATTTGGATATTAAGGACCAAATAAAGGAAAGAATAACTAGATTGCTGGAATGCATGTAAAAGAGGTATGAAAATCAATAAGTTTAAAATATATAGAGTTTATCAAAAAATTTGGTCAACATTCCCTAAAAAACTTCGTACTACCATTAGTTGTATTAAATAAACTTTGAAATCTAAAATATGTTTCAACAAAAAAAATAGACATCAAAACCAACTTTATAAAAACCAATCACTTTTAAAAAAATTAACTCATCCCCTCAAAATGAGTTGACATTGTTTAAATTAAAAAAGTATTATTTATATTTTGACATTGTTTAAATTAAAAAATATTATTTATTACATTATAAATAGAAACGAGTTTAAAAAAATAATAATCATCTTAAAAAACAAATATCATTAAAAATAAAATAAATATAGATATATTCATAAAGTAAACTACTTTTATCCAATGAATTACGAAGAACATGTGAGAGGGCATGTTTGTATTGTCCTCAACATTCCATTTCAACCTATCTTAGGTAAGTAAATATATTAATTCATGTTATTACGTTATCTTCACACATTCAAATCAGTTTCACCAATGTGAATCAGGTTTTTGAGATAAATATTTTCTTGAATTTACTTTCTCTTTTGCCATCATTTCCTCTAAATTAAAAAAAGACCGTACCCTTCACATCCGACCTTTCATTGGTGAGTTGTCCGTTGTCACTCCGCATTATGCGATTCCGATGGGGGGTATTCATGTCTCTTCACTCCCACTTTGGTTGACTCGACACCACTTGTTTCGGGGCTGAGGAAGTGTTCGCAATAATTCCACACACCTTTACCGGATAAATATCAGGAACATAATGATTGGAACAAAAATCAGGAATGTGATCTTACAATAATTCGACACACCTTTACCGGATAAATATCAGGAACATAATGATTGGAACAAAAATCAGGCATGTGATCTTACTTTTATTAATGCCGAAGGCGTTCTATTGTGAGCTTTTAGCTCACGACACTGTTGAGATTCGTCGTAAAATGACAAAACTCAACAAATCTCAACAGTGTCACTGTCCAATCATCCGTTGACCAATGGCTTACTTTCGGCGTTTTTTTTGCCCAATCATCCGTTGACCAATGGCTTACTTTCGGCGTTTTTTTTGCACATTTATTTGCAAAAGGCTAGTATATATATTTTTTCAATGTTATGCTTATTTTATGGAAGAATAATTTTATATATATTCAATGTTATTTTTATTATATCTGCCGTGTAGATATAATATATTAGTTTTGCAATTGATTTGACATTAATTTATTATTAATTAATTTTTATTTTATTTTTTTATAATTTAATTTTAGTTTTTTTTATTATTTATTTATTTCTATTATTTATATTTAATTTTCTTATTTTTAATGGATTAATAGAATTAATCTTTTATTGCAAAGTTAGTCCTATAATGGCAGATTCACAATCATTTCCAGGTAGGTACACGTTGACCACCCACTTATTTTTAAAACGATAAATCTATCGTAATTAATGAGCCGTTGGGTCGAATTACTTTATTTGTCAGCCATCCGCGGTTGCTTCTCTTCGTTTGTAAATTTATTAATTTATTAATGAGCCTTTTGGCCGAATTATTCTATTTGTATGTTTGTTTTGTTTTTCTCTGCGATAAAATGTAATTTTTTTAATTTATTGATACGAGCTTTATCATTTGTTTGATGAGCATTTCTTATAGGAGCATTTACCATATTTTAATTAAAATAGATTTTATAAGAAATATATATATATATATTTAATATGTGTAGAAAAAATATATATTAAACTTTAATATGTGTAGAATTTGGATATTATTTATTTAATATGTCATTTCAATTTTTATCCAATTTTTAAATGTAAAGATAGAAATTAATTTATTAACACAATAAACACTTAAATAACGAAGTTTGTAACATTTCATTTATTCTATATTATTTTAATAATAGTAATTTAGTCAAAACTAAAAAAAATTAGTAACTCATAATAACACACTATTTTTAATTAATTAGAAATGTGATAGAAAAACAAAAACAACATATTTAAATAGACATATTAATTTATTAATAAATTAGAAATGTGATAGAAAAACAAAAACAACATATTTAAATAAAAATTTTCTATTAATTTATTAACACAATGACTTAAATAACGATGAACTGAAAAGCTTATAAGTTTGTAACAATTCATTTATTCTATTTTATTTTAATAATAGTAATTTAGCCAAAACTAAAAAAAATTAGTAACTCATAATAACACACTATTTTTAATTAATTAGAAATGTGATAGAAAAATAAAAACAATAAAATGTTAAAATTTAACTCAAAGAAAAAGAATTTAGCTAACCTAATGTATTATAAAACAAGTGCAACTATATTATATATAAAAAATATTAGAAATTGAAAAATATAATTAATGAACCTCGATCGGGGTGGCGGAATGAGAGGATGACATTGCCATCTGTAAGGCATGTCAGAAGCTAATTAAGGAAGGTTAATGGTAAGGAAAGTGGCTTAGCTTTCACGCAGCTCACCCACCATCCCAATGCATTCTCATTATTACATCAACTGGCTTGATAGACAGACTCTGTCTCAGCGGCAAGGTAGGAGTGTTATATCATTTTCCGGTTGTGGTTGTCAGTCTATTGCTCTTAGCACGAGAGAAAGGGTCTGTAAAACGCCAAGGAGGCTGACGAGGAAGGTCGAGTTGCGTTTACTGACAGGGTATGTTCTGGTTTCTCTCATTGTGGCTTCTAAACTTGTTCTGGCTATGCGATTCACGAAGATGTCTTCTGCTACTCTGTCAAGCGATATCGCTGATGCTGATTTTTCAGGTTCTCAACTGTGTTTTTTAGGACTGCATGTAATGATAGAAGGCATACACTTTCATTTCCAGCCCTGCTTTCGGAGTCCTGATTTCGTTTCTCTGGGGTTTGAATTATGTTTTATTTCCACTGCATGCAGCCTTAGGGATAGTTCAAGATTATCTGTGAAAACACATTCTACTTCTAGTAATCTTGCATACATTCAAAAAACGAGTTTACAAATGGCTGGTAATGTTTGTTGGGACCTTGTTCTGTTAGAGGGTTGTATCACAGTTGGCTTATATTCTCTTTGGCGCATCTTTAAAATGTTGATGGTTAGGAACCCTGATGATTTGCTTCCTCATCCTTATACTTCTGGTCTGGGTTTTATGTCTATTCCCAGGTTTAGTTTCTATAGTTGCAGTACGGCCGAACCTGATAAGTTGCTTCCTTACATATTTAATTCTGGTCAGGGATTTTTGTCTATTCCCAGGTTTTGTTTATTTAGTCGCAATATTGCTACACCAAATCATTTCTGGGTTGGTCATATAGTTGTTCAGAAATCCAGTGGGAAAAATCTTTTACTTGGTCATTTCTTCAATTGTAAGATTTCCGAGTCTGTCTTTTTTCAGGGTAATAGTTACGATTTGAGAATTCTCGTCTTGATAAAACTTACCAACAGTCTGTCTGAGATTGAGGTCAGGCCTGTTTATTTTAATTTGTGTAAAAACTTCAACTCAGTTGTTTTCCATAGTACCATTCACAGTTTCCACCAGTCTGCTCAGTCTCATCTTGCTCTCTGTGCGTCTGTGAATGGCGACTCTGTTCAGTCTCAAATTTTCGAAGGAATCAAGAAGGGATGGTCTGGCATCATGATTCTAAGTTTTACTTAACCACTACTGTTCCATATACAGGGTCTCTTTCAATCCACAACAGGAACAGGGATACTCAGGTTACAATGACAAAAGGAAAGGGAAGAAAAATCCACACAAGCCAAGTTGTAGAAACAAGAAAAAGAGGAAGGAAAACCAACCAACAGACCCTTGAAAGTTTAGCAAAAAGCTATGAAACTGGAATTCTGGTAGATATCCGAAATACAATCCAAGGATGGGAGAGAGATACTGATGATGAAGAGGACGATACCCAGGGAGGAATAGACTTCCTCTCAGACCCTGGCAGTACACGAGGGAGAGTCTCTCTCTTCCAACAATCTGTTAAAACATACTGGAAGATCAAATGTGTGCTTGAAAAAGCACTGATGAGTACACAAGAAAAACAACTCAATTCTTCCCTACTGTTTGAGCTTCAGCAAATGAAACAAGACATGAGGGAAATGACAAAGGTGTAGATCCAAGCCAATGCGAGATTAGCACGGATGGAGCAACAATTGCAAAACTTGCAACAAGCTGAGATGCTAGGGTCAATTGCAAAAGACCCTGCACCGATTGATTCATCAGATGGTTAACTTTCCTTTTAAGATATATTTTGTATGTGTTTTGACGTCATTAGGCTTACTATATGTTTTATATGCAGTTTTTATGGACATAGTAAAGGATTACTAGCAGTAATTAGAAGGAAGAAATAGTACCAATTTTGGTTGGCTTTTAACTCTCTAAGGTAGCCAACAGACCTAGTTTCCTTCGGGCAGGTTGAGGCTGCCAAACATTGCATCTATTGTATAGCAGCTTGCTCTTTACAAAATAGAAATTACAAAAAAAGGAAAAATATAATTAATAAAAAAACACATTCCTAATGAATAGAATATAAAATCTATTCAATATCTAAAAAAATCAAATTAGTTAACTAAATTATATTATTAAATTTTAGAATATATATTGTATATATCAAATATATAACTATTCAAAATATTAAATAATTTTAATTGCTTTATATTATGTAATGTAATTATATTATATATAAAAAACATTGGAAATTGAAAAATGTAATTAAAGAAACATTTTTAATGAGAAAAATATTAAATATTTCAAATTTCTAAAAACTCAAATTAGTTCACTAAATTATATTATTAAATTTTAAAATATACATTAAATATATCAAATATATAACTATACAAAATATTTTAATTGCTATATATCATGTCATGTAATTTTAAATAAAAATAGTATGCAACTTTCTAAATAATAACAATAAATTCCTTTAATTATATATAACTTATATTTTTTGTTATTATAAATTTTTATAATAATATTTTTATTTTTATCATTATAAAATTTCATAAAATATTACTTATTCATAAACTATATTTTTGACTACATATCTAACAAGAACAACTACCCTTTAATATATATATATATATATATATATATATGGAAAATGTAAAAGCTTTTAGATGACTTTCTCAACAAAAACATTATCGAGACAATATGACATTGTTATTGTGATTGGGTGGAATTGGATTAACAAAAAATACCTCAATTTACCAATTAGTGAAAACCTAAATTGATTAGATTCTAAACACTTAACACTAACAAATTCTTAATTTTCATACAATCTAACTATATTTAAACTAAACTCTGTGACAACTTTATTACAAAGCAAATTCTCATAAACATGCTCGGCTCTTGTACTCCAAACTCAAATTGCAACATTTCTATATTTACATTAAGCAACAGGTAGTAGCTACTCTGTAGTTAGCCCTTGTTTTATGGAAAGAATAAATTTTTATTTTTGGGTGTAAAGTTTAGTTGAATTTGAATATTATAGAAGATAATTTTAAAATTTTAAAATTATTTTTAAAATTTATATCTAACCATATTTATTAATAAACTTAACACTAACATATATTCTTATTTTTTACTTTAATTTAGCTATATTTAAACTAAACTACATGACGACTTTTTCTGAAAGTAAATTCTCATAAACATACG